>CM054057.1:640245410-640714763 GCA_028641055.1 Alopecurus myosuroides | reverse complement strand
CGCTTATCTGTAAATAGATGTAGCGAGCAGTATGCATCGAGGTCCTCCTCGGGGGATTTTTCTTCAGCCTTTGGTCTCCACTCGTGATTCCCACGGCGACCGGAGTCGCGAATTCGCGTGAATTCCACTGCAACCAACTCCTCTCTATCCTCGTGATCGTAATTCCTTCTCTTTCTTCGGCCGTGGCGGTCGTCTTCGTGCGCAGGTGATGATGCTCTCTTGTTGCGCACTGCGTCTTCTCCGTTACCCCACTTTTCGGCTATGGTCATTAGCTCCCTAATAGTTTTGGGTGCGGCTCTGCCTAATTCCTCTCGGAAAGCAGTTCTTCGGGCGCCCTTTGCGAAGGCTTCAATCGCTACTTCTTCCGAGATGGTTCCCGCGGTGTTCCTGAGCGTGGTCCATCGCTGGATGTATTCGTGGGTAGACTCGCCGCTTTTCTGGTTGCATGCTCGCAGTTCTTCGATCGTGGCCGGCCTCTTGTAGGTCGACTGGAAATTTTTTCATAAATCGCGGTGCAAGTCGTCCCACGATGCATAGCAAGATCTTGGTCTTCTTTCCAGCCAACTGCGGGCTGCGCCGATGAGATGCAAATTGAGGTATTGCATAGCTGTGTTCTTGTTCCTACGTTGGCATTTTACTGCCGTGAGGTAATCGCTTAGCCATTGAGAGGGCTCGAGTGAGCCGTCGTACTTTGTCACTTCCGTGCTGAGCTTGAATCTTCTGGGCAGAGGCGCTTCGCGAATGCTGCGGGCAAAGCAGAGCGCACCACAGGTTTCGTCATCCGAGGATCCGGATGAAGAGCGCTCGCGATATCGCGATGCCCTTGCCTTATCCACTTTATTTTGTGCGATGTCAGATCACGCGTCATGCCCTGGCCGGTCGCGGTCGGCGTCCTTTCGCGGTTCCTTGCTTCGTTTTCGCGAGCGGCTGCTGTGGTGTCGCGAGCTTTTGTCTCTCGGGCTATCTTCGCTGCTGCTTCGACTATCGTCGCGGCGTCGGGCTTCTTTTCCTCGACCACGACGTGGTGACTTGTCTTTTCTTGGCGAAGAGATCCTATGCCTGCGGGGCGTTTCTCTTTCCTTTTCCTTCTCCTTTTCCTGCTGCTCCTTCTCCAGCTGCTCCACGGCTTTCTTGCGGTCTTATGAGGCGAGCTTTGCGGCTGCCAGTCCTAGTCCTTTGCGCACTTGTTTATACTGCTCTGCCCGAGGATCATTTTCCGTCGGTTGGTTCATCTGCATGTAAGTTGCTGTGGCTAGAACCGCGGCAGCAGGAGTTTGCGGATAGACGTTGTCGTCGTCGTCGACTCGCATGAAAGAAGGAGTGACCGACCTGCTGGTTCCGGCTAGGGACTCGACGTTCCTGGATGATGATGCATGTCCCTTCCTCGCAGGTCGGGTACCGACCGAGGGTGCAAGGGATAGATCGGCTCGTCGTTGACTCGATTCGTGTGCCGCTCTTCTTCGACGGGCCAGATCTACTCGAGCGTCTTTGATGGTTGATGCTGCTCTCACTAGGTGATAGTGGTAGGCAATTAGATCTTCGTGAGGCGCTCCTGCTGCGGGTGGCTTGCTTGTACGCATGGCTTCCTTGGCCCGGTCCCAGGCCTCCCGCGTGACGCCGATTATGTTGCGCTCTGTCACGCTAAGTTCAGTTTCCTGATGTTGTTCTGATCCTGCCATGCAGACTTGGGCCAGTCGTGGCCCGTGTGTCCTATGCGTAGATCGGAAAGCTCTCTGGACTCGAGATGGTTCCTCTGTCGAGAGGGTATGGTAATCATTCATGTTAAGCGGATGGATTCGCCACTTTTCTCTAGAGGGAAGCGCGAGTCGACGGCTCTAGATTCAGATTCTGATTCATCCAAGAAGTGGAGGATTCCGTCCCTGTTGGTCACGAACTTGAGGCTCCCGAACGTCAAGGTGACGCTCCTCTCCAGATCTTCGAATACCGGGCGTGATTCCGGCGAGTGAGGTGTGACCACGACAGATCCGATCCGTATAGGATTGTTCGGAGCCGTAGTTGATGGTTTCCAACGGGAGTTGGTTGTCGATGAAGCCGAAGATGCCGGTGATTCAGCGCCCGCCGTTCCCACAGACGGCGCCAATTATCGAATCTCAGACTCTACAAATCCCTTCGGTGAACCTATCGGGTTTCGATTAGGAGAACCCATGAGTGCTGGTGGAATCGTCGGCTAGACAGGGGGCGAGATTTACCCAGGTTCGGGGCCCTCGTAGAGGTAAAACCCTTACTCCTGCCTCTTGTCGATCTGTATTAACGAATAGATCGGTTACAATGGTGGTGCTCGAATCGAGAGTAAGGTCTCAAGTTCAAGGCTTTGGTGGTGCGGTCTTGCTTCCTCTTCTTCCGGTGGTTCTCCTGGACTTATATAGGTGGCCAGGTCTCGAACCCTACCCGGATAGGACTCTAACTCTAACCTTAAGACGGTTACATGTTTCCTAACCTAACCCGCAAGTCAGTGCGGGTGGGCTTCACGTGGCCCTTCTGGAATACTCCAAGGGCTCCTCTTCTTGGGCCTTATCCTTGGGCCTGAGATGGGGTGTCCTTACCCGAAGGGTCCAGGATCCATATCTTCGTCACGACTACACCTCAGGTGATGATAGTCATACGATTGCAAACTCGTAATATTTAGTTGTTTACTTGCGTTGCTAACAGTGCACTTTGTTTTTGCAGCCGTTTAAGAAGTCGAACCAACAACCATCACTTGCAAACAGTCTTGCTAAGAAAATAATTCCTCCGCACAGCACGATACATAATAGTCAAATGTATAAAGTAATTGTAAGTCACAATCTTGTACAATTCGGTACTAGTACATTCTGTTTTTGCTTCACCCACACTATAGCGTTGCTGCACCCACCCTATATTTGCTGCAGTTTATGTTTCACTATGGGTTGTGGCTTCGTTGAGTTACAACAACTGTTTTTGCTTCATCCACACACTATAGTCTGCTGGTTCTTATGTTTGAGCATGTGTTATTGCTGACTAGACTCATAGCTTTTTTTTTAACAATTGATTGCAGGACGGCAATCAAACTTCAGATGGAAAAAAATAGATGCACTAGATATTTCAGTTTGATTTGATCCATATTGTACGATAATTTCATTTGTATATTATAAATAGCTATGAGAACTATTATTTTATGTAAATAAACATATTTTACGTACGGTTTTGAACATTTTAATTCAATGCCCGTTTTTTTTGTTTCCTTACTTTTTTATTTTTTTTCTATAGCGTGGCAATAGGTAATTTACCACGATAATTGTAGTGTTGCGTGAAGCCTCAGTCGCCACAACAAAGTGTTTTGTTGAAATAGACTCTCACCACCACGAGGGAGACATCGTCGCAATATTTTTTCTCCACCAAACTAACTTTGTTGCGATAGTTAATTCACGTCACCAAACTATGTTCGTTGCAATAGGAAATGCCCGTACTTCTCGCCACGAAACTAAACTTTGTAGAAATAGAAAGGCGCAACAAATAGTTGAAATTGTCGCAGTTGTTTCTAGCTACTAAAATTTGGACGTTGTGAATAGTACATCTCGCCACGAAAATAAAATTTGTCGAAATACAATGGCGCCACGAAAAGTTATAATTGTTGCAGTTGTTTCTAGCAACATAAAATGTGGATGTTGCGAATACTACATCTCGCCACGAAACTAAAATTTGTAGAAATTGAATGGCGCCACGACTAGTTGAAATTGTCGCGATTGTTTATGGCTACTAATATTAAGGCTGTTGCGATTACTATTTCAAAATCATCTTACCACGATTGATTGTGTGCGGAAAATCGTTGTTCCCACGCGTATAATGTTTGTTGCCATACTTTTTTGCCACACAATTGGATGTGGCAAATAAACTCGACTTTTGCAACGAAAGAGCGGGCGCAACGGAACACTCACCGTTGCCACATTGGTCACTCGCCACGTTTTGGTATTTGTTGCACTAGAGGTGTACCAACGAAAAACGTACGTTGCGTTAGGTGCGAGACGCAACGGAAAAATGCGTGGCAATTGGCCCAGCAAATGGTTGCAACTGGTTAATTTTGTAGCCACGAATCTAACTGCACAGAGTCAGGCTTCTACCACGGCGGTTTTCGCAACGCCTCCCAACGAAACCGATTTCGATGCAACACAAACCTATTGCGACGATAGGCCACTTGTTACAACGACTATTTTCGTTGCAATAGACCGGTTTTCTTGTAGTGCAAAAAGAACGCCCCAGAGCTCGAGTTCAGCACAAACAGTGATACTCGAAAGCATCAAGTGCACCCGACAGAGCCTGCGAAGACGGCGATGGTGTCCACCACCCTCTCGCCAGTATAGGAAGGAGCGCTCGTCAAACTCCTCCGTGAGTACTAGGAAATCTTCGCCTGGCAACCTTCAGATATGCCATGGATACCCAGGGAGTTCACCGAGCACTCACTCGAAGTCTACAAACTACTCGCAAGAAAGTTCATAAGAGAAATAAAGATATCCACCTTGTTAGCAAACCCAGTGTTGGTCCCAAAGAAAAACACTGACATCCTTCGCGTGTGCATCGACTACATGTCGTTGAACAAACACTGCCCCAAGAATAATTTCCCCTACCACGTATCGACCAGATCGTGGACTCCACTGCAGGCTGCCAGCGCCTCTCCTTCTTAGATGCCTACTCGGGATATAATCAGATCAGGATGAACAAGGAAGAAGAGGAAAAGGCATCATTCATCACACCTCACGGTGTCTACTGCTACACGACAATGCCCTTCGGGCTAAAAAAACGCAGACGCAACATATCAGCGCTGCATGCAAAAATGCCTCGCCAAGATCATTGGCAAGAACGTACGTTGATGACATCGTCATCAAAACTCGAGTAGAGGACATGCTCCTCGAGGACATTAGAGGAACATTCGACGCTCTGAATGCATATTGCATACAGGATCAAGCTTAACCCGACCAAGTGCATCTTCGGCGTCCCTGTGGGACAACTTCTCGGGTACCTGGTGTCCGCTCGAGGAATCAAAGCCAACCCAGAGAAAATACAAGCGATCTTGACAATGAAGAAGCCAACCAATCTTCGTGGTGTGCAGCAGCTCGCAGGACGACTAGCCGCCCTGAGCAGATTCATCATGAGATTAGGCGAGCAAGCATTGCCTTTCTACAAGTTGTTGAAGAAGACAGATAAGTTCGAGTGGACACCCGAGGCAAAAAAAAGGCGTTCCTCGACTTGAGGCAACTACTGCAGAGCAAGCGCGTCCTGGCAACGCCACAAGAGAAGGAGCCCTTATACCTCTATCTAGCCGCACCTAACCAACTCGTCAGCACAGTCATCGTAGTCGAGCAGCCAGAAGAAGGGAAGGCGTACGACGTCCAAAGGCCAATATATTACATCAGCGAGGTGCTTTCGCCGTGCAAACATCGATACCCTTATTACCAGAAACTCGCGTATTTAGTGGTACTCACGGCTCGAAAACTCAAGCACTACTTCCAAGAGCGTACCGTCATGGTGCTAAACGACACATCACTCGGTACAATCCTGAACAATCCCATGGCATCCGGAAGAATTGCAAAGTGGAGCATCGAGCTAGGTGCCTGAGACATCATATATGCAGGGCGCAACTCTGTGAAATCACAGGTACTCGTGTAATTCCTAAGCGAGTGGACAGAACTGCAAACACCAGAACCGCCAGAATACACGAGTAACTGGATCATGTACTTCGACGGGTCGAAGAGGAACGAAGGAGCTGGATCCGGGGTCGTCCTCATATCCCTCAGGGGAGAGAAGTTGCAGTACGTCCTAAGATTGGACTTCCCACCCGATGACCCGGCATCCAACAACGACGCAGAGTACGAGGCCCTCCTTCACGGCATGAAAATGATGATCGCCTGCGGAGTCACCCGATTGATGATCTATGGAGACTCAAACCTCATCGTACAACAGACGATGAAGGAGTGTGACGCTATCGCGGATAACATCGTCGCCTATCAGGACATGTATAATATATTCGAGGGAAGTTTCAAAGGGTGCGAACTGAAACACATCGCGTGATCCAGCAAAGATGAAGCAGATAAACTGGCAAACATGGGGTCTACAAACACACCCATACCGCCAGGAATATACTTCGAGTGAATGATTAAGCGCTCAGTCAGGTCAAGAAGCCATCGGGAGCACCCGCGGCATTTGAGACAGACGTCAGCCTGCAAATTGTTGTCCTCGAGCTCAGCCACAATATTTCAAGACAAGTTTTTCTGGTCGAGCCGATATGGACGCAGAAATACCTCGACTACTTGTCTAACAAACAGCTCCCAGCAGACGTTCGCGAGGCCCGACAAATAGTACGACGCAGCAAAACCTTTCTGGTACTCAATGGAGAGCTATACAAACAGAGCATATCAGGAATATTGCAAAGATGCATAGCCCCCGATGATGGTAAGGAATAGCTGCATGACATACACCAAGGAGATTGTGGACACCACGCCAGCTGGAAGGCAATCGTGGGCAAGGCTTTCCGGGCAGGATTCTACTGGCTCACGGCAGTCAGAGACGCAAAGGACGTAGTCGACAAATACAATGCTTGCCAAAGATTCGCGCCCAAGCCATACGCCCCTGCCACAGAGCTCCATATGATCCCAATCGCCTGGCCTTTCGCTCAATGGGGGCTAGACATGGTAGGACCCTTGCGCAAATCTACACCTGGCGGATGTACCCACCTGCTCGTGGCAGTCGACAAATTTACAAAATGGATAGAGGCCATGCCAGTCACCTCCGCACATGTCGAGTGCGCCGTGAGATTCCTCAACTCCATTGTGTGCAGGTTTGACATACCACACAACATCATCACGGACAATGGGAGCAACTTCACGGCAAAGGAAATACAGGACTTCTGCGAGGAAAAAGGAATTACCCTCAGCTTTGCCTCAGTTGCCCACCCGCAAACAAATGGCCAAGTCGAACGATCTAAGAGCATCTCTAGTAGTCCCCTTAAAACCCCAAAACTGTAAAAATAACCGCTTTTTTAAGGGTTGGAACGAAAAAAAGGCAAAGACTAGACCCCCTAAAACTGTAAAACTGTAAAAAAAATTACAGGGCGGACCTGGGAAACCCCTACCGGCCTGTAGATTCGCAGGTTGGGAGGGCAACCCCCACCCCAACCCGGATTTTGCCCTCCCACGCGCGGGAGGGAAAAATCACCCGCGCCCACCCCGCTCCTCCCCGCATCCGGCGCCGCCGCCGCCCCCGCGCCGCCCCCGCGCCGCCGCCGCCCGACCCCGCCCGACCCCGCCCCCGCCCGCCGCCGCCCCGCCCCGCCCTACCCCGGCCCCGCCGCCCCCTCCCCCGCCCCCGCCCGCCGCCGTGGCGCCCCGCCCCGCCCTCCCCCGGCCCCGCCGCCGTCCCGCCGTCCTCCTCCGGCTCCGCCCCGCCGCGCCCCGCCCCGCCCCGACCTCCTCGTCCTCCGCCCCGCCCGCCCTCCACCGGCCGCCCCCGTCCCGCCCCTCCACCGGCCGCCCCCGTCCCCGCCCGCCGCCGGCCGCCCCGCCCCTCCTCCGCCCGCCCCCGCCCCGCCCTCCCCCGTCCCGGCCCCGCCCCACCGCCCCCGCGCCGCCCCCGAGCCCCAAGGTAATTTTTTCATTTCGTTTTATTTTTTCATTTTGTTTTTTCATATTTGTTTTACGGTAGATTATTGATTTGATGGTAATAACTTTGTAGATGAACAACGACGATAGTGTGATGGACTCGATGTCGGATTGGTCGACATCCGACGATTCCGACATCGACGAGTTTTTGCAAGATGACGACGTCGAGATGATGAGCCTCCTCATCGACGTGCAGTCGTATGAAGACCGCGCGAAGCTGATGGATCAGAGGAGAGGATCGAAGATGGGGAGAGTCACCATCTACCGCAACCGCGCTCTCGGACACCAGCATTTGATGGAAGACTACTTCGACGAGTTCCCTACGTACCCTCCTCTTCTCTTCCGTAGAAGGTACCAAATGCATCGTTCTCTCTTTGTGAAGATTCTGACGGATTGTGAGGCGGACTCCTCATATTTCAAGCGTCGTAGATCCGCCGCCGGTATCATGGGGTTTAGTGCATACCAAAAGATATCGGCGGTAATGCGGGTACTCGCATATGGCATACCCGCGGATTACACGAATGAGTATCTTCGCATTGGGGAAGATACAACCACCGAGTCCGTCCGTAGATTTGCTAAGTTGGTCATTGGGTTGTATGGAGAGCAGTATCTTCGAGCACCAAACGAGGAAGATACAAAAAGATTGATGGAAACCAATGAAAAAAGGGGATGGCCGGGGATGCTAGGTAGCCTAGATTGCATGCATTGGACATGGAAAAATTGCCCAAAGGCATGGCACGGCATGTATTGCGGTAAAAGCCGTGATGCTACCATTGTGCTTGAGGCCGTGGCATCGGAGGACACATGGATTTGGCATGCATATTTTGGGTTGCCCGGAACACTCAATGATATAAATGTGCTCAATAGATCTCCATTGTTCAAAAGATTAATAACCGGGGATGCTCCAACTTGCAACTACAAAGTCATGAACAATGAATACTCAATGGGTTACTATCTCACCGATGGCATTTATCCCGAATGGGCAACTCTTGTGAAGTCCATCAAAGAGAAGAATGGGGTGCCTTTAACCAAAAAAGAGGCTCATTTCACAAGAGCACAAGAGGCAGCCCGAAAGGATATTGAGAGAGCGTTCGGTGTCTTGCAAGCAAGGTTTGCCATAGTTCGGGTCCGGCTCGGTTTTGGGACAAGAAAACCTTGGTTGATATCATGAAGTGTTGTGTGATTCTACACAACATGATACTAGAGGATGAGAGGGGGTTAAACTTGCCTTGTTTCTATGACAATGTTGGCACACGTGTGCAACCGGAAAGAAATCCTTCTCGTGTGCAATCTTTTCTTCAAGCACATCGTGACATTGAAGATGCAGCCACTCATGGTCGGCTCCGTGATGATCTAGTAGAGCACCAGTGGCAGTTGGATGGACAGCGTCGTGGCGCATGATTTATCTTTGTTCTATTTGATTTGAACAATTATTGTTGTGTTGTAAGAATTTGAATGATTATTTTTGTATGTGCTAGCAAGTACTATTTGGTGTTGTAATAATAACTAGAATGATTATTGTTTTATGTGAAATGTGATGATGTTTTGTGATATGTGAAATGATGATATGTGAGGAAAAATGTTATATGCGGATGACAGGTTTAGAGGTTGGGGTTGAGGCAAAGACTAGAACCCTTAAACCCAACCCTTAAAACAGAATATTCCGTTTTAAGGGTTGGGTTTAAGGGTTCTAGTCTTTGCCCCTGTTTTTCAACCCGTAAAAGTGCACAAAAAGTGGCATTCTCAACCCTTAAAACTGCTATAAGGGTTTAGGGGTTTAGGGGTACTACTAGAGATGCTCTAACAGGTTAGTTTGCGCTGGCCTGAAGAAACGACTACTCGATAGACTGCGCCCAGCAGCAGGGCACTGAGCCGAAGAACTATCGTCGGTACTATGGAGTCTGCGCACAACTCCAAATCGATCAACAAATTACACACCATTTTTCATGGTATACGGAGCTGAAGCTGTTCTTAACGAAGATGTCAAATTCAGCGCTCCACGAATCGTCGCATACGATGAAGAAACCTCCAACAAGGCACTCGCTGAAGATGTGGATGCACTGGATGAGATACGCGATATCGCACTCGCAAGATCCGCAGTATACCAACAATCGTTGCGCAACTATCACAGTCGCCGTATACGCCACAGAGCTTTCGTGGTAGCAGATTTGGTGCTGCGGCTCAAACAGAAGGAAGGACACAAGCTCGAGCCGCCATGGGAAAGACCCTTCATAATACACGAAGTTATCCCAGGTGGCGCATATCGACTGAAAAACCCGAAGACTGGTGGCATCTACTCCAACCCTTGGAATACTGCACATCTCCGCAAATTTTACCCTTAGGATTATTCTACTCGCAAGAAATAAGGCTCTACTAACCACTCTGTATCTCGATCAAATACATGGCTTCTCAGCCATATCAATGAAAAAAAATGGTTCCTCAACCATAGCTATTCGCATCTTCGATTTTTTACATGCTACAAACAACATGTACACACCCCAAACACACGGGGGCTACGCCTAGCCAGCATAAAAATAATTCTCTTAACACAAGGTACTAGATCATAAAGGCGCGCTTTGCCGCGCTCGTCCACCATTAGAAACAAATGATACAAATAGTTGATAAATACTCAAAGCAGTTTTGCAACATGATATATTTTGTGACAAGCAGAAAAGAGCATTTGAGTGTCAACTATGTTAACAACAATTAGGAAAATAATCTAAAACACTAATTAAAAATAATGTCTAGCTAATCCATGTTTGTTTCAAACAGTAGTGAGAAAGAACGATGTAGCCTCTTGCATAAATTACACGGTCGAGAAAATTAATATGTAGGTAAAAATCCACCGGAGACTTTCGTACTCCAATATTCATCCACTTGACCAGAAGGCAGAACTGCAAAATTGGCGTGTGTGGAGAATAAGATATTCTCTGCAATTTAGAGTGGTTTCTTAATATTTTATGGATTGTTTATTTATGTGAGATGCAACCAACTGAAAGAGCATCCACATGACTGGAAGGCGGAACTGCAAAATTGGTGTATGGGGAGAATAAGGTATTCTCTGCAGTATAGAGTAGTTTCTTAATATTATATGGATCGTTTAATTATGAGAGATGAAAGCAAAGTGATAGCGCAAATAATGACTGGAATAAGAAATCCTGCAACTTTGGTTCGCAAAGCATTCTGATGTAACCCGAGGAGTAAAGCACACAGTGCAGTCATTATATGTGTACCACTGGTGCTTAAGATTCAGCTTTTCATAACAAAAAACAGGACATTTGGGGCGGGGGTGGGGGTAAAAAAATGTATTTCGAAGTTATAAAAATAAATGTAGAAGTAGCCAACACCATATTCTACAACTGCAAAAAAATTCAGTCTGAATTTTATTTAGATTTTGGGCTGCGAAAAAAGACAAATTCTTACAAGATTTCGAGTTATACTGTTCATACATCCGATCTGAAATTTTGTCTTTATGTGTAGGTAGAATACATCGTGTTTCGGATTATGATTTCCAGACATGTAGAATATATGTACATATTTTTTCAGATTTTGTTTCACTTTAAATTTGCATTTTCGAATGTTCAAACTAAAGGGCTATACGTAGGCTGGGCTACAAAACACCCTACTAATTTTTTGTGTTGTTCTTTCTTTATTATCCTACTCTTAGGTATCTGTTAGTACGACGTTAGTGACAACAAGTAACTATATATAAGAATGATAGAAATACTGAGTGGTTGCATTAGTCCTCCAGAAAAATAATAGTCACCAAATTCCATCCAGTGCAGTAGTCAACAGCATGCGTTCTGCATTTCTGCATAATTAAATAAATCATGAGAACTGCAGGGGAGTTCAAGAGAGAAAAACTAATTCACGTTAGAAGGCAAATGAAATTTGTACAACTACTGCCATATACCTATCATTTGATCTTTGGCAACAACTTATCTTAGAATTGGCTCTATGTTTCGAGCATATATAGGCTGGAATCTCCTTTGTTTTCCTCCATCCGAAATTTCATGTAGGTTGGAATTTCCATTATGTCGTATTCCTGTTCTTCACCAATTTCTTATTCAGTTTCCTTTTAATTACGGAGACTATATTGTGTAACCTGGTAAAGACCGGGCAGCGGGGGAGAGACAATAAAATAAGAGGAAAGTGAGATGTTGCTCACCGCATTTTGGCTGTTTGTGTCATCTCCTAGGCTTTCCCTGCTCCTAGATTCATCTAACAGGAGTCAATGCATAATTCACTTAGTTTAGCCGCTCAAATCTTTATGAGCCAATCGAAGTGTCCGTGGACCCTGACCCCGAAACCCTACCCCGACCCCGACCCTCCCTCGCGCCGCCGCCCCCCGGCGGCTCGGGGGCCGCGCGCCCGCCGCCACAGAGGCGCCACCCCGCTCCTCCCTTGCGTCGTCACCGCCGGAGGGGACGGCGGCAAAGCCGGCCGCGCCCCGGTGATGGTGGCGGCGGGGCGGTTCCGATCTTTAGGCTGGGCCGAGGAGGTCCATCCGCGGCGGCGGCCACGGCGGGTCGGCGGCCATGGCGGGTACGGAGGCGGCTCCTTCGCTGGCGCCGGTCGCGTGGTGCGCAGGTCGGCGGCCATGGCGGGCACGGGGGCGGCTTCATCGCTCCAGGGCGAGCGTCGGTCGCGTGGTGCGCAGGCATGGTGCGCGCAGCGACGTCCCGGGGTCGCCCGGTGCTGCCTGGATGGCGCCATATGCTGGCTCCCCGCGACGGGGGCTGGCCGCGCGGTGCCACGGTCGGGTGGCGGATGGCATCCTTGCTTGTCCTTCACGCAGCGGGATCGGAGCTGGGCCAGATGGGCACGGCTCTGGCTGCCGCGGGCGGGTCTCGGCGACGCAGCTCGTGCTCCCGGAGTGGGCTGTGTTCGGCAGACCTCCGGATGCATCTCCGGGGGAAACCTCAGATCCCATCGGGGTCGAGTGATGGCGGCGTCCCGGCGTCGTATCCCCTCTTGCGGGCATCGCTTTGGAGTCTTCACCGGATGGAGGGACCAGCGGCGGCGGAGCCGAGGTCGTGGCAACCTCGACTCTCTAGGTCATCGGACCTATGGATCAGGATCTGCAACGACTTGCGGCGGGAGGAGGTCGCTGTCGGCAGCTGATGCTGTGTGGCAGCGTGGTTGCTTGCAGCTGGTCTAGAGGCGGCGCGCTGGCCGCAATTTGCTCGCTGCGGTGTCATCGACAACGCAGGAGTTTGGAGATGGGGCGGCGGCCCGGCTTCTTCGACGGTGGTGGTCTTCGTGGTCATGTGGATGATGCGATGGCTGATCTTCGAGATGGTGATGGTCTCTGGCTTCGTAAGTCACAGCCGATGGCGGTATGGGACGTTCTCGTCTGTGGTTGCGGAGTTCTGAGGCTGGCGGCGGTGTGGGACGCCCCCTCCATTTCGAGACAGGGTTCTATTCGACGCAGTAGGTGCTACGCACGACGACTTCAGAGGAGCTGTCAAGTCATGCCTGGCCGGCGGTGGCAAATGCCTGATCCTGGCAGGTGCTACGCACGACTTTTCTCCGCGGTGTCAAGTCATGCCTGCTGTTGTTCGATAGAAGGTGGTGTGACAACGGCTAGAGGCTGAGCGGTATGGGACGTCATCGGCCTCCAGTTTCTCCTCCGGTGGTATCTGGCTATTCGTTGGCCGGAGAGATGGTGATGGTAGAAGATTTGGTATCGAGTTTACACACTTCGGTGGAAACATCTCGGGCGAAGTTGACACGCGCTTGCGTCGTTACCTTGCTGAAGGTGATGGTGCGAACGCCATCATCGGCGCACGTGTGGCTTTTCCTTCTTGAAGGCTTCGTCTAGAGGTTGTGTATGTATCTTTACTGTAATCTTTTGACATTAGTTTAGAGGTAGTCTGGGGGAGGTGTTGTTGCGAGGCATACGGCCTCAGGATTGTTTACTTTGTATTTCTTTGATTCTTATATTAATGAAAAACCGGCTGTGTGCATCAAATTGATGCAGAGGCCGGGACACTGTTCCCGTTTCAAAAAAAAAGATGCATCTAACACAGCGTCTAGGCTGAGGACGAGCGAGATGGGCTGGTCATCGGATTAGAGGGACTGTAGCCGGCCAAGGTGGTGGGAGGGTAAACTTGTGAGGAAGAAGCACCAATCAAAGAATCATTCAGGCGATGGTGATTAGCCAGCCGGTTGCAGATCACCTCTTCACCTATCGGTGTGCTTGATCCGCTAAGTGGGAACGTCGCGGTTGGCGAAAAACAAGCCCCTCCGTCCACCCACACTCCTCCTACGAAGAATCTGGCAAATGATGGGAGCTCATCGTCGAGAGGAGAAGTGGAAAGGAAAATAATTACGGGCAGCTTATATGAGAAACGAAGAGAGAAGGTGAACATGCGTGAACCAAGGCGGCGCACCTGATATGCCATCAATAGCACGAATAAACGGTGGCGGAGCATTCTACGCCATTAATAAATAGCACAGGTAAACTGTGGCGGCGCCCCATTGCCTTCCCCTGCCTCCGTTCTGCCTTCGCTCAACGGAAATATGCCCAATGTACGCAGTTCCCCAGCCTATCTAAGGTGTTTCATGTTTGGCCAGACTGATTAAAGAGAACAGCCCATACCGGTGCCTATCAATAGCCCAGATCCGACCCGGTGTAAATTTCTGGCCCGATCAATCCCACCCGACCTAGCTAAATCTGCAGAGCAGCGGCCCAAGAGATAACAGATCAGGCCCACATACTTCAGATCGCTGTGAGCAGCCGTAGCTGGATGCCTTATACTGTTTCTTAATAACAAGGTACACACCTTATAAACACCTTAAAAATATACCGAGTGCGCTATACAGAGTTTACAAGGCTACGCCTTCAAAGATATCACAATCAGAATACAGGATATTTACATCCTATAATTACATTTGACGACGAGCAGTCTTCTCGGCTAGAATCCGATCAACCTCCTCGGAAGTCAGTCTAATGATCTCCTCCGCTGCAGGATGAACGACTAGTCGACCAAGGATGCTTAGAAAATTGCTCGACCCTTCTGGAACGGTACCCAGCGGATAGAACGTCTTGTGCACAGAAGAAAGGGCTTCTCGGCAAGCTTCGACAAGTATCTTCGCCTGGCCCGCCCGTTACTTCAATGTGGCCAAAATAAAGCCTCGACTGCGGTCATACCAGAAATTGTTGGCATGCGGTTTCAAGCTACCCGCTTCATGGACAATATGGTTATCCACCCAATGAGTTTCACAAAGACCGTCAGGCTCAACAACAGCAAAATCAGCACGAGAGTACAAAATTGAAGAGGAAGCAAACAACAAAGTGCAAGGGGGCTCGCAAGCTTACAAAGCATGTCTTTTGCAACGGCGGCCAGCTCCTCCATCACGAACTGCTCGCGCTCAGCCGCAAGTTTCTGCTTTGATTTGGCCACATCAGCCACTCCCCGCAAAGCCTTCAGTTTGCGTTCTCTATCCGCAACACGGTCACGGAGTGAGGCGAATGTGCTGGCGGTAGCAACAAGGGAATTCACCTGCGCAGTAGACCCACTCGAAGACTCTGCGCTGGGATCAAGTACCTGGAAAAGAAGCAAAAACAAGTTCAGGAAAACAGCAAGACCCCACTCGACAAAACGCACCACCCATCGATCGGGTGCTCGGGGGCTACTCCCATCGGGAGCACATAATAGCGGAATACAACAATCGGATACTGAAGATTTCAACGAACACTTTGATTACGCTAATACGGGAATACATCCCAAGGTTCATTACATGGACAACCCAAAAAAAATCTAAACTAGCCTAAGGGGCTGCAGAAGCATTGCCACTCGCAACAGGCTGCCCCTTGCGACCAGCACGGGCAAGCACTTCATAAAGCTTCTTGGCAAGGGCTTCAGCCTGAGCGCCAAAGGGACAAAGTGCTACCTTTTTTCCCAAGGCGTCGTAGGGAAGGCTCGAGAACACCTTCTCCGGGTCATCCGTGACTCCGTGCGCCAGCGCGAATTGGATAGTCGTCCTAGCTCCGCACTCAGACTGGGCGACTGAATAAGCCTGGAGAAGATTCTCATCGTCCAATAACACTTTCAGAAGGTCACCCAGCGTTGGCGGAACCGTCACATCCACCAGCAGGCGCTCGTGGAACCGCGTCAACACTCGGGTGGCCTCACCAACGAGGGAGCAGATCCTACTCGCGTGCTTCTGGAGCTGGGCGCAGGAATCCATCAGGGCGTCCAATCGCTGGCTCCTTGGTAGATCCAGTGCAACGCTAAGGACATCTACAAAAAGGACATCGTAAATTTGCGAGATAGCCAATTAAAATGAATTACAACGGAAGAACAGTCAAGTGTGGCTTACCCGTGAATTTTTGGGCCAGACGGCGGATGATGCTAACAAGATCGATATCATGTTTGGCACCAGCCTCCTCCAATTGCTTCAGCGCCTCTTGGGCCTCGACAAGTTTCCCCTCAAAATCAGATGAATGCTTACGAGAGGACTCTAGTTCCTTTCGGGTGGACTCCAACTCGGCCTCAAGGGTTTTCACCCGAGCGACAGCTTCGGCTTTCTCGTCCTTCAGGAGTTTAACTTGATCTACAGAGCAACCAATACAGCGTAAAAAAAATTCATGATCAATGGAAACAGTAAAATGGAGCGGGTTAACTTACCTTGAAGAGATCGGCCGTCCTCGACGAGTCGATCACGATCCACCCGAAGGGAAACGCAATCTGCCTCAGCCAAGAGCACTCGGCGACCGATGGCAGCAAGGGAGTCGAGAAGAGACTACAAAAGCACAAGACAAAAGTTTGAGTTATGGGAAAAATCTCTTGAGCCTATTCATGACTGTACACTGTCGAGTATAGGCTCGGGGGCTACTCCCATCGGGAGCATTACCGTGCACCCGATAAAATCAAGAAAAGTAAGAAAGGAAAAATCTTAAACTTGAGTCCATTTCCAATCCCAAGCGATTAACCACAACCTCAGGGGCTACTCCCATCGGGAGCACTGTCGTGCACCCTATAGAAATCATGATCAAACAAAGCAGGAGATACAGAAGAGGCGGCAAAATTTACCTGACCCTGGGCGGTGGACAGAGGATCCGTTGAGCTACCCGAAACTTCTTTGCTCGCCGAGGCTCCACCGGCAAAGCCAGGCAACCCGTAATCTGGAGCCGTAGCCTCCTGTGCTGGACTCGGAGATTTTTGGGTGGCCTTTGGAACTGGAGTTTCGCCCACAGCTGCTTCTTTTCTCTTCACAGAAGGAACAGAAGAAGCATACTGGCCGGGGCTGATGGTTTGAAGCCTGCTATGGAAGAAAAAATCAAGCAAAGGCATAAGGAAAAGGAAAAAGACTCTCGACTGACGGACAACACAAAAGAAAAACTTACTCATCATCGTCGTCGTCATCCAGCATGTCCACATTCCAGGCGGTGGGGACGTTTGGCTTGAAGCTTAGGGGAGGAAGCACGTTTAGAGGCGCCACCTGGAGAGGATCGGTCTCCTTGCCGGATCCGCCACCCAAGGAGCTGTCATCATCCCTCTGCCTGCGACGTTTGCAGTGATGGATCTCATCGCTACCCGACTCTTTCGCGCCGTCTGAAGAACCATGCTCGGAGCTCGAGTTGGCTTCAGCGACGTTGGTGTCGAGAGGGGTCTCAACATTGCTCGCTAGGAGGTCTGAGGCATCTTCGGCCGAGACTGGCGGGTAGCATGTTTCTACTTTCAAACTCTACGAAAGAAGAAGAAGAAAAGAAGAGAAACCTCAGTCGATAGATTTTCGGATGGCAAAAAGAATAAAACAGAGACGAGAAGAAAACTTACCTCGGTTGGAGGGGGCTTTGAAGCCTCGAATGGCTCAAGAGAGAAGGTGGCAAAGGGATCGCCTACCTTCAACTTGGTGATAGCCGCAATCTTCTTCTCAAATTCGGCATTCGAGAGGATATCTTGGCAGACGCGGCTAGGGTCTTGAACGCCCTGATACTCCCACATAGTTGACGTCCTCTCTTGAAGAGGCTGGATCCTACGCCGGAGGAAGACGCTCGCGAGGTGCAAGCCATTCAACGCGACCCCCATTGTCTGATCGCCAAGGTTCACCACTTCCGCGAGTAGCTGGGAGACGATCCGGCTATCTTCAACCGTGAGCTTGTGCGCCCATGACTTCCTCCGCTTCAAAACAGCAAACGGGTGGAATTCATGAGCCCCACCACGCTGTTGTCGGCGACGTAGAACCACTTCCTCCGCCATCCTTGTGCGGAGTTGACGAAGTGCATCTCCAGATAGGAGTTGTCCGTCTTCGCCTGGATCCCGAAGCCGCCGGTTCGTAGCGTTTCTCCAAGCTGGTCGCCTACTCACGACTTCTCATGGAAGATCCGCACTTTGAAAAGGGCCTTCCAGAGGCCCCAGTGCGAGCGAATGCATAATAAGCACTCGCAAAGTACGATAAAGCACGAGACGTGATGAATCGCATTTGGAGGCAGGTCATGAAGCTGTATGCCGTAGACATACAACAATCCAAGAAGGAAAGGATGAAGATGAAGGGAGAGACCGCGCGAGACGTGATCCGCGAAGATCACGCGCTCGTTCGCGCGGGGATTCGGTACTTCCTCCTTCTTGCCCAAGCGAACACGCTTGTCGCCCTCGGGGGGCAGCAGCCCCTCCCTCTGCATCTCCTTGATGCTCTTGTTGGTGGTGCTGGCAGAACGTCAGTCGCCCGTCCTCACGGCGGGTGGCACGGGGACGTCCTCAGCCGCCTTCGACGATGATGCGGCAGAGCCGCGCTTCTGTCCTCTAGCCATGAGAGCTCGTGGGTGCTTGCAGAGAAGGAGGTGGGCGCGAGCAAGAAGAAAGAGAGCAAATGGACAGAAAAATTACTTTCCGCCTAAGGACAGTTATTTATACACGGGCCAGGCTAATCTGAACCGTAGATATAGCAACGTGGCGCCCATCACTGCTGCCACGCGTGAAGTGAAAACGGAGCAGCGGTGAAAGGCTGTTTTTCTGCCGCTATCTTTACAGCAGATCGTGCGCATTTACTACGCGTGGCTCGCGGGAAAACCGGAAGCGACATCTCGTTTCCGGTCAAAAAGCTGACAAGGTGCGCCGGCGTGCTCTGTTTTCACTTCGTCACGTCCCATCGGAAGGAGTCAGAATGAACAAATGCGCAATGACATCATTGCATACCTCATCAAACCCGAAAATTCATTCGGGTAGGATCCTTGACATGATTTTTTTTTTCGTATGGGCATATCAAGACGCGAAAACTCTTTCGCATAAAATCCCCTTACACGAAATTTTCTTCGTAAGGGCATATCAAAGCGCGAAAGCTTTTACGTATAAAAGCCCCTGACACAAAAATTCTTTCGTATGAGCACAACAAGGCATCCAGACACAAAAACTCTCTCGTGTGGACAGAAAAATTATAAATGCAAAAATCCTTTTGCGTAAAAACAAGGAAGATCCCTTCATTCGAAACATCTCGAGACAATATACGCGAGTGCGTAGTTCCTGCCACTCTGTCACACGATGTATACACATCCTTGCCCTGGATCATTCATCCGTCTAAGCACATCCAGATGTCGTATTCGGATATGAAGGTAAGACCCAAAAGATCTCTCTTATGGGTCTAGAATCGCACTCAAGCTGCGTCCTCCGGTAAATTTCCGTGTCAATAACATGAAGAAAAATCCTAGCAGACGCGCCGGGTACCCTTATAGGTTATGTTCGACTCGATAATACCTCCACGGCCTATTCGCAATGATCACCTCATCGGATTCGAGTCAGAGGTCTCGAATCTGCGTAGGACAGAACTGTTTTTCCCTAGATGCAATTAATTGGTCCTGAGCTTTCAGGAGAGCCAAGCAATTGAGTCATATCCTTCTGCAAAAACAGCCGAAAAGACACGCACTTTCATTGCTCGATGCTCCAGTATGGAAAACTCATTACAGGCAGGGTACACACCCTCTAGAAGAAAAGCGGTTGGAGCAACCAGTGGAGAATATTCAAGATAAGATTTTGAGCGTCTACCCGACATAATTCTCAGTCGAGTAAACGCTCGGGGACTACTGACGAAGGGATGAATCCTGGACCTATCGGGTGAGGCTACCCGGTCCAAGGCCCAAGACCCAAGCCCAAAGGGAGACGCCATGGACTATTCTAGAAGGCCCAGTTAAAACCCACCCGCAAGGCCTTGCGGGTCAAGTAAGGAAACTTGTAACCAACTTTAGGTTAGGGTTTGTAACCCCCCCCCCCGGGTACGGTTTGAGACCTCGCCATCTATATAAGGCCAGGAGAACCACCAGGAGGGGGACCAAGCAATATCGCACCCAAAAAAAGCATTGAGATTGAGATCTACTCTCGACTCGAGCACCCCCACTTTAATCGATCTATTCGTTAATACAGATCGACAAAAGCATGAGTAAGGTTTTTACCTGTACGAGGGATCCGAACCTAGGTAAATCGTGCCCTTGTTAGCCGACGATTGTCACCAGCGCCTACACGTTCTCCTAATCGAAACCCTATCGGTTCACCCGAGGGACTTGTTGTGATGCATATTCGACAGGTAGAGCTCACCTCTTGGCAAGATTCCCTCCGTTCCATCAGATCCGGGAGTTTCGGGCTGTGAGTAGTCCTCGGACCCATGAGAGAGAATCTGGCGCCGGTGAAGCCATAACACAGAGAGTGAGGGAATGTTGGGCATCCAGGACCCATGCCACACTCTAAAACACATGGTATGGCATACCCTAGGTTTGGTGGGATTAAGACGCTTTGCAGCTCCTCTCCGGAGAAACCCTAGGCCCGTTGAAAAAAGGACGGAACTGCCATTCTAGACCCTCTACGTGAGCCGGAAGGGGATAGAAAAGTGTAACTAATTGCTTGGTTGTGTTTTGTTAGTCCCAAGACAATGTTAGGGCACACCTCTTGGCAAGATCTCCTCCCCCCATTCTCCGTCAACTCCGGGAGTTTTGGTCTGTGAGTAGTCCTGCAACACCTAGAGAGAATCTGACGCTGGTGACTCCTTAACACAAAGAGTGAGGAAATCTTGGGCTTACAAGACCCATGCCACACACTCTAACAAACATGTTGCGCGATACCCTAGGCTTGGGTGGGATTAAGACGCTCTGGAGCTCCTCTGCGGAGAAACCCTAGGCCTGTTGGAGAAAAGGACGGAACTGCCAATCTGGTCCCTCTACGTGAGCCGGAGCGGGGTAGCAAAGTGGAACTAATTGGTTGGTTGTGTTAGGTTACCCAAGACAACATTGGGTCCCACCTCTTGGCAAGATTCCCCCGTTCCGTCAGATCCAGGAGTTTCGGGCTCTGAGTAGCCCTGGAACCCATGAGAGAGAATCCGACGCCGGTGAAGCCATAACACAGATAGTGAGGTAATATTGGGCATCCAAGACCCATTACACACTCTCACACACATTATATGGCATACCCCAGGTTTGGGTGGGAGTCACACGCTCCGGAGCTTCTCTCCGGAGAAACCCTAGGCTCGCTGGAGAAAAGGACGGAACTGTCATTCTGGACCCTCTACATTAGCCGGAAAGGTGGTATAAAAGTGGAACTAATTGCTCGGTTGTGTTCTATTAGGCCCAAGGAACACCCAAGACAATGGTAGGGCCCACCTATTGGCAACATTCCCCCCGTTCCTTCAGAACCGGGAGTTTCGGGCTCTGAGTAGTCCTGGAACCCATTAGAGAGAATTTGACACCGGTGAGCCCCAAAGAGTTAGGGAATCTTGGGCATCCAAGGCTCATGCCACACTATAACACACATGGTATGGAAACCCCTTTTTTGGGTGGGATTCAGATGGTCCGGAGTTGTTATAGTATTCCCTCGGGATCGTCCGAAGGGGGAGGGGGTTGAGGTGTACGTATAGATCCTTCCTGCATATATAGCGAGCGATGCGGGTGAAACCGGTGACACCTAGGTTCTGGATATTGGCTCTCTTCACCTCCTAGAACACTTGTATGGACATGATTTTACTCCATATAGTCTTAGGAAGGATTCCTACTCTGGAGCCCCCTCTTCAACGAAACTCTGGCATGTGCTGACCGAAACTTTTCCGTTTACCCCTTCCACTAGAATCGGAAAGGGGGTAGACCAATGGATTTGTTTTCTCACTTTGTTGAGGCATGTTGTACATACATAGAAACCAAAATCTAGCACATGTTATAACAAGAATTGGAGCCCCTAGTGCAGATTTTGTGTTGAAAAAAGGGTCAAATTCAGACTAAAACAGGATTTAACCCCAAATTCCCCATTTGCTCATCTGCCCAGCTCGCAGACTGAAACAAGATCGAACCCCAAATTCCGCAGATTTCCCCACCGAATCCATAGATCGCGCGTGGCTATTTGCTGTCTCCTTCGTTGATGGCTGCCCGCCGCATGTTCCCGAAGGAGATGTTCCGGACTGGGGAGCTCGCACTACAGCCGACTCAAGGCCGTTGCATGCTCGCCCGCTCGCATGCAATGGAGAAACTCGAGGAGAAGTGGCACGGTCGCGCGCTCGAGGTCACCGTGGGAGGGCATCGCCCTCCTTTGTCGCATGAGGAAGTTCTGGCTGCGCTGGTCGCGCAATGCACAGTCACCCGTAGGTAGGTGAAGGTGGATGTTAGCGCGCCATCGGTGGACTTTCTCATTTGATTCCGTTTCGAGGAGGACAGCACCGCCGTGTTACATCTGTCCCAACGCGTCGTCGCCGGTGGAGCGCCGCTCACATTTATTCGTTGGTGTCGTGGTAGCGACGCCGAGTGATCTGAGCTACCGTATCTGACGAAGCTCAGCTTCGAGTTGTTCCCACGGGAGGCATGGGAGCCCGTTGCGGTGGGGCAGTTCGTCAACCATCTTGGCGGTGATCTGGTGCAGATACATGTCCCGGTGGACAGCTGGTTCCTGTTGGTGGAGGCCTGGATGAAGCAGTCGAGCGCAGTCCCGAAGACTTACATTGTGGAGGTGCCAGAGCCGTACATGTCGGCCACAGTTCACACCTCGACCTCGATGAGGACATTGCAGCACACTGTCTTCATCCATGTCTCGGAGGTCGTGGACCATGGCCCAGTCGTCTCGGACACTTCACTGTGGGACGACGACGAGGTCGACACCACACACACGCACCAGTTCCCATTCTTCGGTGGGTGTGTGGATGGAAGTGGTCCTCCTCAGGTGAGGGACGGTGGCCACTATTTCGTTGGGCACAACGACAACGGATCTGCCAGAGGAGAATGATCTGCTAGCCGAAGAAGATTGAGTTGTTGTTTGAACTGCTATCTGAAGATATCATTTGGCTTATGTTGTAGCTGCTATCTGTTGGGATTCTGAATTGTGTGTTGTATCGTGCATCTCTAGTCAGTTTCAAAATGTTTAACTTATGCTGCGACTATTATCTGTTGTAATATGTCAGTTTGATCTCTAGTCAGTTTGAAAATGTTTGACTTATGTTGCGACTATTATCTATTGTAATATGTCAGTTTGATCTCTAATCAGTTTGAAAATGTTCGAATTTGTTGTTGAATTTGAGTTGAATCTAAGGCTCCTAATGTTTTACCAATTAATGTTAATTCATGCCAAAAAAAACCAGCAGGAATGTATTTCATCTATAAATCATGGAAAAAATTCCAGGTGCTACATATTGCACAAAGTTACACTAATATGTAAAACAAACATATTTTTCGCGCACACAAACCAGAACACAAATAAGAACACTTATTATCCAGCGCTAAAACACTTAAACAACTACTTTCGGCGTATCCTTTTGCTCGTGCCCTCGTTGTCGCGGCTGCGGCGTGAAGCTCTATCTTCGCTCTTGCACCAGGGACGGATCTTCTCCAGCCATGGTGGACCTAAACTGTTTTTCATGTCTCGGATCCTTCTGTATAGTTCATAGCTGACATATCCGTCCACCGCTGCACAGTTGAGGCTTGTTGGAGCCATCTTCCGTTCCCAACATTTGTGCAGGTCTGGTGGGAATCCAGACTTCATCTTGTGGTACGAACTGTCTATGATATTTCCTGCCAGAGTATCCATTCCAATTCTGGGTACCCCGAATTCCATCTGGATGACATGGTGGTACTGTGGTGGCAGAAAGAAGCCTGATTGGGCAAGAGCCTTCTTGTCGCCCGTTGTGTCCACGCTTGCGAACATGATCTTCTTTGTTGAAAAGAAATCTTGCAGCAACTTGTGTCCATGATCTGTCTACATCGACCTGCACCAGTGGTACACGAGGACTTGTTTGCGCATGGCGATTTGCATGACAGCGACGACATGGGGTTTGTAAGCATGGTACGTGTGTACTCAAGGTCGAGGCCCAAGAACTTGTGCTTTTCAGGCTGAAGCCGTTGATCAAAATTGGCCAGGGCAGTCTCCAAGGCACGTTCCTCGTTGGTGTAAATCACCTGCAGCATGTTGTCGCCGTGGACAGGGAGGCTGATAACCTCCGTGGTTGGTCGGCAATCGTCCATGGCAAGTCTCCGTCGTGGGCTTGGAAGAAGAGTCAGTGAAGATGAAGTATGGATTCGATGGGTTCGATGGGTTTGGAAGAAGAGTCGGGGAAGATGATGAACGGAAGGGGCGCAAATGGCAACTGCAAATGGCAATTTCCTAAATATCGAAGGCGTGTGTAGAACGAAGGTGTGTGAACCCAAGCGAGTAGATGAACGAACAGGAAACTAGATGGCAACTGAAAACGAGGCAGAGTGCATACACGTTCGTCACCATGGGTGGCCGTTTGACCTCCCTCGCAAATGACTGTTGTGTTCGCAGGAAGACAACAATTCGTTGGCTCGGTTTGGCTAAATTTGTTCGACTGATAGGTGACCCTGACTCGTTGTGGCCCCATTTGACAGTGGCTAAATGTCACATCACTCTGTGTTTGACAAAGTCAGCCCACGGGAGAGCCAGGCAGAGACATGCATGCGCACACGCCAGCAGGCCCAACGGCCCTCGAAATGGCAGCCAGTATAAATGCCCCTCCTGCTTCCACCGCCTCCCTCCCCCACCATTACGGCCCCAGATCTATAAAAAAATCACTTTGCTCCGGCCGAACGCCTCCCTCCTTCTCCCCAACTGCCGAGCACACAACCTTGAGGCGGTTCCGCAAGGAATGGAGGACGTCGTCGCATCATCTGCTGCCAGCGTCGAAGGTGCGGCCCACCATGTCGGTTGGACCTCCTGTCCGGATCCGTGCAGGCGAATAACGTCGGTGCGACATCTGCTGTCATCGCCGCAGGTGCGGCCGACCATAGAGGTTCGCTGTCATCGCCTCCTCCGGCGGTGGATGCGTCGGGACTCTCTCTCCTGTCTGATATGGGGGACCTCATGGGGGAGGTACCGGCGTTCGAGGAGGTCGTCTCCGATGAGGACTCTGAGGTGCTTCCCTGAACAGATATATCTTGCCCTAGTTTAGTATTGAAGATCCAATGGTTTGTAGAGACATGCAAGAAAGTTGGATCTGTAGACAGGGATTCTACATATGCAACTGCGAACCCAGCGCCCCTATTAACCAGCGGTCGGAACAGTGTAGTTGAAGTTTATTTCATAGAAAAAATACACATTAAATCCTGTAACTGACTGTTTGCCCGGGCTTGAATCTATTCCCGGGTCAGCTAATGATTTTAGGTGCTGAATTCTAGAGCTTGTAGAATAGAGCGATTGGTATATGCAAGTTAGGAATTAGCTATACATGATTTTGATGGTATTTTGTCTATCTGGAAGTTCTATTGTCCCATTCGAATGTGGGCATAAATTTTAGGCTTGTTATTACATATTAAGTCCATTAACTAACTGCATATATGTGGTACCATTTCTGTTCAGCTTAAAAAAAATTATGCTATTTAAGCAAAGATTGATGTCATTAGTTTATCAATGGCATGGTTATTTGATTTAAACTAGTGTTAGTAAGTGCATTTTAAAAATGATCTAGAATTATAGTGTGGTGCTAACTTTTGTTTCATTTCTAATCTGAAACATTCCATGACGGCGTATGATCTGACAACGAGTCCCGCGATGCTAAGAGCAGACATGTTCTTACGAAGCTACAGAATGGGCAGATTAGGTACCAACGTCGCGCCGACATGCTTTTCTGCCCCTTCTGCTGCAGGAACATTGACACGAGCATCGTCGGCATGATCCAGTATGCCAGCAGCGTTGGACGTGGCTCGGAAAACTGCGGGCCCGCTGTTAGGGCCAAGCACGCTAACTACGGTGTATTCCTAAAGAAGTTGCTCGCGCGCAATATCCGCCTAGGGCTCGCGCATCCTCATCTGAACCCCAATCACCATGACAGGAATCCTTGGAGGAGCCAGTAATGCTATCGCTTGTGCCGAATGCTGCAATGGTGTCCTGATGAACTTACTTTGAATAGTTGTGCTATTACCTAATGTTCTGGTTTGGAAAACTAGTATATGTTAGAACTTTATTAGTATTGTGGAAGAATTCCTCGTGTGTGTAAGAATTTAAGTACTATATATGTAGTACTTCTATACTATGTTGCTTCAGCCGATCATATTTTTAGGATGCCTAAATATGGTATAACTTAGTAATAAGTGGATGTGTCACGTCCATTTAGTACTCGATCATTCCCAATAAGCCAATCCTTGTCGAAAACTCGTTCATCTGATGGATCAATGGTTTTTAATTCTCCATTTAATTAGTAGAAAATAAATAACTAATGGTAAGAATGCAACTTTTTCCGTATTAGTAAAGATTTACATTTGAAAAACATTCAATTTATGGGACAACATGCCACAGTTGGGAGCTATAGCCCTTTGTACCCTAATTAACACATAGACCCTTAATTTTAAAAAATTCACATCCAAATCTAACATCTGCGCGCCTAAATTACGACCGCTAACAGCCGCGCGCGCGCTAAAAACGAAACAGTCTCAAACGGGGTCCCACTCGTCAGCGTCACAGCTGTAACATCCAAGTATGAAAACACCCTAGTTGTTTTACTTCTTTGTTTAATTTATGCAATGCATCATGGCATCATCCTCATTTTATTTCTGTTGTATTGTTTTCATAATGAATCAAACCTTGTTTTCACCCTTGTCTGTTACAATCTTTTCAAACAAAGAATTGCAAAACAAAACCTTTCCTTGTTTTCCAAATAATTCAATTATGATCATTTCTCAAATTGTTGGTTTTAATCAAACCATTAATCAATCAACCAATTCAATCATTAATTCCTAAATCATTTTCCAATTCAAACCTTAAAAGTCAGTACCTTTTGAAACCATAAAATTCACCACACAATTGCCCTCCTTAAATCATTCTAAAAAACCCTAGGGGTAACCCTATTCAATGCATGTTTTTCTTAATGGTTTATTAATATTAAAACTCCTCTAATTTGGGTTCAATACAAACTATCATTTTAAAACTCAATTTTTGAAAACCAAAGTTGGAATATGGTTTCTAATTACTTAAAAAGCTTAACTAAATTTTTCGGGAATTTTTCTTAAATAAAACCTTAACAATTTTCTTCCAAAAGCAAAGCTACAAAAAAAAAACAGAAAAAAAAAGCAAAGGAAACCGCAGCGCGCGCGCAGCAGATAACGCAGCCCAGCCCGCTAAGCCTACGCGCGCGCACGACCCAGCCCGCTCTACGCACCGCGTACCGCTTCGAGATTCGTGCCGTCTTCTTTTTGAAGTACGGCAGAAAATCGGCCGGCGCCACCGCGACACCCCCGCGCGACTCCGGCGGCCCCCGTCGCTCTCCCGTGCCTATAAGAAGCCCTAGGGCAGCGCCAGCTAACCCTAACCCCCCTAGGTATCCTATCCCCTCTCCGCCGCCGTCGTCTGCCTTTCTTCCCCGTCGAATTCCTCCTCTGAATCTCTCGCCGGCGACAGTCCTCTGAAGATCGCCATGGCGTCGCCGCCCTCGACTCCCTCCTAGCCACCAAAACCCTGGAATCAGTTCACCGCTCTCCCCTCTACCCGTTGAACATCTCGTCGCCACCGGTAAGCCGCTTTTTCGCCGCCGCGGTCCTCGCCTTCTCTCCGGCCACCGTGCGCCCTTATCTGAACCCGAGGAGATCGTCTCCGTTGCAGAGCTCTTCGACATCGATCGGTTGCTGGACTCGCTTCCCCACGTCCTCCTCTACGATTTGAACACCGGAGCCAGCTGGGAGGGGCACTGCAGCCGCGCCGTCGTCCTCTTCCCCTCCGACGTCGCCTCCGTCATTGCTACGTCACCGTCGAGCTCCACCGCAGCAACCCCACGGTGAGCGTCCACCAACTCCCCCTTCCCTCTCCGTTACGTTCTGCACCCGCGCACCCGTTCCCATCCAGCACATCACCGCAGCGCCGCCGTGCACGATCACCTCGCCGCCGCGTTTCCTCTGTCAGTGACGCGGAAGCATTTGCTCGTCAGAAAATTCAGTTAGCGCGCGTTACACCATATCCTGTCTGAATCTCGTTTACTGACAGCGAACGCGCAGTAGCGCATTGGTTACAGTCGAACGCGCGCTGAGGGAGACCGCGGGTTCGAGTCCCGGCTCCCTGGGATAAAAATCCCTCTTTTTTGGTTCGAGCGCTGACAGCCCTGGCCCAGCTGTCAGCCACTCGTGTGCCACGCGGGCACAGCGAGCCACGGGGCCCCCCTGTCAGTGTGTGTGTACGTTCCAGTGGGGGTAACAAAATGATTAAAACATTTCTGTTTTCATTTCTAATTCTTTTAAATAGCAGAATAAGCAATAAACTTCAAAATTCAATATCTTTTGTTTTATAATTCCAACAAATAAAAACTTTATATGTTTTCTGATCCAAATTTTCTAAACTTTCCAAATATCCAATTTGTGTACTGTTTTGAAAACTTCAAATGCAATTAAAATCCAAATTTAAATAACTCAAATGCTAATGTGTAAAATCAATAACTAATTATTTGTTAATCCAATAAATACAAATAAAATATGTTTTTCATACCATTTTAAATACCCTATTCAAATATAATTTTTGTTTTCTGTTTTGAATAATTAAAATTGCCTAAACAATTCAAATCTTGTTTAATTCAATTAAAAATTGTTCAATATTGTTTAATTCATAATTAAATAATCCTAAGTCCAATTTCAAAATGTGAAACATGTAATCCAACTAAAATTTGATAACCTTTTCAAATATCAACTTTGGTATTTGTTTTGCACACTTTAACTTGATGAAAACAACAACTACTTGTTTAACACCATTAAGTAACAATAATTTCCAACTTGATAAATGCTTTCTAAAATTGTTAACCATCATTCCAATTGCATTTAAGTTTGTTACTTATTGTTTTCATCATGCATGCATCATGCTAACTCACCTACACCTAATGCTTAGTGGTAGAACAATTAATTCAACTCTAAGGCATGGGTTTTCCATATGCAATCTTTGCATATGGGATCCATTTAAACTTGTGTATCATATCAACTAGTTTACTTTGGTGCATCTATTTAACATGACATGCATCATCCCAATGTTTGTGCACCTATGCCATGTATTGATTGTTCGTCCTTTCGATTGTGTGTTTGCTTCTTCTCGCTTAGACGACGACGCTGAGCTTGACGAGACTTACGACACCACTACTCAGGACCTAGCCCAGTACCCGGCTACTGAGCTGCCAGGCAAGTTATCACTCACATGAATCATCGAGTTCTCTTCCACACTTGTTGTCGATACTGTCCTTTTGTCTATTTCTGCTAGCCCTATGAATCGATGCTTGTTCTCCGAACCCATCACATGCTACCTTGAGCCATGATATTGCCTCACCTCCCTACCTACAGCCTTTGTTTGAGCCTGTTCCTATCTAGCATGCTTAGGTTGCTTTTGCTCGAGCCTGTTGTCGGTTACTTCTTTTACTATCGTTCTATTATTGTTGTTACCGTTCCGGGGGCTCGAATGTTAATCAATCAATCCTGTTAATGCTACTATTAATAATAACTTGATGATAAGGCACCGGCGGGAGGCCCTAAGAGGTTTTGAGGCCCGCTAGTGTCGACCCTAATAGGAAAAGGGTCTTGTCTACTGATCCATGATGAGCGTGCTCACCGCATCCGGGTGGTAGTATGGGACCCCCCTCGACTTAGACTTGATCTGCAGTTTGTCCGAAGAGCCACACTTAGTTCGGGTGTTCCATTTGCTCCTTGCATAATGGGTGGATCCCCCATGGTTACTTATGATGATGTTGATGCATATAGGGCGAGGCCTGTGGTGCCGGGGGGTGTGGTTTTCACCCTTGCGCTTAGGTTAGGCGGACTGGCCGGGACCTTATAGCTCCGTGGCTCCTAGGATGGGTTGTAGAGATAGTTTGGGTCGTGTCAAGCCAACCTGAGTTTTAGTTGGTGGCTTGAGTGTGTACGGGTACTGGAGCACACCCTGCAGGGATAATCTTCTCGAGAAGCCGTGTTTTCCGCGGTTATGGATTACTTGGTGAAAGTACTGGCTAACAAGTACTCAGGACAACTTCAACATAATAACAATCATGTTTCACTCAATGACTAATAACTTGACTAGTAATAGGTTATTCTCACAATAACTTGATTCACCTTATTACTACGGTGTGAGTTATCCTCGGATTGCTTCTTCGGATAAGGGGCGAGATCCAGGATGGGTTTGTTTGAAGTTATCTTCCAGTTGGTTACAATCCCTCGATCTTATCTTTTCTATTAGCCGGAACAAGTAGTTATCTTCTGTAGTTGGTTCGAGCAGCCCGCTGCAGCTTTTATTATACCTATCTTCTTCCGTTGATCCCAAGCATCCCGGCTTGTGTTGACGGGTAACTCTTTGATGAAGTGTGAGTCTTGCTTGCCAGTACATCAAATGTACTGACCCCGTTGGGGCTGTGGTTTACGCAGACTACGACTACGACTACGACTACGATGCTTCCCAGGACGGCTACTTCGTGGAGTTTGACGACACTGCAGACGAGTAGCTAGCTGGACCTCGGGCAGGATCCAGGACCTACGTGGATGGGCTTCGCTTTCTTTATTTTCTCCGGCTTCTTAAGCCATGGATTTGTCTGTACTCAGACCCCTTTGATTGCTTCCGCTGATGTAATGAATGATATGTTGGGACATGTGTCCTCTGGATGAGTGTTTTGCTATCTCTGCCTTAGTGAAGGCTATTTGCAAACTTATTTCATTCTTTTGTGTCTTAGAGACAGATTGTGCTATCATTTCGTTCAAAGCTGTTGACGTACAGTGCGTGCTTGAATATGAAGTACGTCGACAGTAGTGCCTTAGGTTCCTAGCTGATAGTTTACTTCGACGGTGGAGGCAGAGCTTGTGTTGTCGCGCATAAGCGCAGGCCTACCAGGAAGCTGGGACGTGGGAGCAGGTATGCCCCATAATCCAAGCACCTGACTTCCAGTTCGTGCAATGAGTATCCTCTAGAAACCGGGGTGCGACAAATGGTATCAGAGCCTGTCTGACCGTAGGATCCCTTTTACTGGTCGCAGTTTGAGTCTAGAAACTATTTTGTAGCTATATAGGAAAATTAAACGCGAGAGTAGGAATTCTGCCATTTTACTTCTTTCCCCACCCACCCTCCCTTTTCTGGTAAGGAAGTGCAACGTTGTTTTTCTCTTCTCACCTAAACTTTCAAGTTAGGATTTCACGTGTTCTGGGCTCTTCCGTAGTACCTTAGGAGTTTTGGTCGCGAGTTTCCCGATGTTGCTTCAATATCATGTTTCTCTCAAGAACTTTTCGTCCATTGAATCTTGTTGTGGTTTTCAACTTCAATGCTTCTACCGGCGCCTAACCACAAGGTGTACTCCAATGCTCATCACTGAGTACCGATGTATCCATTCTTAACTATGTTAGTTATCCTTTCATAATCAAACCATTTATGGTGAACGTTGAGGGTAGTATATGTTTGATCCATGCTACCTTCTTACCGTCTGAAGTAATCGTTTTAAGCACTTATATTGGATTTTGTTATCCGGTTAGTGTGTTAATCTTGGTATCCTCTTCAGGATGGAAAGTGATGACGAAGAACACACACTGCCACCTGAGATGGGGAAAGTGCTGTCTCAGATGACACAAGTCATAAAGCAGATGCAACAGAACCAAGACCTTGGGAGTAATGGCAACGCCCGCGTGTCTATTCGGGAGTTCCTTGAGCTCAATCCGCGCACGTTTGATAACCCCTCCGAGCCATTGGATGCTGATGACTGGCTCCGTGAAATGAACCGTACTCTTATGGTAGCTCATGTGGCTGACGAGGACCGTGTTCCTTACGTGACCTACCTTCTCCGTGGACAATCCATGTCTTGGTGGGAGAATTACCAAGAAATGAGAGGTCCTAGTGTGGCAATCACATGGGAGGATTTCAAGCAAGCCTTCATGCGCCATCACATTCCCGATGGGCTCATGGAGAAGATGCGTGAGGAATTCTATTCTTTCACACAAGGCAATCTGGATGTTCTCGAATACCAAAGAGAGTTCAATCGTCTGGCTCGCTACGCAGGAGATGAAATCTCCACGGAAGCGAGAAAGATGGCAAAGTTCCGTAGGGGTCTCAACCCGGAACTCAAGTATGCTCTCACCAACGTCAAGGCCAAGAATTTTGAGGACCTCGTCAACATCGCTCTAAATGAAGAGCATGGGCGTAAGTTGGTTGAGGAATCTCGTAAGCACTCTCGTGAACAGGCTAATCTCTCAAAAGCTATCATGCCTCCACAAAAACGAAGAGTTTGGGTTCCATATACCACTCCAACACCGCCCATCTGCTTGCCAAGCCCGGCAGGAATTCTTCCCCGCCCTCCCACCCCAGTGGTATCTTTAGGAGGTGCTCCATCTCAGCCAAGACCAACAGCTCCTCGTTCTGCTGTTACATGCTACAAGTGTGGACAGCCGGGCCACTATTCCGATAAGTGTCCGCAAAGGCACCTCTTTCCACCTCCACCTCGCCACAGGTCGACCCCGACAAGAATACGTGGTCCTCCGTTGGGTTGCTACAACATCAACGACCTTGGTGTGAGAACCGTTAAGGTGAACCATGTCAAGGCCCAGGGAGCAGAAGAATCTCCAGAGGTTGTAATGGGCACACTTCTTGTGAACTCGTTTCGTGCTAAAGTCTTGTTCGATTCTGGTGCTTCACACTCTTTCATCTCTCAATGCTTTGCAAACAACGGTGGAATCAACTTCGAACAGTTGTCTACCCCTCTCCTAGTGAAATCACCGGGATCTAGCCGGCAAAGCAATAAAGTTAGCCAGAACATCGAGATCACAATTGGAAACCTTCCATTCCAGGCATCTCTGATAGCCCTCCACTCTTCAGATATTGATGTCATTCTGGGGATGGATTGGTTGGTAGCCAACAAAGCAGTCATTGATTGTCCTGCTAAGTCTGTCAAAATCACACACCCTTCTGGCCAGATAGTCTATTTCCATTCTGAAACTCCAGTTGCTCAACTCTACACTCTCAATGCAAATCCTCTACCATCTATTGAAACTATTCCGGTGGTTTGTGACTTCCCCGATGTCTTTCCAGAAGAATTGCCAGGAATGCCTCCTGACAGAGCTGTTGAGTTCGTCATCAAACTTGAACCAGGCACTGCTCCAATCTCTAAGCATCCGTACAAAATAGCTCCTCCTGAACTGAAGTTGTTGAAGGAGCAAATTGATATGTACATGGAGAAAGGCTATATTCAGCCTAGTTCCTCCGCTTGGGGTTGCCCAACTCTGTTCGTAGCCAAGAAAGATCAAACTAAGAGACTCGTGGTGGACTATCGTCCTCTCAACGAGAAAACCATCAAGAACAAATACCCAATTCCTCGTATCGATGATCTTTTTGATCAACTTGCTGGAGCCTCAGTATTCTCTAAGTTGGACTTGAGGATGGGTTACCATCAAATAAAGATCAGAAAGGAAGATATTCCTAAGACAGCCTTCACCACTCGCTACGGTCTATATGAATACACCGTAATGTCCTTTGGTCTCACCAATGCACCGGCGACCTTCTCTCGACTGATGAATTATGTCTTCCACGAATACCTCGACAAGTTCGTTGTGGTATACCTCGATGATATCCTTGTCTACTCAAAATCCGAGGAAGAACATGGAGAACATCTTCGTCTCACTCTCATGAAACTCCGTGAGCATCGTCTTTATGCCAAGTTCTCCAAATGTGAGTTCTGGATTTCAGAAGTGGCCTATCTTGGTCATATCATCTCTGCCAAGGGCATAGCCATTGATCCTGAAAAGGTTAAGGCAATTGTTGATTGGAAACCTCCTAGGACGGTGAAGCAAGTCAGAAGTTTCCTTGGCTTGGCTAGCTATTGCCGTCGTTTCGTCGAAAACTTCTCCAAAATTGCAAAACCTCTCACTGATCTCACCAAGAAGGACAAGAAGTTCGTTTGGTCTCCACAGTGTGATGAAAGTTTCAATCTCCTCAAAAACAAACTCACTTCTACTCCAGTTCTAGTTGGACCAGATACCACCAAACCTTTCCAGATATTATGTGATGCTTCTCTCCAAGGCCTAGGTGCAGTTCTTATGCAAGAACGTCAAGTTGTGGCCTATGCTTCACGTCAGTTGAACCCACATGAGCAAAACTATCCCACTCATGATCTTGAACTTGCAGCAGTTGTGTTTGCCCTCAAGAAATGGAGACAATACTTGTTGGGTAACAAAACTGAAATCTTTTCCGATCACAAGAGTCTGAAATACATCTTCACTCAACCAGATCTAAACCTCAGGCAAAGGAGATGGATTGAAAAGATCAAAGACTTCGATCTCACCATTTCTTACACTCCAGGCAAGGCTAATGTTATGGCCGATGCTCTCAGTCGCAAATCCTATTGCAACAATCTCATGATCATGGACAGCCAACCTCCACTTCATGAAGAATTCCAGAAGCTGAACCTTGGTCTTGTTCCTCAAGGTTATCTTGCAAACTTGACAGCCAGTCCAACTCTCGAGGACAAGATTCGTTCTGAACAACTTCGTGATGCTGAGATCAAGAAGATCGCAAATAACATCAAAGCATGCAATGTGAAGTATCAGTGCTTCTCAATTGATGACAAAGGAGCTGTGTTCTTCAAAGGACGCATTGCAGTTCCTCAGATTCAAAGTCTCAAAGATATCATTCTCAAGGAGGCTCATGAAACTCCTCTCTCCATCCACCCTGGAAGTACAAAGATGTACCAGGATCTCAAGACACTCTATTGGTGGTCTGGCATGAAACGTGAAATTGCTCAATACGTTTCTGAATGCGACGTTTGTCAACGTGTCAAGGCAGTTCATCAGAAAACAGCTGGTCTTCTCCAACCTCTGAAAATTCCTGAGTGGAAGTGGGACATGATTGAAATGGACTTCGTCACTGGTTTTCCAAAGTCCAAGAAGGGCAACGATGCAATCTTCGTTGTCATTGATCGTCTCACCAAGGTTGCTCACTTCTTTGCTGTCAAAGAGACAATATCAGCTAGCCAGTTAGCAGAGCTCTACACAACAAAGATTGTTCCTCTTCATGGTGTTCCATTGGAAATTAGCTCAGACCGTGGAAGCATATTCACTTCTCATTTCTGGAAGAGTTTCCAAGATGCATTGGGCACTAAACTTCTATTCAGCACAGCTTACCACCCTCAGTCTCAAGGGCAAGTCGAAAGAGTCAATCAGATTCTCGAGGATATGCTTAGAGCATGTGGTCTCTCTTTTGGCATTAAATGGGAGGATTGTCTTCCATATGCTGAATTTCCTACAACAAAGCTACCAGGCAAGCCTAGGCATGGCACCATTTGAGGCATTGTATGGCCGCAGATGCAGGAGTCCAATCAATTGGTCTGGAGTTGGTGAGCGTTCACTCTTGGGTCCTGACATTGTTAAGGAAGCCGAAGAGAAAGTTCGCATCATTCGTGACAATCTCAGAATTGCTCAGTCTCGTCAGAAGAGTTACTATGACAGCAAGCACAGGGACATGATCTATGCTCCTGGTGACAAAGCATATCTCCGTGTAACTCCCTTCAGAGGCACTCATCGTTTTGGTGTGAAAGGAAAGTTGGCACCAAGATACATTGGTCCTTTCAACATCCTGTCAAGACGTGCAGAAAATGCCTATCGTCTCGAGCTTCCAGAAAAACTATCTAAGGTGCACGATGTGTTCCACGTGTCACAGCTCAAGAAGTGCTTCAAGGATCCAGATCGTGCAGTTGATCATGATGATATTGAACTGCAAGATGATCTCTCCTATGAGGAGCACCCTACTCGAATTCTCGATGAGACCGTTCGTAAGACTCGCAACAAGAGCACCAAGTTCTTGAAAGTGGAATGGTCGCATCATTCTGATAAAGAGGCAACATGGGAGACCGAAGAGGATCTTCGCAAGAAGTATCCGGACCTTTTCTCTTCTCCGTAAGGAATCTCGGGGCGCGATTCCTTCAAGGGGGGGCGTTTTGTAACATCCAAGTATGAAAACACCCTAGTTGTTTTACTTCTTTGTTTAATTTATGCAATGCATCATGGCATCATCCTCATTTTATTTCTGTTGTATTGTTTTCATAATGAATCAAACCTTGTTTTCACCCTTGTCTGTTACAATCTTTTCAAACAAAGAATTGCAAAACAAAACCTTTCCTTGTTTTCCAAATAATTCAATTATGATCATTTCTCAAATTGTTGGTTTTAATCAAACCATTAATCAATCAACCAATTCAATCATTAATTCCTAAATCATTTTCCAATTGAAACCTTAAAAGTCAGTACCTTTTGAAACCATAAAATTCACCACACAATTTCCCTCCTTAAATCATTCTAAAAAACCCTAGGGGTAACCCTATTCAATGCATGTTTTTCTTAATGGTTTATTAATATTAAAACTCCTCTAATTTGGGTTCAATACAAACTATCATTTTAAAACTCAATTTTTGAAAACCAAAGTTGGAATATGGTTTCTAATTACTTAAAAAGCTTAACTAAATTTTTCTGGAATTTTTCTTAAATAAAACCTTAACAATTTTCTTCCAAAAGCAAAGCTACAAAAAAATAAAACAGAAAAAATAAAAAGCAAAGGAAACCGCAGCGCGCGCAGCAGATAACGCAGCCCAGCCCGCTAAGCCTACGCGCGCGCACGACCCAGCCCGCTCTACGCACCGCGTACCGCTTCGAGATTCATGCCGTCTTCTTTTTGAAGTACGGCAGAAAATCGGCCGGCGCCACCACGACACCCCCGCGCGACTCCGGCGGCCCCCGTCGCTCTCCCGTGCCTATAAGAAGCCCTAGGGCAGCGCCAGCTAACCCTAGCCCCCCTAGGTATCCTATCCCCTCTCCGCCGCCGTCGTCTGCCTTTCTTCCCCGTCGAATTCCTCCTCTGAATCTCTCGCCGGCGACAGTCCTCTGAAGATCGCCATGGCGTCGCCGCCCTCGACTCCCTCCTAGCCACCAAAACCCTGGAATCAGTTTGCCGCTCTCCCCTCTACCCGTTGAACATCTCGTCGCCACCGGTAAGCCGCTTTTTCGCCGCCGCGGTCCTCGCCTTCTCTCCGGCCACCGTGCGCCCTTATCTGAACCCGAGGAGATCGTCTCCGTTGCAGAGCTCTTCGACATCGATCGGTTGCTGGACTCGCTTCCCCACGTCCTCCTCTACGATTTGAACACCGGAGCCAGCTGGGAGGGGCACTGCAGCCGCGCCGTCGTCCTCTTCCCCTCCGACGTCGCCTCCGTCATCGCTACGTCACCCTCGAGCTCCACCGCAGCAACCCCACGGTGAGCGTCCACCAACTCCTCCCTCCTTCCCTCTCCGTTACGTTCTGCACCCGCGCACCCGTTCCCATCCAGCACATCACCGCAGCGCCGCCGTGCACGATCACCTCGCCGCCGCGTTTCCTCTGTCAGTGACGCGGAAGCATTTGCTCGTCAGAAAATTCAGTTAGCGCGCGTTACACCATATCCTGTCTGAATCTCGTTTACTGACAGCGAACGCGCAGTAGCGCATTGGTTACAGTCGAACGCGCGCTGAGGGAGACCGCGGGTTCGAGTCCCGGCTCCCTGGGATAAAAATCCCTCTTTTTTGGTTCGAGCGCTGACAACCCTGGCCCAGCTGTCAGCCACTCGTGTGCCACGCGGGCACAGCGAGCCACGGGGCCCCCCTGTCAGTGTGTGTGTACGTTCCAGTGGGGGTAACAAAATGATTAAAACATTTCTGTTTTTATTTCTAATTCTTTTAAATAGCAGAATAAGCAATAAACTTCAAAATTCAATATCTTTTGTTTTATAATTCCAACAAATAAAAACTTTATATGTTTTCTGATCCAAATTTTCTAAACTTTCCAAATATCTAATTTTTGTACTGTTTTGAAAACTTCAAATGCAATTAAAATTCAAATTTAAATAACTCAAATGCTAATGTGTAAAATCAATAACTAATTATTTGTTAATCCAATAAATACAAATAAAATATGTTTTTCATACCATTTTAAATACCCTATTCAAATATAATTTTTGTTTTCTGTTTTGAATAATTAAAATTGCCTAAACAATTCAAATCTTGTTTAATTCAATTAAAAATTGTTTAATATTGTTTAATTCATAATTAAATAATCCTAAGTCCAATTTCAAAATGTGAAACATGTAATCCAACTAAAATTTGATAACCTTTTCAAATATCAACTTTGTTATTTATTTTTGCACACTTTAACTTGATGAAAAACAACAACTACTTGTTTAACACCATTAAGTAACAATAATTTCCAACTTGATAAATGCTTTCTAAAATTGTTAACCATCATTCCAATTGCATTTAAGTTTGTTACTTATTGTTTTCATCATGCATGCATCATGCTAACTCACCTACACCTAATGCTTAGTGGTAGAACAATTAATTCAACTCTAAGGCATGGGTTTGCCATATGCAATCTTTGCATATGGGATCCATTTAAACTTGTGTATCATATCAACTAGTTTACTTTGGTGCATCTATTTAACATGACATGCATCATCCCAATGTTTGTGCACCTATGCCATGTATTGATTGTTCGTCCTTTCGATTGGTGTTTGCTTCTTCTCGCTTAGACGACGACGCTGAGCTTGACGAGACTTACGACACCACTACTCAGGACCTAGCCCAGTACCCGGCTACTGAGCTGCCAGGCAAGTTATCACTCACATGAATCATCGAGTTCTCTTCCACACTTGTTGTCGATACTGTCCTTTTGTCTATTTCTGCTAGCCCTATGAATCGATGCTTGTTCTCCGAACCCATCACATGCTACCTTGAGCCATGATATTGCCTCACCTCCCTACCTACAGCCTTTGTTTGAGCCTGTTCCTATCTAGCATGCTTAGGTTGCTTTTGCTCGAGCCTGTTGTCGGTTACTTCTTTTACTATCGTTCTATTATTGTGTTACCGTTCCGGGGGCTCGAATGTTAATCAATCAGTCCTGTTAATGCTACTATTAATAATAACTTGATGATAAGGCACCGGCGGGAGGCCCTAAGAGGTTTTGAGGCCCGCTAGTGTCGACCCTAATAGGAAAAGGGTCTTGTCTACTGATCCATGATGAGCGTGCTCACCGCATCCGGGTGGTAGTATGGGACCCCCTCGACTTAGACTTGATCTGCAGTTTGTCCGAAGAGCCACACTTAGTTCGGGTGTTCCATTTGCTCCTTGCATAATGGGTGGATCCCCCATGGTTACTTATGATGATGTTGATGCATATAGGGCGAGGCCTGTGGTGCCGGGGGGTGTGGTTTTCACCCTTGCGCTTAGGTTAGGCGGACTGGCCGGGACCTTATAGCTCCGTGGCTCCTAGATGGGTTGTAGAGATAGTTGGGTCGTGTCAAGCCAACCTGAGTTTTAGTTGGTGGCTTGAGTGTGTACGGGTACTGGAGCACACCCTGCAGGGATAATCTTCTCGAGAAGCCGTGTTTTCCGCGGTTATGGATTACTTGGTGAAAGTACTGGCTAACAAGTATCAGGACAACTTCAACATAATAACAATCATGTTTCACTCAATGACTAATAACTTGACTAGTAATAGGTTATTCTCACAATAACTTGATTCACCTTATTACTACGGTGTGAGTTATCCTCGGATTGCTTCTTCGGATAAGGGGCGAGATCCAGGATGGGTTTGTTTGAAGTTATCTTCCAGTTGGTTACAATCCCTCGATCTTATTTCTATTAGCCGAACAAGTAGTTATCTTCTGTAGTTGGTTCGAGCAGCCCGCTGCAGCTTTTATTATACCTATCTTCTTCCGTTGATCCCAAGCATCCCGGCTTGTGTTGACGGGTAACTCTTTGATGAAGTGTGAGTCTTGCTTGCCAGTACATCAAATGTACTGACCCCGTTGGGGCTGTGGTTTACGCAGACTACGACTACGACTACGACTACGATGCTTCCCAGGACGGCTACTTCGTGGAGTTTGACGACACTGCAACGAGTAGCTAGCTGGACCTCGGGCAGGATCCAGGACCTACGTGGATGGGCTTCGCTTTCTTTATTTTTCTCCGGCTTCTTAAGCCATGGATTTGTCTGTACTCAGACCCCTTTGATTGCTTCCGCTGATGTAATGAATGTTGGGACATGTGTCCTCTGGATGAGTGTTTTGCTATCTCTGCCTTAGTGAAGGCTATTTGCAAACTTATTTCATTCTTTTGTGTCTTAGAGACAGATTGTGCTATCATTTCGTTCAAAGCTGTTGACGTACAGTGCGTGCTTGAATATGAAGTACGTCGACAGTAGTGCCTTAGGTTCCTAGCGGATAGTTTACTTCGACGGTGGAGGCAGGGCTTGTGTTGTCGCGCATAAGCGCAGGCCTACCAGGAAGCTGGGACGTGGGAGCAGGTATGCCCCATAATCCAAGCACCTGACTTCCAGTTCGTGCGATGAGTATCCTCTAGAAACCGGGGTGCGACAACAGCCGCGCGTGCATCTTCACCGAAACAGCCTCACACGGGGTCCTACTCGTCAACATCACAGGCCGCCGCGCTCCTTCGCCCACTCTCGGCTACTTCCCCACTAAAAGGGATCTTTCTGCCCCGCCCTCCCAAAAAAAATCTCAGTGCCTCCACTTCGCCCACTGGGCGGCGGCTATCATGGCGGCGCCCGCCCTAGCTTCGCCGTCCTCACCGACGTCCTCAACCAATGACTGGTAAGTGCTGGTTTCCTCCCTTCCCCATCCTCAACCAAACGATACAATCTAGGTTAGATGGCGGCGGATGTAGGTTAGATGTAGCACTCTAGTCGTTGACGTGTTTTACGTCACCACCAGCCATGGATTTAGCTCACGCTACCGTCACAGGTATCTCGAAGATCGCTTCCCCCACCCAGATGGAGATCCACCGGAAAAAGGCCTCGGAGCTTGCAAGGCCCTCTGTTCTTCAGATAACCAAGGTAAATACTAGCATATAAATTAGTATCTCCTTTCGCCTTCGTAGCTACTTGTTTGATTTTGTCTTCTTTTCATATTTGGTTGTAGCACTCTAGTCGAGGCTGTAGCTTCTGAACCATGTCTCCTTATGAAACTCGTAACTGGATGGAGGCGCGAGTTGAAATAGATCCAGAGTATTGTCTCTTTCTGGAGTCCCGTGGCATTCTGGTTAATGGAGTTGGTAAAATTCCAACTCGGGAGGATCTCGTCAGTGAAGGAAAGGTCACTCGTAGAGGTGACAGGTCCAACAAAATGTTTTATTACTCTCTTATGCACCTATAGGTTAGCCATGATTAATTTATTTCTTGCATTATAGGTCCAAAAATCCAAAGGACTCGAGACTATGACGAGCACTGTTTTTTTCAAATGAGGTGGAAATGACTGAAGACCAAGTCGCGCATCTCGAAAGAGTTGTGTACAACCACACTGGTTCTGCATCTTCCTTGGTAAAATGTTCAATGATCTCATTAATTTTGTTTTGTGCTTATTAGTATGAGGGTACTTTTCTTATTTTCCATTGCCAAACATCTATGCTTGATACATGTGTCAATGATAAAACTGCGCACTCGATCTTGATGAAATCATCGAGCATTTTACCTAGTGTTGTGTACAACCATTTTGGTTCTGCATCTACCTTGGTAAAATGTTCGATGATCTCATTAATTTTGTTTTGTGCTTATTAGTATGAGGCTACTTTTCTTGTTTTCTATTGCTAAACATATGTGCTTGATACATGTGCCAATGATTAAAGTGTGCACTCAATCTTGATGAGATCATCGAGCATTTATCTAGTGTTGTGTACAACCACATTGGTTCTGCATCTTCCTTGCTAAATGTTCGATGATCTCATTAACTTTGTTTTGTGCTTATTAGTACGAGGCTACTATTCTTGCTTTCCATTGCTAAACATTTGTGCTTTATACGTGTGCCGATGATAAAATTGTCTCTGTCAATGATTAATATGCAGCAATGTGTCTAGCAGTTTGTCTACTATAGCAAATAGCATGCAGAACAAGTTCAGTTGTGCCTCATTTTACTATAGTAGGTAAATCTGTCAGAACTATTGCATGTCATTTGTATGTACCATGGTTGGCAATGAGGCTTACTATTACACTTTTATTTGTTTTGTTGCATGTGCCGATGATTAGACTGTTGAAAGTACACAAAGGTCAACTAGTGGGGGGTGAATAGGTGACCTACCAATTTTAATTATTTTTCAATTTTAGTGGACGCTTTGGGAAGTTAATAGGTTGGTTATCTAGATGTGCAACTAAGTAGACACCCTAGTAACGAGTAGCAACGGAAGTAAATGCAAGGCACAAGATAACCACAAGTGAAAACACGGAGACAAGGATATGTTTCCCGTAGCTCCTTCTTAAAAGAAGTACGTCTACGTTGGAGAGGTGGGGAGCCACCGAGGCGCTCCTCAATAGCACGGATGTGCACACCTTATTCTCCTTGAGCTTCTCCGGTGAGGGAGATTCCCGTTTCCACTATGAGGTCGACTTGAAGGCGTTGACCAAACCTTTACAAGTGGTTGAGGCTACTCCACAAGTGAGATGGAGCCTCTCAACAATCTGAAGCTTCTCGCTACAAGGTGGAAGCTACAAGCACTAGGGTTTCCCTTGGATTAGAAGGCAACCAAGAGATTTCAATATCCCAAGAGGTATGGTGTGGGAACACAATTTTTGGCTTGGTAGAAAGGTAGATCTAGTCCTCCTCCATGAGATTCTTGAAGGGTATCGAGTTTGGTTGGAGGAGGAGGGACATCGGGGAGTTTTGAGCTCTTCAACAATAGAGGAGAGCGAGGAATGGACGAACTCACTATCCAGAGGAAGAAGACAGCTATTTATAGGCTTCTCCAATGTCTGACCGTTGCAGTGTGCCAGGGCCGGAATATTTCGATGTTAGCACCGGAAATTTCCGGTCTATCCTGGGCGGATATTTGAAAAGTCCGGGGGGCGAAAATTTGAATCTTCCGCGGGGGCGGAATATTCCGCCCGTATCTCTGTGCGCGGGCAGTATCCGCGCGCTGAAAACTGCTAAGAACCAGAGGACTGATATTTGAATAATCCGAGGGCGGATATTTGAATAATCCGGGCACGGAAATTCCGGCCAATAATCCGCCCCCGTCTCTGTGCGCGGGCATCTGAGAAAACTCCAAATTCTGCTAAGAACCAGAGGGCCGGAAATTTGCCCCAGAAATTTCCGGTGCAAATATCCGCCCCAGCTTCTGTGCGCGGGTAGTGGGAGAAAAACTCAATCCCTTAGACATGGCCAGAGAGGCCGGAATATTCTGGTGCAGGGGCCGGATATTCCGCCCCATATGCACCGGAAATTCCGGTGTAGACAGTGAAAATCCGGTGGCAGTAAATCAATTTTCAGAACTCCTCTTTGAACTTTTGAATGTATTTATCAATAATCATCTTAGCGAACAGCTACATAGACTCAAACATCATTGTTAGAGAGAAGATACCCGCGTTGTTATCATCACCAAAATCATTAGAGGGATCATGAGCTTTCAAATATGCTGATGGTTGACCTTGTAGTCGATGATGTGCTAAACATGTATGATGCCTTTTTTGTAGGGTTTGCGAACCCGTGGTTGTGGCTTCGGAATGGATGGATCAATGGGAAAAGTGACGTGGAACCTGTGCATGTGCCTTTGGTATGGACTGAGGATGCTGAAAGTGACGTGGAATGATGAGGGGATAGTAACCCGGTATGCCAACTCCCAGGTGTAATCCGGCCCAAACGGCGGATGGACCAAATCCGGCTAAGAACAAAGAAGCTTCAGAAAGGCCCAGGGCTTGTAAGGATCGTAACCCGGATTGTGGGTTATGGTAAGGAAAGTTAGGTTTGTATATAGAGTTCGAGTAGGACTCAAGGAGCGCTTTGTATGGCAAGCCAAAGGGGGTATGAGTACTATATAAACCAACCCCTAGGCTTCGCCTGAGAGAGATTCAAGTCATAACTGTAACAACTATTATCGAGTATCCAGTATAATCATATCGAGATCCGGCGAGTTGTTTTCCGGCTCTTAGATTGCTTTTCGCCATGTCTTCCTTCGAGCTAAACCCTCTCCCAAATACCTGTGTCGACTTGCCCCTAGATCAGTTACCCCCGGTAACATCTGCCGTGATTATCCCACGACAGTTGGCGCCCACCGTGGGGCCTGCGTCCAAAGGTGTTTACATCACGGGAGAAGCTCGGAAGAGTATGGAGAACTTTGTCGTCGGCGAGATCTACTCCAATGACGAAGGAGAGCAGATAGTGGACAATTCCGGGTGGGAGTTGGAGCCGGATCACTTCGAATCCGGATCCATGGTGTCAATCGGCCAAATCAATATCTTCATCGGCATGGTACGTACGCTCAATTTGAAAGGACAATATCATGTGCATGTTACAGGGACTTCCAGCAGGGACAAACTAAGTTACGTGCTACAGATTCACTTCGATTGTTCAAATAACGTGGCCGAGTATGAGGCCCTACTGCACGGCTTGAAGATAGCCAAGGAGATGAACATTAGAAGGATACGATGCTTTGGGGATTCGGATCTTGTGGTGCAGCAGGTATCAGGAACCTGGGATAGGAAGGACGCCACTATGGCAGCGTATCGCAGAGAGGTTGATAGGGTTGCCGGGTGTTTCTCCGGGTATGAAGTAGAGCACATAGACAGAAGAAAAAATGAGGCAGCGGATGCACTCAGACTCGGCTCGCGTAGAGAGCCGGTTCCACCTAATGTTTTCCTGGACGAGCTATGGCGACCGTCAGTTAAATCCGAGTCTGAGGAAGAACTAGCAAATCGAGACCCGGATGAGGAGTTTGTGGCTACAATACGTACTGTTCCCGATGGACAGAGCCATCTGGCCTATCTATCACGGGGCGAATTGCCAGAGCAGGAAGTATTAGCAAGACAAATCTTGAGGCGGGGCAAAAGGATACTATTATCAATGGGGAGCTGTACAAGAGAAGCGCGACAGGAGTCTTTCTGCGCTGCGTGACACCGGAAGAAGGCCGACAAATCCTTAAGGAGATCCACGAAGGTGATTGTGGGCATCATGCGTCCACAAGATCCCTTGTGGCTAAGGCCTATCGGCATGGGTTCTTCTGGCTCACGGCCTTAACAGACGCGGAGCGGAGTGGCAAGATGCGATGGATGTCAAAGGTACGCTCGCCAAACTCATGTGCCGGCTATGGAGTTACGGACAATACCACTAACCTGGCCATTCGCTGTTTGGGGTATGGACATGGTTGGCCCTTTCCATATGTCACCATGCAGAAGACACATTTTAGTGGCTGTCGATAAGTTTACCAAGTGGGTGGAGGTTATGCCGGTTACCAATTGTGAAGCGGCCACAGCAGTCAAATTCCTGAAAAGAATCATACCGGTTTGGATATCCCCACAGTATAATCACTGACAACGGAACCAACATGTCCCTTGGAGATGGAAAAATTTTTGTGGCAACAATGGAATCAGGCTTGATGTGGCACACATCCGCCAACGGGCAAGTGAGGGCGAACCAAGAGCTACTTCGAGGATTGAACCGCGGCTAAGGGTCCCTTGTATCAGGGCCGCTGGAGCGTGGGTTGAAGAACTCCCTTCCGTGGTCTGGGGTATCAATACTACACCTAACCGGTCCACCCAGATGACGCCTTTCTTCATGGTTTACGGCGCAGAAGCAGTATTACCAAGCATCATTCATGATTCACCAAGAGTGACAGCCTACGTCGAAGTGGAGAACGAGAAGAACCGGCAAGACGTGGACATGTTAACAAAGGAGCAAGCCTTAGAAAGGTCAGCCATATAGCAGGATTTGCGAAGATCATAGCCGGCGGGTAAAAGCCGGGTCTTCCAGGAGGGAGACTTGGTCCTGCGCTTGGTTCAAACAAACGAGGGAAAACACAAGCTATCGCCGCCATGGGAAGGACCTTTCATCATAAGCCGGAGTCTACATAATGGGTCATATTACTTGGTAGATGCAAGAGAAGAATCGGCCACAGTCAACGACACTGCTCATACTACTGCACCTATGCAAGAAAGAGATAGACCATGGAACGTGGCTCAGCTACGTCCATACTATACTTAGCAGAAAATGATGTAACAGGCAGCAGGTTTCAGACGCACTCTTTTCCTATCCAGGGCACCCTTGGGGACTGGATGGGTTTTTAATGAGGGGCTTGCTGGCCTAATTTTCTCATATCAAATAAAAAGGGGATTATCGAGAAAAGAGACAATTGTCATTTATACGGCGTAAAATATTTAGGTCTTGAGGGCTAGTTGCTCCTACAAGCACAGCTGCAAACTCAAAAAAGACCCGGCCTTGATGCCAATGAGTTATAGGGGCCGGCAACTCGAAAAAACGAGTGCGGCTACAATCTTATAACCGGACAAAGAAGTCCAAAATTCTCGTCTATTCTTACTTAAGCTCGATGTGACTCGCAACAAAGTGGCATGATCTGTTCGCCTACGATTACTATCAGTCATGAGACCCAAAAGGGACTTGTTTGACCCAGTTTTCGTATTGATGTAACAACATGGTACGCGAAAGCCGGCTTATAGTACAAGATAGTCGAAAGGGTCATCTAAACCACAGGTTTATGCAGTATAAGGCTTACAGCCGGAAACTCAACGATTATCAAGCATAACTTCAAACCTCATAAAAGCTGTCCTGAAGTTTTGGGCATCCAGCGATGGGCGATTCGTTTCCTTGAAAAGAAACAATCATGTGTCCTAGACGCGGAAACCCGGGCTGGGGACTTATGAGCTCTAATGAGGAAACAACATCATCCAGCCGATTAAATTACAACGAGCCGCATCCGGGGTCAGACGAAACCCGGAGGACGGGCTTTGCTAAGAAAAAAGAAGTATAAGTTATCGAGAATAAAGCAAGTGGATATCAAGAATAAGAAAACGCAAAAGATACATTCAAAAGCCCAAAGGGGCGCAAAGTGCATCGGGAGTTTAACTCAAAGTATTACAATATCATAAAAGTATCAAAAGAGCAGGCGCTCTGCTTAAACGAATAGTAAAGCTGTTGTAAACGACGCTTCGCCGATTGACGCATGGAATGATAAGCGTTACTTCAAGCTGCAGGATCCACCTTGGCCTTGCCCTTGGTGCCACTTGGATCAGTAGTAGTCTCGGGGGCGCAGCAGAAGTTGCAGGAGCAGAGTCGACCTCGGCCTTCTTGGCGGCTTCTTCCTTTAACTTGATCGCTTCCTCCCTCCAACGGACAAGCATATCGAACGGCTGGGGGCGGTCAGCCTTGACAACCTTGTCATTAGCATCATAAGCCGGAAGAATCACATCAATTTCTAAGGCATCAGCGATAACACTAGCCGGATGACGGACTTCTTTCTGAATAGCCTTGAAGTCCTTTGGCAAAAACTTGGACCCATCCAAGTTGAACTCTGGGAATCCGCTCATAAGCTTGGACAGCTCTAGCTTGGGAGCGTAGGCCTTAGCTAACGCGAGTCCCCGGGTTACCCCAAAGCGGCAGGAGGACCGTTTCCAATGCCAAAATCCATTCGGGATGGTAGAGCAGCTTTCTAGTAACTTCTTCATGTTATCTGGCCTAATACCCAGACGTAACTCGTCAAGTCCAACTGACTCCGCTGCAAGTTGGCGAAGAGTATTCTTGATGGTTTTAAGCTTGGCAGCATCATCTCCTTCGGGGGCAGCGTCATGTGGCCCTGCTAAAAAAGGCAAAAGAAGCAAAGATAGTAGGCAAACAAGTGCAGTTTGTTCAAATCAAAGTAATCCGAGTCACAAAGGTGAAATTCAAAAATCTTACCAGTTGCGGTACGATAAACACCATCAATTTGAGCAGAAAGAGTTGTCAGTTTGCCTTTTGCCTTACGAGCTCTCTTCTTGTACTTTTTCGTCATCTTCTGGCACCTGTGAGCCTCAGTCTCAGCAGCTTCACGAGGGCCGCTTCTTTTTCAGCAAGCTTGGTGGATTTGGCCAGTTTCTTCTCCAACTGTGAAACATAGTCCTGTAGGGAAGCATGAAGAAGGGTCAGCCAGAAACATTATGCAAGTTCCAAGCAAGCTACCTAGTAATTTACTCGGAACTTGGGGACTATATATGGAATCAATTGGTGTTAGTCGGGATTACCTCGTGCTTGAGTATTAAGGCATCTAGTAAGTTTTCTTCGTCACCCTTCAAGGTATGAAGGGCATCTAGCATCTGAGCAAAGGTCATGTCTTCAGGACGAAGTTGAGAAGGGCCGGAGGATTGGCCCTCTTGTGGAGGAGGGTTCCGGGTCTGGGGTCGAAACCCGGGTCGTTTGAACGTCCGGGTTAGGAGAGCCCGGCTTGGTCTCCAAGATGATGTCTTCGTCCACTTCTTCAGAGGGCTGGGGTGATGCAGTTTTCGGGAATTGGGTCCTTGAAAGGGTCTTCTTCTTTTCCGTCCTCGGCCTCGTCTTCAATCTCAACGTCCATGTCATCACTCGGCTTCTCCTCTTCCTGTCCTTCCGGTTCAGGAATATCCTGGTCGCTCAGCGTAACTGTGGCGCTGAAGACAAGAAGGAGGACATGGATCGGTGGAAGGTACCGAAAAAGGAAAGGTAACAAGTACGAGAAAATGCAAATAAAGGTAGTTACCCGGTATTTACGGCGTAGTCCGGAGGAAGTTCGCCACTGGAAGCGGATGACGTTGGCAAGAGCACTGGCTGCGGGACGCGAAATTGCCCGGCAAGTGGATGAGTAGGAGACGGGTGACGCTGAGGAGATTGGGAAGGTTGAGCTGGAGGGGTACTGGCTCGATGAGTAGGTGAAGTGGGAATACCCGGGTTAAGGGGATCATCCCCCGGAGAATTCGGGTCACCCTACGTTTAGTCGGAAGAGGATCCTTCAAGAAGGGTGAATGTGATAATCGCTCGTTAAGTTCATGCATAGCAGCAAGGGAGTAAGGCGCACGAGACACAGAAGAGAAGGGAACCTTTTCAACTACCCCTCTAGCCTTCCTTTTGTTTCCAACTGGAGGCTCCCGGTCAGACTCGGTGGCTTCCGGGTCATTTTCTTCTTCCTCCTCGTCATCCCCCGACCCTGAAAGCCGAGTAAGTATCAGATAAGGGAAACAGCACAGATAAAAGGCAGGTATAAAGGTTATGCAGGAATACCCTCATCATCATCCACAGACTCGACCTCTTCTTCGGGGTCTTGAGAAGGAGGAGAGTTTTCGACTTTCCAGAAGGGATCGTCAGCCTGTAAACAGGTAAATACAAATGATGGTTAAAGGCTGTAGCGGACGAAAGTACTGAAATAAGAAAAAGGGGGCAGGACTCACCGCTGGGGCGGGATTCTCCCGAGTAAACGGGGGTAACCGACGGTGTTCTTATGACGTCCAATCTCTCCACCAAGAAGCCCTTGATGGTCTTGATGGTGTTACCGGCAGGGAAGTTTTTGGTGGAGTAGCGGAGGGAGTCTGTGATATGGCCCGAGTATTCGTGCAGCAGTTTTGAACGAATGGAGTTGGGTTGAACCCGGAACTCCACCCAGGTCTTTACTAAGTTGAGCCCGAGAAGGCCATGGGCTGAGAAAAGCTAATTTGGCCAGAAGGGGCTGAATCGCTTCCCTATGATCAGGCGCAAAAGCATTGAAAGACGCGGAGGGCTCGAGGGGGGTCTCCGAGTAACCCGGCAATTTCCTCTCGCCATCCGGAGAGGTATCATGGCAATAGAAGAAGGTAGCTGCCAATTTTTGGCGTGGGAGTTCAGATTAAGGGCTGGCATCAGCGAGTGCTTGCGGCGTTGGATAGATACCCCGCCGCAAGTAAGGATTGCTCCGTCATCGCTCTCGCGGCACGGTTCACAGTAAAATAACTCGGTAAAAAGAGCTAGGCTTGGTTGAATGCACAGGTAAGACTCGGACAAGACTATGAAGTGGGTGATGTTCAGCATAGAGTTAGGCCCTATGTCGAACACCCGGAGGCCGTAGTGGCTTAGGATTTCTCGGAAGAAGGGGTGACCCGGAGGACGGAACCCCGGATCACGTGCTCGGTAAAGCAGATTACCTCATTCCCGTAGGAGTGGGACGGGTCTCATCGCCAGGAGCCCTCCAGTGTATTTCCTTTTGGGAAGGAAGGATTCCTAGCTCGGCCATCCCATCCAGTTTGGCCTTCGTTGTTGAAGACCGGCCCAGTCGGCAGAAGCGGTTTGGGAGGTCTTTGCAGGAGCCGGTGTTTTCCCTGTCTTTAGGAGCCATGGAGCTGACCTGCAAGGGACAAGAAAGTGTGGGGTAAGATTCGGAACATCAACTCATTTGAATCTGGAGACATTAAGACGCTGAAGGCTAAACAACCGGGTAATGCGCTACGAAGCTAAGTGCTGAAGATTTCCGGGTGTCGGATGAAGTTGAGTAAATTGTTAATTACTTACGTATTGAGGTGGGTTGGGTGAACATGGATGGTTGCCATACCTTACTGAGGAGGGATTAACTGGAAAGAAGGATTATCCGGGTGTTAATGCGGCAGGCGGAGAAAACAAGGCGGAACGGATCTAGAATCGAAGGACTTGCAAGTAATCTTTATATGAAGTTTAATGGTTAAGGGCGCGGAAATGGGTGGTGATTGCGTATCAGGTGCTAGAAGAAGCTAAGGACTATCGAAGCGGACTAATTTGATGGTTCCCTAAAATTGATTTGCGGGTTGACTCAGATCCAATCTTGGTCAAATTGATGAAATTGCCGGTTTCAGTTGGATGGTTGAGAGGGGCTTACCGAAGGAGTTGAGGTCCGAACTGAGGCCGGTGCGCGGCGCGGCTTGAGTGTCTCACCACAGTCCTTGATGAAAGAAACAAGAGCGTGGCGGCGGGGCTCGATGGCGGCGCTGGAGAGCTCGAGGTCGGGTGCGGCCGGAGGTGGCCTTATCTCTGGAAGCGCGCGTGAGCCCGGCGGCCGGAACTGTGAGGGAGCGAGGAGAAAGAAATGACGAAACGAGGTGAATGGTTTAGGGTTACCCTCTGCTGATATTTATAAGGGAGGTGGTGAGCTCACCCGCGGCCAGAAAGCCGGAAATTGCGGAACAGTAATTATCCGCGCGGATTTGGCGTTGTGGGCGTTTGGAGCAAGGGTTCAAATATGGAAAGGCCCATTAGGCGTTCGAGGAAGGATCGAGCTATCGGGATAGCGAGCGCCTCAAGAATGAATCCATGAAGCCCGCGCTATCCTGGGGACTACTGATGAGGGGATAGTAACCCGGTATGCCAACTCCCAGGTGTAATCCGGCCCAAACGGCGGATGGACCAAATCCGGCTAAGAACAAAGAAGCTTCAGAAAGGCCCAGGGCTTGTAAGGATCGTAACCCGGATTGTGGGTTATGGTAAGGAAAGTTAGGTTTGTATATAGAGTTCGAGTAGGACTCAAGGAGCGCTTTGTATGGCAAGCCAAAGGGGGTATGAGTACTATATAAACCAACCCCTAGGCTTCGCCTGAGAGAGATTCAAGTCATAACTGTAACAACTATTATCGAGTATCCAGTATAATCATATCGAGATCCGGCGAGTTGTTTTCCGGCTCTTAGATTGCTTTTCGCCATGTCTTCCTTCGAGCTAAACCCTCTCCCAAATACCTGTGTCGACTTGCCCCTAGATCAGTTACCCCCGGTAACATCTGCCGTGATTATCCCACGACATGGAACCTGTGGATGTGCCTTTAGAATGGATTGGCGACTAGGAAAAGTTACGTGGAACCTGTGGATGTGCCTTTGGAATGGATGGATCATTAGTAAAAAGTGGTGTGAACCGTATCGATGAGAAAAAATTTAGTTTATGATGTGCAACTGTTTAGATGCTGAGGTGCTCCTGTTCGTGATGTGAACCCGACGATGACATGAAACTATTTAGTTAATGATGTGAGCCTGTTGTGATGCTGGTGTGAACTGGTGTTAATTCTAGTTATTATAAATCTACTTGTTGTCTCTCTTCTAAGTACGACTGTTAATCATTGATTGTGGTGACTTGTGATTTATTTCAGAAAATAGGCTTGTTATTTTTATGATGATTTGGAAAATTATGTGAATTCTTATATTTGGAGGAAATGACATATTATCCAACAAAAATGTCAGAGTAGACTAACAGCTGGGCCCGTGCAAAAAAACGTTAGGAACAACCGCGAGAGAGCGTGGTCGTTGCCGGTCAAAGCAGTCAAATATGGAAAGATGTGTGGGTCCGATAAAAATTCGCGACGTTCTACGTGACCAAGTTAGTTTTGTCGAAGGCAACTGGGCTCTTAGTGGGCTACTGGGCCGGAGACGAAAATCCGTGACGTAAAAGTAGCAAAAAGTCGGGCAAAACCAGTCTACGACGGACCAAACCAATACTTCGAGAGCAAATTTCACTTTTCAGCCATCCGCGACGGAAACACACGACGTTATCAAAACGTTCTGCTCAAAACGTTCCGGGTCGTACAGAATTTGGTAGTGGTGGTCCATCTCTGGATCTATTCGCGAGTTGAGTCGCCAATCTTTTGTCTCTAGACTCGCAACTCTTCGATAGATGCGGGCCTTTTGTATGTCACCAGAAAGTTCTTCTCGAAATCACGGGTAAGATCCTCCTAGGATCTTTAATAAGCGCGTGGTCTTCCTTCGACCCAGCTTCGAGCGGCTCCGACGAGGTGCAGTTTAAGTACTACATGGCTGTTACTTTATTTCCGTGTTGACACTTTACCGCGGTCAAGTAATTTAAGAGATAGGTCCTAAGTTCTTGTGAGCCGTATAACTTGGGACCTCCGAAGTGAGCTTGAATCTCTTGGGCTTTGGTGCCTCACGAATGCTGCTGCTAAAGCACCCCACGCCACAGGCTTCCTTGTCAGAGGAGGTGGATAGCGAGCGAGCGCCGTTCCTGCGTGTTGTTTTGGGTGATGTCGTCCCGCACGTCGTAGTGAGCTCGGTCGCGACTATCTTCCCACCGTGGTTCCTTGCTGAAGTGTCGCGAGTGGCCTCCGCGATGTCACGGGCTGTCGTCGCGGTGCCGCGGGCTACCGTTGTTGCTGTGCGGGATGTTGCCGTGGCGCCATGCCTCCTTGCCTCTATGGCGGCGGGGCGATTCCTTGTCTCCTCTTTTGGGCGACGTACTCTCGCGTCTGCGAGGTGTTTTGTCTGTTTGAGGCGTCACAACTTCGGGAGTGGCAATTTTCTTGCGAGTTTGGGCGGTGATTGCTGCTCCGGCCATGCCTAGCCCCCTTTGGACTTGACGATGTTGTTCTGCGCGGGGGTCGTTTTCTGGCGGCTGGTTTTTCTGTAAATAGGTAGTGGCGGCCAGGACCGCTGCCCTCCTCGTCGACGTGCATGAGGGAGGTCTGATGGTTTTGTTGATCTCGCTGAGGGGTCCTTGGTCCATACGGGCGGTCTTCGAGACGTACTTCCCCTTCCTGACGGGCTGATTCCCCGTCGAGTCGCGAGTTGTGGAGAGTGATGCGCAGCGCGCACACGAGGCTTCTGCCGCACGTTGGCGCGCGTCGAGTTCTTTGCGGGGGTTTATCATCTCGCGGTTTTTCAGTGACATGTGATAGTAGTATGATACCAAGTCTTCTTGGGAGGATCTGAATTCTATCGGACGGCTCACCTCCACAGCTGCCTTCGCCTTCCACGCGGCCTGTGAGACCTTGATTTGTTGCCTCGCCATGAGGCTAGCCTCCATTTAGGCGGGTTCATCTTCAGGTCCAGCCATGCATACGTGAGCCAGATATAGCCCGTTAGTCTTTGGGGCGGGCATTCGTCCTCGCTGAAGTCGATGGGTTCTTCGTAGGCGATGGTGTGGAAATCGAGCCTGTTGCGGCGGATGGAGCCGTGACTCGACTCCGAGCTGCAACCAAAGTCGTGGAGTGGCGATTCCTGGGTTGTCGTGCTCGATATGGACTCGTCGTCAGATCCGTGGAGTACCATGGAGTCGGGGAAGCGTATGATCCCCTCCTTGCTGGCGCGGAAGTGGAGGTTTCCTCACATCATGCTGACGCCCTCCTAGAGACCGATGAACGCCGAGAGAGGTGCCGGTGAGTGGGAGTGTAGATGAACGACCCGAAGCAGATTGGCTCCTAGGGAGACAAAGATTCCAGGCTCCAGTAGAAGCTCGGTGCAGATGAAGCCGGCAAGGCCGTGTATCCAGCGCCTTCCGTTCCACAGACGACACCAATTGTCGATGAGTCATATCAAAAAATCCCTCGGGTGAGCCGGTAGGGTTCCGAGTAGAGGAACGATGCAGGCGCTGGTAGACTCGACGGCTAACAGGAGCACAATTTTACCCAGGTTTGGGGCCCTCGTAGAGGTAATACCCTTACTCCTGCTTGTCTGTCTTTGTATCGTGGTGTTCGATTACAATGGTGGGTGCGCATGTCGGGAGATTGGATCTCGAGGTGCGGCTTCTATGGTGTAAGCTCTAGATTGGATGTTCCACCTGAGTGGTTCTCCCAACCCTTATGTAGATGTCTGGGTCTCAAACCCGTACCCGAGGGGGAGGGTTACAAACTATAACATCCCTGATTTTTGGAAAATGCAAAAATCACAAAAATTTAAAACTTTTTGTTTTCATGTTATGCAAGCCACCAAGAACCAAATGAGAAGCAAGAAACAAATGAGAATAATACATAATTCGAAGAAATTGAGTTTACCAATCCAATTATGCCTTGTTCCTTAAACTCTAAAAACCTTCTTCAAAAATAATTTTATTATTATATAAAGGGAATATCTTTTTATTAACAAACCCTTACCTAAAATGTTTGCAACACCAATATTACTTTGAGGATATTTTATGGCAACAAAAATCAAAGAATTATAACCCTTAATAGATTTCCAAGCCTCAGCAACTTTCGATAAGAATAAAATACTTAATAATAACTTTTAATTGTTATTTCAAGTTTTAAACATAAAGGTGTGAAAAATAAAATGCATTGCTTGAAAAAAACATAAAGAAGGGTTCTAAAAACAATATTATGACTTGTGGTTTTATTCTAAATTTTATTGATCAACAATATTAATTATTTGATATGGACTAATTAAATAACATTAAGTTACTATTAGTAAATCCTTCATATCCTAAAATTATAAAATGTGAAAATGGGTTAAAAATGGCTTTTCAAAAATAATATATGACATGTAAAATGTTTCTGAAATTTTATTTAGATAATAACATCAATTTATCATTTTCTAAATTTTAAAATGGCCTTAAAGTATTATTAGTGTTTTATTTATTTTTCAAAATATATAAAAATGTGAAAACATGATGAAATGACTTTCAAAATTATGTTTTCAACATTTAGAATGTCATTAAAATTTTAATTGACCCTTAACTATGTTTTATAAATTTTTGAATTAAAAATCACATTAATTGACTATTAAAGAATTATTCAAATTTCCAAAATTCAAAAATAAAATATGTTGAATTGTTTCCAAAAATAGTAATGTTGGAAATTAATATAAATTTCCAGAATTTAGAAATTGGTTCCATGTCATTTGGATATTTAAAACAGAAGTTATTAAGGTTTTTATTTAGCAGGAAAAAGAAAAGAAAAATAAAAAGGAAAGATGACGTCACCTGACGTCACCCTTCTTCTTCCTCACGAAAGGAAAGCCACGGCCATTTCGGCCGAGATTTTTGCCATCAATTCAAGGCCATTAAGGTCGTGTTCCCCTCCCCTCTCTGCATCTATAAGAGGCCCCCGAGCCCCTCGTCCTTTTTCCCCAAACCCTAGCCCAAGAGCACCGAGAGGCTACTCGGTATTGCTTGTCGGAGTTGCCACTGTCGCCGCCGTCTGTCCTCACTTCCGGCAACAGCAGCAGGTCCCCGCCGCCCATTTCACGCCCCTCCTCTTCCCCTCAACTCCCTGTACCTCCTCATGCCCTTGATTCAATTTTTCCCGCAACGGAACCGCGTCCCCGACGACCACGAGAGTTGCGCCGCCTCGGGTCCACACCGGCCATCGAAGGAGGTCATCACCGTGGACGCCGTCGACACCCTTCGAACCGCCGTGCTCCGCTGAGCCTCGTGGTGGTCTTTGTTGAGCCCGTGGACAACTGGTGCGCCGCCATCTTCAACCTCCCGTGAGCAGCGCCACCACAACCTCCATCTCCGGCGAGATCCCTCCGGTGAGATCCGTCTCCCTCTCCGTGTCGTTAGATCTAGATCGTTTAAGCGAAGGGGTACGTCGCTGTTAGATCAAGATCCAGCGGCCCTGGTCGATTCACTTATCCACGTCATCGCACAGTCAGCAGGCCACATCAGATCCCAGTCAGCACAAGCGCCCAATCAGGATCAGACACGTGGCCATCCCTTTAATTCAAATATTTTTCCCGCTGGATTAATTGCAGTTTTGCAGAAAAGCCCCTACAACTTAGATCTAACATAACTTTTGATCCATAAGGCCCAATTTAGCAATCTTGGACTTTTTGAAAAGTCCATGACATTTAGAAACTTTTGGCACTGTCCAAATTCAAATTTGACAATCTTAAATTTGTTCAAATTCAAATATGCTTAATTGATGGATTTTGGCATAATTCAAATTCTACAAATCGAAAAATTGTAAATAAAATATATTTGGAAACCGTAGGATGTGTACTTTGATATCCTCTGTCCCAAAATATTTTTTCATAAAATTAAAATTGAATTTAGAAGTAATTGGAATATTTGAGTAATTTTGACATAGATTTAATTCTGTAAATAATTTCAATATAGTTCCTTTTGAAAAATTGCTCCATTTGATAACCTTGAACCAGAAACAACCTTGCCCAACCATTTTGGACACCCTTGGACCATGGCCATGAGTATTTGACCAAAAATCCAACATAGTGGTACATCCATTTTCACCATGCCTTAGGATTTGTTTTCAATTGTTATTACTTGATGTTATGTCTATTTGGAGACAAGACAAGTCCTTAGAATGTTTTAATCACATGTAGTACCAAGTAGTTAACCTAAAACACTAGTACTATTGTTTTCCATCTACTTCTCCACTCTCCTATTCTTGCTTTAAGAATTCATCAAGTTAGCAAATGGAAAACAAGACTCAAGCAATAGAAGGCACTTCACTTTCAACTTGGTGGCAACAAGTAGAGCTACAAGATCATTGAAGAAATTGAAGTGAGGAGTTAGACTCCACGTCAAATAGAAGCAACTCAATGAAGTACAAGTGTATGAGGAAATGAAGAAGAAGACATCTTCCTCTCTCTTTCTATCCTTTCTATTTTCTTTATTTTCAAAGTGACTTAGTGGTGTTTGTGCCATCCCATACCTAAACAAATTAGTGAAGTGAAAGCCATGAAGAATATATCAAGATCAATAGGAGAATCCATCCAAGGAAACAAGATACAATAGAATCATGGAGATGATCTTCAAGAAGAAAAGCCTATGAAGACTTGGAGCAATCCATACAAGTTGAAGAATAAAAAGGTTTTTTTTGCCCAACCATTGACCCAAATAGAAAATCCCAAGACTTTATCTTGTTTTCTCTATTGTTAGTAAGTTAGTTGAACAAGACCTACCCTAAACCAAAATGGAAAGACTAAATTAGAGTACTCAAATGTTTTGATGAAAAACAACTAAGTGTTAAACATTGTTATGTGTTACTTTAGTTGAAATAGTGAGATCACCTTGGTGAACTCTTGGAACTTCCTCGACAAGTATGGTTATAATAAAGTTAGTTTTCTACAAACTCAACCTTGTCCTTCCCAATGTAATGAACCATTAGAGAGTAAATTTTTTCAAAGTCAAACCTTGACCCTTATCCTAACCAACTTAGTTAAACCCCTCTTGATATGTTAGTTGCTCTGTATGTTTTCTACACTTGTATGTTTGTTTGCTAGGCTGCTTGTTTATTTTGTTATTGTGTTTTCAATGAATAGATTGTACGGAGAGCAACGATCTTTTGTGAAGAGAGTGTGATATCTTCACCAACTTCAACAAGGCAAGTAACACACCATCAACTACCCATTTATTTTTATATGCATTAGTTGATTTTGAGTACTATGTATGATAGGCAATCTTAATAAGTTATATTATGCTATGCTATATCCTAGTATTGTGTATCCATCCTTATACCTTGTTGTTTTGATGCCTTAGTACTTAGTAGATGCTTAGCCATGCTACAAAAATTCGTTTTACTTGATGATGTGGAAAAATTATAAGTATAAACTTCAATGAACCACCTGGGTGGAATTGGTTATATGGATCATGAGAGTTGAGTGTCTCCTCAGGGGTAATACCTGAGTTGTTCACTTGAGGAATGCCACCCAGGAACAAAGTGATTATGATGTTCCCCAGGTTTAGATTGCTTCTAGTGCAGCCTTTAGTCATATGGGCTCTGTCTTGATTAACTAAGTTGTGAGGGTTCATACTAGGCTTGACAAGCAGATGTAGCATAATTATAGGTGGAACGAGTCTTGCCATTAGGTTGAATTCTTGCTTCTGAAAGATCTCGTCTCAATCTTCTCCTTTCCTTAGTGCACTCAGGGTGTATAGGATGTTTGGGCTGATTTGAGTTTGAAGCTGAAGTGCACAAACTCTATAGAGTCAACAAACTAAGATCTTAGTCGTGTCCCCGGTTATGGACAACTATGAGCAGCTCGACAAGGATGGACAGAAGAATCACATCACCTTTTCTAATGTAAAACTTGTAATCATAGGTAGGGACATTTCGGAGTTTTACCGAAAATGTCTCTTGACATGCCGGGGTTTTACCGTTTATTGTCACAGGGTCACTGGGGTTTTACCAGTGAATCCCAAACTTAGCAGAACAAAATTTTGATTTATAAAGAGATATGAGAAAACTAGCTTTATGCAAACTTAGCCAAAACTCCACTAAGCCAAATAAGCATGTAGTATTAGTCTTGCCATTTATATCCACCATAGTGTTATTTGCCAATACATTAAATTGTATTGACCCCCTTTGTGGCTTCATATTCCATATTGCAGATGTTTCTAAAGACGAGTGAGGATTACGTTTAGGATCTCGAGACTATCGCCAACATGTTTTGCCTGTGGCACATGAACAAGATGGGCTCAATGTTGTACTATGTTTTCCGCTGTAATTCTTTGTTTTCTGCTAGTCTTCTAAGACTATGCAAGTTGTAGTACTATTTTGTAATCTGGATAATGCGATGTAATAGAATTTGATGCATTTGCATGATATTTCATTTTGTACTGTGGTGCCAGCATTTGATCCGGGGACTAGCACAATAACACAGGTATTTCACTTTTACTAAAAAGTGGGATGCTACAAAATGGTATCACAACATTGTGTTGCCTGTAGAATTCGAGACCCTAAGTTTGGAAAAGACCCTAGGATTGAAAATTTTCAATGTTCAAACATTCTAGAAACAAAACAATCATATAAATTCTTCTCATATCCTCTCATCTATTATTCACCTTCAAAATTTTCTTGATAACCTACCCCTTAAATACCACAAGACAGGAATGTTGATCATACCAAGAAGTGCAAGAAGTATCTTCACCGCATGAAGATCTACACTTAGGAATTTTGAAGAACTTGAAGAAAACATTGACTTCCCAACAATCAAAAACACCTCAAGAAATTTAGAGAAGGATTTGAAGAACTCAAGAAGATATAGATGAGACCACCAATCTAGTTACCTTGTTAGAACAACATTAATGTGTTAGTGTATTGACCATACCAATGAGTGTGGTATGACAATGCTATATGTTTTTGAAAACTTTTTGTCTGGTGTGATGAATATTTTGCTTTGTGTTGTTTGCAAGATGAGTTTCCTTGATCTGCTATGTTTGGATAGGAACCTTTCTTAGCTATCTTTCTAATCTCTACTCATCTTTCCTAAAACCCCCAAAATAGATGCCTAGCCAGAATGTCAACAGCCCTGGGAACTCAATAGCAATGTAGATGCTACTAGAAGCTCAAACTCAGCTGATACAACAGATGACCCAAAACCAAGCCAGCAACCCCAATATGGAGTTACCACCAGGAATGCAACAAGTGTTGGATACTCAATCACATATAGTGAAGATGATGTCCCAAAAACTTGGCCAATAGTGGAAACAATTAGCCTTTCATAGCTAAATATAACCAGGAGATAGAAGAAGAAATGTTGTAAACACTCAAAGCCTGTAAAGCTTGTGGGGAGATAGGACACTATTCTAAAGATTGTCCAGATGAGTGGCCCCATGGTGATACAAACAACTTAATTGAAGGATACTTCACTCAAGTTACTTGTTTTCTGTGTGAAGGAACAACACATGTTCCAACACAATGTCCACTTTACCCCATGGTACGACAAGTTGGACAACAGGCCAAAGTGGGAATGCTTAGTGCACTCCAAGAGAACTTAGGAAAACCAGATGTGAAGGGAAAACGCAAGCTGGATACTATTCAGATGGACCATGTCAAGATGGATACTGGAGCCAAGACTACACCACACCCATATTCATTCAAACCCACCACCAAGAATTGTTATTCTTGTGAAGAAGATGGACATTTATCTAGGAATTGTCCCAACAAGAAACCCAGACCTTCAACCAACATAGTTGAGTATACTGGGCAGCAGTATAAAGATATGATGGCCAAGACCATACCAATGAAACTCGAAAGGGACATGTCTAAGGTATTTTGCCATCGCTGTAGAGAGACTGGACACTTCCCAGATGATTGCCTTGAAAAGAAGGACCTCAGCCATATACAATGTTATAAGTGCAGAAAGATGGGACATTATTCCAGCAAATGCCCAGAAAGGAAGAACATGCCACCAAAACCCAAAGTTAGAATAGTCTGAGAAGCATGAAGCTATAAGGAGGCCAATATTTCAAGAAGGCAGGTTGAGCATCGAGAAGTATCTGTCCAAGAAGGAATCTTAGGCAAATTTTTACTATAGAAACAGACGTCCCCCTAAGATGCTTCCAATGTAATAAAATGCAATGAATGTTTGAGAAATGTGCTTCCATTTTAATAAAATGAGATGATGTTGTGAAATCCTCTCAACTTGGTCTTTTGATTGACCCAAAGAGTGACCCTTCATTGTCAAAGGTAGTTCAACATACCTATTTTGGTCTACATCTCTACCGCAAAGGATAGTTCTACTCAAGCCAATCTCAAATCAATCTACACTCCAATCTAATGATAATAGACTACCCACAAAAGTTTCTTTTAAGGGTGGTAGCCCAACCAATTGTTCTGGAACCCAATTATCCAAAACCTGATCTTTCTTTCTAGCCTTCCCAAATCTCGGGACGAGATTTCTTTTAAGGGTGGTAGTCTGTAACATCCCTGATTTTTGGAAAATGCAAAAATATCAAAAATTTGAAACTTTTTGTTTTCATGTTATGAAAGCCACCAAGAACCAAATGATAAGCAAGAAAAAAATGAGAATAATACATAATTCAATGAAATGGAGTTTACTAATCCAATCATGCCTTGTTCCTTAAACTCTAAAAACCTTCTTCAAACATAATTTTATTATTATATAAAGGAAATATCTTTTTATTAACAAACTCTTACCTAAAATGGTTGCAACACCAATATTACTTTAAGGATATTTTATGGCAACAAAAATCAAAGAATTATAACCCTTAATAGATTTCCAAGCCTCAACAACAATTGATAAGAATAAAATACTTAATAATAACTTTCAATTGTTATTTCAAGTTTTAAACATAAAGGTGTGAAAAATAAAATGCATTGCTTGAAAATAACATAAAGGAGGGTTCTAAAAACAATATTATGACTTGTGATTTTATTCTAAATTTTATTGATCAACAATATTAATTATTTGATATGGACTAATTAAATAATATTAAGTTACTATTAGTAAATCCTTCATATCCTAAAATTATAAAATGTGAAAATAGGTTAAAAATGGTTTTCCAAAAATAATATATGACATGTAAAATGTCTTTGAAATTAAGGCAAAATAAGTTGAACAAAAAAGTTCGAACAAAATAAATTTTGAAAAAAAGTAAGTTTTAACAAAAATAAAATTGAAAAACCAAAATTTGAATAGAAATGGACCGGACCCATGAAAACGGGCCGACCCATTGGACGCGCCCCGGAGAGGGCGCGGGGAGGCGGCCAAATTGCAGCCCAAACGGGCGGCGCCAGGCATCCAGACACACCATAAGTGGGCTGGTGGCGCCGCATCTGCGCGTAATCTTTAACGGCCCATGGCTTATATTGCGGGGAAGTTGTGTATATCCAACGCATTACCCTTCCCTCTTGTCCCACGGCCCGGAGAGGTAGAGCCACAGAATATAGGGTGTTAATTTAGGGCAGAAGCAACCGCAGCTAACCCTAACCAAGTGGGGATCGGATCGGCGCCGCCATGGCGGAGAAGGAGGAGACTCGACGCCTCCTCGGAGTCGGTCCAGCGATGCCTGGGTTCTCTAAGTCAGATATGCGTGTTAAGAAGGTGATGCCTGGGTTTAAGGAGGTGAAAGGAGTGATCCCGTGCGGACACGAGGCGATGAAGACCTACCGCAGCGTCGTCGGCACCGCATCCAGCGAGGAGGAGTTTCCGGAATACGAACCAGTGATTGGGTACCCCGTGCCGTCTTTTCCGGCTGAGCCTCGCCGCGCGTGGAACTGGCTGCGGCTGCTGCCGTTCCTCCGACCGGATCGCGAGCCCATCCTTCCCGGTAAGCCGCTGAAAGTTCGGCTTGAGGACTTCATCATCAGGTAATTAGTCGCCCCCTCCGTCCAATTCGATGTATTCATCACCCCTGGTTCGGTTAAATAGTTTTTACACTACTATTTCATTGATCCGTGTACATGTTCTATGTTAGGCGGAAGATTCACTGCTCGCAAATCAGAGACGCGAGTCACAAGATTATGCTGCAATGCCTTGAGTGGTACAACTCCAAGCATCCGGTGATACGTTCTTCCTTGCTCGATCAATTTTTCCTTGAAATAAGTTGATTACTAATGCATAAAAAGCTAATACATGGAAATAATATAAGTGTGTTTGTCATGAAAAAGTACCTTCATATAATTAAATTTTAAGCAGATCTCGCTCAGCGATAACTAGGACTCCTAAACCTGTAGGGCAGAGGGGGGAATAGAAGAGTGGTAGAGACGGTAGTAATTAAGTGAAGTCAGTCATAGATGCTTCTTTGTTTTGTTTACCGTGCTAACCTTACCAATGTATGGTTCGTTGGTTGATTAGGATGATGAGTACGAACCTGCCCCTGGTGGGATGAGCAGACGCAGCGAGTATAACAAGTTTTTTTGGACTCATGGCAACTTTGTGGCTCGTCGGAAGCGCTCCGGCTGCTTCTCCTTCCTGCCTGCTCCACGAACTCTCTTCTTTTTTGAGCTCCGTGCTAGGGACGGTGCCAATGAAGTTGTCACATGCACCCCCATAGGTTTGTACCTACTTACTAGCAGCTTGATGCACCCTTACTTCTCTGTTGTCATGGCCTGCATACACATATGTTTCCGCTGGAAGATCTTATTCACTTTTGTCATTGCCCAACATATGCACTTCAAATAAACATTAGGTTTTCATCAAAAGACATGCCATCATGTAGAGAAATCTACTACTATATCCCTGCCATTTCACCTCAATATAGATATTACTCTACAAAGGAAGGTCTCTGGACAGACCAATTGTTTCAAACTTCTTTAGGTTGTCTTTTTGACCCTGTAAATTTGAGAGATTCATGATCCTGATCCAGGTACGAGATAAGGATGAGTAACCCATGCTTTTGCGACCACGGTACATTATGTGCATTTACCTTGTTTATTTGGGCAACAAGGAAGTACAGATACAGATTATGGCAATATGAGTTCTTCTCCTTGTCTTCTTTTGTTCTCCATATTTCTCTTATGCATACTCTAGTCCATCTTCCTTAAATTACCTTTTAGACCCAATCACTAATTTCCTGAATTTTTGAGAGGAAACAATGTTAGAACAATTGCGTCAGCCAACATTATTCTCTTCCTTGATCCAAATGATTTTTTTTTTCTCGACCTTCTGTAAGTTGTAAGTCTCATTAATTGCGTCAGCCAACATAGGATTCATATGTGTTAGTTCCCTCTTTATACCTCGCCAAGCCCTTCTGGTCTGAATTGCCTACTTTCTGGCTGATCCCTCCAGCTTCTATAGCAGCACCATCCTCTCGAGTCTGAAGTCTCATCCTTATACCGTGTTTGCTTATTTCATCAGTTCATCAGTTGAGGGAACGATCAAACTCTTTTACTGTGTGTTGTTGTCCCACTTTAACTGTTGCCAGTAATTGTAGATGTTCCCACTAGCGTTTATGCATCTTTGCTTATCCTTATGTGCATTTGGATCCACATGTGAATGAATTGCAGGTATCAGTTGCGTTGCCTCTCTTGCCACAGAAGGAGATGGGCATTGTATCATGCTTAGAGGGGTGGGGCATATTATACACATGGTGTAGGATAGGCATAACTAGTGGTATTAGTACGATGAACTGAGCTATACAAATATTCAACCAAAGTTTTTGCATGTTGATGAAGCTGATTCGTCTAAGCTTCTTGTTCTTAAAGATAGATAAGCAAGCTGTTTTAGTCGTTTGTTACGACAGCATGTTCTTGACTGAATAGTCTATTTATTCTTGTGTTTTCAGATGAACCAGTTACTGAAGCATACACTTTTCTTGGTTTCCCTCTTGGGTGGGGTACTCGTCGTTATGGTGGAGGTCTCTCTCTCTCTCTCTCTCTCTCTGAATTGTACAATAACTCTCTTACATTTTTCTGTTGTTGTTGACTGCTCTTTGTTCATTTTGTTTAGCCGATTGTGTTTGCAAGACTTGCTACCGCCAATTTCATGTCCCACATATTGGTCTGAAGAGGACGTGTCCATGTGGAGATAGCAAGGTGGAGAGTGTATGTAAAATGTGCTACCTTGACTCCAGTGTGCTTCATCCAATCAGAGGAGGATTCACTTTTGGCCAAGAGAGCTTTTCCAAGATCCGTTGGTAGAGTTATATGCGACATGCTGGTTTGAATGCCCTATGTAATTTATGGCCCTATGTCTGCTTAAATCGTGTGAGGTCGTCTACTTTGAATTTGGGAACTTTGCCAATCATGCTTGTAAGTTGATATCTATGCTTACTGCTACAACTTTAATTGTGGGACCATTGCATTTCTTTAATATTTACTTCATCGTACACCCTTGGATGTGACGGCTTGTATTTGCCTTGGTTTGGCCATATACTATCTCCGGTTAGCAACGTGCGAGTATTGCCAAAGTAGTTATGACATACGAGCATTGGGTTGGAGGATCGTTTAACTCTAGCAAGAGCTAGAAATATTGAGCGTTTCTTACCACAACTGTTCATTGTGGTTGAAGTTTGTACAGGCTCCCTAGGAAAGTATGTTGGTCTTGTAGAAACTATTAGGGGACTTCAACTAATTCTTTCTGGAGAATTAACTGATTTGAGCAACTTTTAACTTATATGGATACGACCTTAACTCATTTAATTGGGGTCGTTTTGTCCTCCTTGGCTGTATAAAATTATAACTTTTTTCCTCCTTGGGTCCATTGGCTGAAAGCCAAAGCATCCATGCATCAGTAGTGGTACTATGATATTAGAACATGAAGTAAGTGCACAAATCACTTGATGGTCCCAGTTTATAAACAAATCAGGGTACTAGGTAGTACTGCATGCTTGCGCACCTCACTTTATCAAAAGGAAAACCTAGTTGCTGCTAAAAATGTGCAAGCAACATGTAGTGACCGAGAAAGATATTTCCTGATTAAGGCATGTGTGAATTGTGATAGGTTATTTCTAACACATCTTGTTTGCTTTTTATTTTTATTTTTCTCCAGGTTCGTTGGAATCCCCATCAACTGTATTCAGCAATACAACGCTGCTTTTCTGAGCACCCGTGTTCTGTCAAATCTAGTTTATAGCAACAAGTTTGCTTTTTTTAGCCGAAAAAATAGAACACTTTTTTGTATCGGAACGTTCCATATAAATAGAGAACCTTTGTACGTATTCATGTAGAAAAAAAATCAGAATTTTTTTAAACACCAAAATACAATGTTGCTTTAAAAAACCCGAGCTCGAGTGAGCCCGCGTTGCCACAAATCTGCGTCGCTTACTCCAGTCTTCTAAAATTTGATGTTATGAACATATGTGTAATAAAACATTCTACAAAAATTGACTACACATATATGATATATTAGAAATGGAAGACTCATCCTGAACTATGACGTTTGGTTCGGCTTGAATTCTAAGGGCATCTCCAGTCGCCCCCTCTCCCCCCCCCCCCCAGGCGGCCTTTTTAGCGCCAGCAGCGGCGCGTCGTTTCCGCACCAGTCGCCCCCCTCCCCCCGAAGCCCAAATAGCACCGAAACAGCGCTATTTCGCGCCGCGGCACCCAGGCCAAACCCAGCCCGCTGGGTTCGGCTTGGGGGGGGGGGGGCGAAACTGACAGAGCAGCCGCGCGAGCCAGCTCTGTCAGTGACGCGTCGAAAAAACGCGGGAATAGAAACCCCCGCCCGTGATCTTCTTCTCGGCGCCCGCCGGTCAAAGGCTGCCGAAGTAATGGCGTGGCGGCCGGCCAGTGCATGCGCCCCAGTCAAAGGCTGCCGGAGTAATGGCGTGGCTGCAGCGGTGCCACGCGCGGCGCAGCGACCGGCCCGCCAGGCTATAAAAAGGGCGCTCACCTCCTCCTCCTCCTCGCCGCGCTCGCTCTCGCCACCCTCGCCGCACACACCTAGCAACGATGCCTCGTCGGTTCCGCGCCCACCGCCGCTCTCTGCTGTACTGCCGGCCCACGGCTGGGATGCGTGGCCACAGCAACCGGGACAACGACGGAGAGTTCCAGTACGAGGAACAGCAGCCGGCGCAGGAGGCGGCGCCCGAGCAGCAGCCGACGCAGGAAGCGCTGGCGCCCGAGCAGCTGGCACATGAAGCACGTCGCTGGACGAGGAAACGGAGGAGGCAGCCCATCTGGCCCGAGCAGCACGCAGCGTACCTCTCCTTCGAGACCGCGCGGAACGAGGAGGCGTTCCACCGGGTTTGCGGCGGCCTCGAGCAGGCGGCGGCGGCGGCCGAGGCTGCCGTCGTTCGGGCATCCCTGGAGACCCACCGGAGGGAGGAGGCGGAGCGCGAGGCCTACCGGCAGCTGGCCGAAAACGCGGCGTCGGCCGAGCAGCAGGCGCTTATCGCGCAGTACGAGGCTGACCGACGGCAGGTGGTGCTGCAGAGCGAGCGGCGCAACCGCCGGCCCTCCGAGCAGGCGCAGCTGCACCGGCTGCGGGTGCAAGGTCGGGCGGAGCGGCGCTGGCTCGCCATGGTGGCGAAGGACGACCGCGAAGCTGGCCCCTCCAACCGACCGGCCTACGACGACCGCGAGGAGGCCGACGATGAAGACGACGACGCCTAGAGTAGTCGCCGCCGTAGTTGTTAAGTTTTTTTCCACTGTTTTAGTTTAAATTTCTATGAAAAATTGCGTCGAATCAATAAAATGCGCCGAATTTCATTCCTCGAGTTTTTATGGGCCGAATGTTGGGCTCGGGGGGCGACTGGGAACCCTGCCCACCAGGTTCCAGATTAGCGCCGTTTGGCTCCGCGGCGGCCCCAAAACGACGGCATTTTGGGCCCTGGGGGGCGCAACGACTAGAGTTGCCCTAACTAGAATCTTTTTATAATGAACCTCGAACTTCCTCGAACCATTTAACTCAGACCTAGCCCTAGGCTGTCCTGTTTTAGATTGCAACACTGTATTTCGGTCGTTGGAAGAAAGATCCTGCAAAAATTATGAAAAAATCATAATGGTACGGATGAATTGATAATATAAAATGGGTGGAACATCATAGATGTAGGAAATGTGGCGAAATTATTAAAAAACTACATCTAACGGTACGAAGATTTGTGCCCCATGTAAAATGAGAAGAAACTCATTCTTCTCTTTTTTTTTGCATGGAACACAAATAATTTTATTGCTTTCAAAATCATTTGGCCGCTATCACTTAAAAAAAAAATCTCATAGCCATTAATTGTCTTATATTTTTTGCAAGCTTTGTAACTATACTTTGCATCTCGGAACTGCCAAACATATACCATTGCTTTTAGAATGTCTGATGTGACCAGAAAGGAAATTGGGATCCCCTTGTACCATTTCATTTTTCTCATATGACACGAGTAATGTAGGTTTTTAATACTTTTTTTGCAAACAATAATATCACTCGTGCATCTGTGATTTTTTTTTCACGATTTGTAGAAACCTTGAAACATGGAACCACCATCTAACCGAGCCAGGGTTCAGTTTGAACGAAGTAAGAAAGGTGGAGATTTAGTACAGAGGTTACATGGTCCTTGTCAAGCCAATCACCATATATAGCTAGGGTTCGTATGTGCCAACTGGTCATTTTCCAGGGTGTATGTGTAAATCCAGTTTCACCGCCATTCTACTGCTACTGGTGGACGATGCCTTGAACCAAGCCACTGAAACCGTGGAACTAAACAGCAGAGCATCTGCACGTAGAAATCATCACTCAGTTGTGAGGCCATAATGCGTCTCCTTTACGGTAAAAAGAAACCTCATTGTTTCCGAATCAGCTAGTGTCTCCGCAAAGCAGCTTCCGAAACTAAGCCAGGCATGAGGCATGTGAGTGAGGAGTAAATTGCACTAGGGTCTCGAGTGGGTGCACCTAAGTCACACAAGTGAAAAGTGGTGATGAACCCCTCACGAACTCAGCACCCGTGTGCACTCAAGTCACGTTCGCGGTTCTTGACCTTGTTTTTGACCGAGCAAGGTCACGTGCCACTCACATGCCGTGCATTCAGACATGTAATATTGCATGTAACCCCCTCGCAATTAATTTCTTGGGCCTATATGCATAATAGACAGTGATAAAAATAAAATCCCGTGTGCTATGTTCTTCTCAAATCGATTTCATTCCCCTTCCCCGTAGTTCTTGGAGGCGACTGTGCGGCGGAGGGCAATGGCCGGCGGCGGCGACTGTGCTGGTAGTGTGAGCGGCGGGAGCGAGTCCTCCGTGGTCGGTGACGGTGGGAGTGTGAATGCCGGCGGCGAGCAGCCCGTGCCTATCTGGGGCAACGTCCGCGACGCCCGTCGTTTCATCAAGGAGATACATCGTCGCGGCGAACCCGATCTGCGGCCGTACGTCCAACGCGTTGTCCTCACGCGCACGGTGGGGATGGCTACCAAGGAGGAGAAGTACCGCAGGCGCGCGTTGTTTGCCACAGCCATGGGCGACTGCCCTCGGGTGACAGCAGAAGCTCTCCTCGTGGCAATGGAGGTCAAGTGCGGCGTGGCCCGGTCGCGCGTGAAGGTCGAAGCTTGTGCGCCCCTGAAAGTATAAGGATGCCGCCTAGAGGGGGGGGGGTGAATAGGCGCTTTAAAATAATTACTGTTTAGGCTTGAGTAAATGCGGAATAAAACTAGCGTTTAATTTATCAAGCACAAAACCTATGCAAGCTAGGTTTACCTATGTGCACAAACAACTTATGCTAGGCATGATATACAACTATGAGACAACAAGATAGATGGCTTCAAGCACGATGGCTATCATAAAGGTAAATGCGTAAGTAACGAGCTAGAGTATAGAGATAACCGAAGCACAAGGAGACACCGGTGTGATTACCGAAGTTCCTTCCCAAGGGAAGTACGTCTTCGTTGGAGAGGTGGGGAGCCACCTAGGTGAAAGCTCATGATCCCTCTAATGATTTTGGTGATGATGATAACACGGATATCTCCTATCTAACAATGTGGTTTAGACTGTGCAGCTATTATCTCAGATGATCATTGTTATATCCTCGTCAAAAGATCAAAGAGAAGAACTATACTCTGGAATTACTGCCACCGGATTTTTCAGTATGCAGGGCGGAAATTCCGGATCTTAAAGGGCGGATTATCCGGCCCTCACACCGGAAATTTCCGGCCCCCTTTCTGGCATCCACAAAAACGACTAAGTGTTTTTTTGCCCGCGCACAGAAGCCAGGGCGGAAATTTGCCCCGGAAATTTCCGGCACAAAAATCCGGCCCTCAAGGACTTAGCAGAAATTGGACTACTACATGTTGCCCGCGCACAGAGATGGGGGCGGAGATTCTGTCCGGAAAATTCCGGGCCCGGACATTTCAATTATCCGCCCCCCGGATATTTCAATATTCCGGGCATCAAGTCCTTAGCAATTTTTCCATCATAAGTTGATGCCCGCGCACAGAAGGTGGGGCGGAAATTTGCCCCGGAAATTTCCGGAGCAAATATCCGGCCCCTGGTCCTTAGCAGTTTTTCATCAACATGTTGATGCCTGCGCACAGAGATGGGGGCGGAGTATTGGGGCGGAAATTTCCGCCCCCGGATATTTCAAATATCCAACCCCCCGGAGAATTCAAAATTCCGGCCAACACGCACCGGAATATTCTGGCCTTTACACCGGAAATTTCCGGTCCCGCAGGACTGCAACGGTCAGAATTTGGAGGAGCCTATAAATAGCTGTCTTCTTCCTCTAGATAGGTAGCTCGTCCATTCCTCTCTCTCCTCCATTGTTGAAGATCTCAAAACGCCCCGATCTCCCTCCTCCTCCAACCAAACTCGATGCCCTTCAAGGATCTCATGGAGGAGGCCTAGATCTATCTTTCCACTAAGCCAAAACGTCTGTTCCCACACCACAACTCTTGGGATCTTGTAATCTCTTGGTTGCCTTGTCATCCAATGGAAACCCTATGTAACATCCCTGATTTTTGGAAAGTCCAAAAATCACTAAAAACTAAAACTTTTTGTTTTCATGTTATGCAAGTCACCAAAAACCAAATTATATGCAACAAACAAAAGGAAACAATACATATTTCAATGATATTGAAATTAAGAATCCATTAGGCCTCTATTTTCCATAAACCCTAAAAGCCCATTCAAAATTTTCATTATTCAAAGAAATTGTTTTCTCTTAGAAATCCTTATTTTATAACATGTTTTAAAATCAAATATTACTTTGAATAATGTTTTATAGCCTTTGAAACCATAGAATTATTACCTCTAACAGTTCCTATGCCTCAAAATTATTTTATGAGAATAACAACTATTTTTATTGATGTCCAAATGTCATTCCAAGTTTTAAGCATAAAGTGGTATTCATAAAATGTTTCGATTTAAAAAATAACATAAAATAGATCTTGAAAACAATATTAAAGCTTGAGGAGTTTTCTAAATTTTATTAAGACACTTTTATATTTATTTAATTTTCTATTTTAAAAATAGCATTAAGTTACTATTAGTAAATCCTTCATATCCTAAAATTATAAAATGTGAAAATGATTTAAAATGGCTTTCCAAAAATAATATATGACATGTAAAATGTCTCTGAAATTTTATATAGACAATAACATCAATTTATTATTTTCTAAACTTTAAAATGGCCTTAAAGAACTATTAGTGTTTTATTTATATTTTCAAAATATAAATTGTGAAAACAAGATGAAAGGACTTTCAAAAATATGTTTTCAACATTTAGGATGTCTTTGAATTTTTAAGTGACCAATAACTATGTTTTATAAATTTTTAAATTAAAAATCACATTAAGTAACTATTAAGGAATTATTCAAATTTCCTAAATTTCAAAAATAAAATATGTTGAATTGTTTTAAAAAATAGTACTGTTGGAAAGCATTCGAAATTTTAAGATTTTAGAAATTGGTTTCATGTTGTTTGGATATTTAAAACTGAAGTTATTAAGGTTTTTATTTAACAGGAAAAAGAAAATAAAAATAAAAAGGAATGCTGACGTCATCATGACGTAACCTTCTTCTTTCTCTGGAAACTGACGAACGGCAGTTTCGGCCGATTTAAATCCATTGATTGCGGGCAATTTAAGCCTCCTTAATCCCTCTCGTGTCCTCCCTCTTAAAGCCCACGACTGCCTCCCCATTTTCCCTCTCCCTCCTCTGGTTATTGCGCCCCCTCTCTGTCACGATTCCTCGCCGGAGCTCTTACATCCCGCCGCCGTCCTTCGTCCTCTCCGGCCAGCACGGGAGGTTCTCAACTACATTCTTCCCCTTGTCTCCTTTCCCATGCGCGTGCGCACACTCTAAACCCCCTATCATATTTTTTTGACGCAGGTTGTCGTACGCGCCATGGAGTTCCGAGACCGCCGGAACACCGCACCACTCCGCCTGCATCGAGGAGCCTATCCGCGAAGCGAAGCACGCCTTCGTCGCCCCCATCTTGCTCGTAGTGTCGTTCCGGAGATCTACGTATCCTCTCCGCGAGCAGGAGACCACAGGAGCGTCGCTTCGGTGAAGATCCGAGCAGGCCGCCGCCGCACTCGCCATTTCCGGCAAGAATCCGACAGTAAGCCCTCCCTCTCTCCCCTTCTTTTATTTCCATCCATCAGATCTGGATCATGCGGCCTAGATTAGACCAACTTAACGAAACGGTATAGACCAATAGTATAGAGCCACGTGTGCGCCAAATCGGCTGCGCGCATTGCTTATCTGTTGCTCGGTGCAACGCCTAACCGGCCCAGGCCCAGTTGTTATCTGTCGCCCTGCGCAGCACATAGCATCCCATTTTTTGTTTTTCTTTCGGAATAGAAAATAGAATAGCAGTTTTGCAGATTAGTCCTTGTATCTTGTAATCATCATAACTTTTGATCCATAAGGACAAATTTAGCAAACTTGGACTTTTTGAAATCATCACAATATGTAGAAACTTTTGGAACTAGCCAGTTTTCAATTTGACCATTTAAATTGGTTCAAATTCAAATATGCTTGTTTGATGAAATTTGACATAATTCAAATTCTGTAAATCCAATTTTTGCAAACTAAATTGTTTTGGGTTCCTTAGAATGTGTAATAACAGATCCATAAGCCCAAAATATTATTTAAATAAGTTTAGAATGGATTTAGAATTATATGGCCATTTGAGCAATTTTGACTTAGTTTAAATTCTATAAATAATTTTAATATGTTTTCTTAAGAAATGTTGCTCCATATGGCAACCTTAATCCATAGAAACCAGTGCCATAGAATTTTGGACACATATGAGCCATATCCATGTATTTTAGGCCAAGTTATCACACACATGATTCACACCATATTAAAAATGACTTAGGAAATATTTTGCTTAAGTGGTTCTATGTGTGTATGGCTATATGAAACCAAGGCTAAGTCCTTAGTGAAGTTTCAACTTATACTTAGCCAACAAATAAACCTAAAAACACTAGTACAGATGTTTCCATCAACTTCTTGTCTCCCCATGCTTGCTTCAAGATTTTACCAAGTTGGGATTTGTGAGAACCATGAAGTGCATTGGAGGACTTAACCATCTAGAGATTTTTCAACATGATGAAGATAGAAGACCAATGAAGGACTTAGCAAATAAAACAAATTCAGAAGCATCTCCAAGAAGTGGAAGCACTTAGAAGAAAACCATAGAAATTTCCAGAAGACTAACCCCCTTTCTCTCTAGGTCTTTTTCCTTCCCTTTTCTATTATTCTCCTGTCAACTTGGTAGCAACATGAAGAGCTACAAGGAAGATCAAAGAAGAAGTTTTGAAGAGAAGACTTGGACTCCACAACTAGAAGGCCACAAGTGAAGCGATCAAAGAAGTACAAGTGTATGAAGAAAATCAAGGAGAAGACATCTACCCCTCTCTTTCTATCCTTTCTATTTGCTTTCTTTCTAATTGACTTAGTGGTATTTGTGCCCATCCCATACCCAAACTAAGTAGTGAAGTGAAAGCCATGAAGATTTATCAAGTACAAGAGAAGCTTCACAACTATGAGGAAACTACAATAGAAGCATGAATATGAACTTCAAGAAGACAATCATGTGAAGACTTGGAGCCATCCACTCAAGTTGAAGAATAACAAGTTGTTTTTGTCCAACCATTGACCCAAATGGAAAGACTAACTTAGAGTACTCATATGTTTTGATTGAAAACAACTAAGTGTTACACTTTATGATGTGATACTTTAGTTGAAAATATGAGATCACCTTAGTGAACTCTTGGAACTTCCTCGACAAGTATGGTTAAAACAAAGTTAGTCTTCTACAAACTCAACCTAGTTCGTTCCAAGTAAAACCTTGGAAACTCCTTAGAATGTATTGAACCATTAGAGAATAAATCTTTCAAAACTCCAACCTAGACCTTGTCCTAGCAAACTATCTTAAACCCCTTTGTCTATGTTATTGCTTTGTATGATTTCTTCCCTTGCATGATTGTTTGGTAGAATGTTTGTTTATTTTATTATTGTGTTTTCAATGAATAGATTGTACGGAGAGCAACGATCTTTTGTGAAGACAGTGTGAATTCTTCACCAACTTCAACAAGGCAAGTAACACACCATCAACTACCCATTATTTTCTATATGCATTAGTTGATTTTGAGTAGTATACATGATAGGAAATTTTACTAAGTTATACTATGCTATGCTATTATCCTAGTAGTGTGTAGCCATCCCTTTTACCTTGTTATTTAGATATCCTTAGAATTTATTAGGTGTTATGCAATGTTACAAATTGTTTTACTAGATGTTGAGGAAAAATCCTAAGTATAACTAATGAATGAACCACCTGGGTGGAAGTGGTAAGACAGGTTTATGTTGAGTGTTGCCTCAGGGCCCTTATCTAAGGGTTATTCACTTGAGGTTGTCAATTGCGGATGGCCACCCAGGAACAAAGAGATTACTATGTCCCTCTAAAATCTAGTAGCTTCCCGTGCAACCCTTTGACATTATGGGCTCTGTCTTGATCAACTAAGTTGTGAGGTTCAGCCCAGGCTTGACTAGCGATGTAGCAAAATTATAGGTGGAACGGTCTCGCGGTGGGTTTGGACTTCTTCTTCTGAAAGATCTCGTCTCAATTCTCTCCTTTCCATGATGCACTCCGGGTTGTATAGGATGTTTGGGCTAATTGAAGACAAAGGGTGAAAGTGCACAACCTCTGCAGAGTCAACAAACTAAGATCTTAGCCGTGTCCCCGGTTATGGACAACTATGAGCAGCTGGACAAGGATTGACGGAAGAATCTCATCATCAATTTCAATAAGTAAAATTTTGACCAAGTGAACAGTATTGTGGTGCTTGGATCTTAATCCAATGTTGCCACCCTTTTGAAAAGAAAAGTTGGTCTTACAAAAGTGATAGGAGAAAACTGGCTTTATGCAAAAATTAGCCAAAACTCCACTCAGCCAAATAAGCATGTAGTATTAGTGATGGAGGGATAGTAACCCGGTAGGCCAACTCCAAGGTGTAACCCGGCCCAAAGGACGCTGCGCAGGATCCGGCTAAGGATAAAGAAACTTCTGGAAGGCCCAAATTGGTAGGCCTTGTAACCCGGATTGTGGGTTACGATAAGGAAAGTTAGGGTTTGTATGCGGTGTCCGGGTAGGATTCAGGGTGCGCCTTGGAGGGCAAGCCAGGAGGTTCGGGTGCTTTATAAACCGACCCCTAGGTCTAATTGAGGGAGATCCAAGAGTGCTAGCAACATCGCCTAATATCGAATATCCAGTGTAATACGAGAGTCGAAGTTATTATCTTAAGATCGGAGACTCGGCGACTTGATTGCCGGCTACCAGATCGAATATCATCATGTTTTCCTCTGAGCTAAACCCTCTCCCAAACGCCTATGTCGTCTTGCCCCAAGATAAGTTACCCCTGGTAACGTCTGCCGTGATTATTCCACGACAGTTGGCGCCCACCGTGGGGCCTGCGTCCAAAGGTGTTTACATCACGGGAGAAGCTCGGAAGAGCATGGAGAACCTTGTCATCGGCGAGATCTACATCGACCACGGAGGAGAGAAGATGGTGGACGATTCCGGCTGGGGGCCAGAGTCGGATCACCTCGAATCCGGATCCGTCGTGACAATCGGCCGGATCAGCGTCTTCATCGGTATGGTATGTACTTCCGGTTCGATCCCTGACAATTTTGGATCTGATTCTGTGTCAGGGGAGGCCACTTATATCCAATCAGATGGAGAAGAATCAGTTGGAACGACAGATCCGACAGAAGAACCCATCACGAAGTGGGAACAGCCGGAGGAGCCGGCATGGACCCCGCGTGACCGGGTCGAAAGAGAAGATGATACTGAATCTATCCTGGATCTGCTGGAGAACCGGTATGAGGAGAATAGAAGCGAAGAGGAAAAGCATGAGTTCGCGCCAAGCATCGTGCGCCGAGTTGCAGTCTACACGGCTCCCGCGACCAACCTCAATCAGGAGAACGTGACCGCGGCCGTAGTCGGGACAGCTCAAGCGTTGACCCAGCAGCAGGGCACGGCTAACGGAAACCCGGTTCTGGCCCGGGTTGATGGAGAATCGGCATCGGTTACCAGCCGCGCGGCAGACGAGGAGTTGCAGGCAAATACGTTCGGATTCCTAACAAACCGGACACCAGGGGCGGGTCCTTCAAATCCGCGTCACCCGGCCCTGTTCGATAACAATCTGATTCTAGATCCCACAGTCCTTGCTACAGTTATCACTCCAGAGAACGCAGCAGAACGTGTCAGGGATCTAGATGTAGCCCGTCGTGCATTGGAACAGCAGAGAAGACAAGTAGAAGCAGAAAAACAAGGGATGGCTACGCGCCAACGCGAGCTGGATGCACTGGAAACCCGGCTCCGGGAGGAAACGTCTAGAATACATCAAAGGCACCAAACCAGATTGCCAGCGATGGGTGGGGTTATTAATCCGGCTGCATTGTTTATCACACCTCAAGATCAGCAGATTCCAGCAGTGAACCAGGGAACTGCACCTCAACCGGCAACTGCGGGAACACAGCCGGCAAACGAGTAGGCCGGGTTACCCCTACCACAGACTAGAGTTACGACCAGCAATGAGATACCACCACCACCACCGTCACGATTTCGCACACCGGCAGGACACTACAACAATCCCATGGACAACGTGTATGCAGCCACACTTGCATTGAATCAAATCCCCGTGAGAGAGTCACCCCATGCAGAGGAGACCCGGCGGGCGATCGATATGTTGCACACTGCGGTGGCACAGCAAGCCAATTATCCGGATCACAGAAGTGGAATGCATGGGACGCTATACGCCAGTCAGCAACGAGGAAACACCAGCAATATTCAAACAAGTTCGGCGCGGCGGAGGGAAGAGCAGCAGCAAATGCCGCCTCCTCCCCGTGTTCAGGCAGCGCCAGCAGCATCAGCAGCGCAAGCTGTCGTGGATAGCTCCAGAGCCAGGAGGGCCGTGGCCGGGTCTGTAGCACATGGATTGCCAGCAGCACCGCATCCAGCTGTGCCCCCCGCAGGATCACACGTTTCCCGAGTAAGGCCAGTTTCGACCATTCTTGCAGGACCTAAGTGTCTCTCGGACAACATCAGGGCTGAACCTTACCCGGAAAAGTTCAAAGAACCAGGAAAAGTAGTGAATTACGAACCAACTATGGATCCAGAAACGTGGTTGAGCAGTTATGAGATGGCAATGTCGATTCGCAACGCATCCGAGAATCTCCAAGCCAAATTCATGTACTTGATGATGTCGGAAGGAGCAGCAAAGTTATGGTTCACCAACCTGCCGGAAGGATCTATCAAGTCCTGAGAGGAGTTGAAAACCGCATTTGTCAAGCACTTTCATGGGACGTGCAGAAAGTTGTTCACTATTGATGACGTAGAACGATGCGTCCAGAAGAAGGGAGAGTCGGCGCGTAGTTGGGTGCGCCGGGTTATGGAGATACTTCATTCGTCCACAGATATTCAGCCCAAGGATGCATTACAAGCTATGGCGAAAACATGCAAGTATACGCCTCTAGTGCAAAAGTTAACTCGCATGAAATCCAGTCGGAATGCTTCAGAGGTTACGATGGGAGAATTGATGGATGCGTGCAACAAACACGCTGCAACAGATACCACAAAAGAGGAAGTTGATGACAAGAAAGCAAAAGCAAACACAAGTAATAGTGGAAGAATCGTCAATGGATCAACACCGGGTAACAACGGGAACAGCCAGAACAAGCGCCCGTTTGAAGGAGGCTCCGAGTTTGTCGCCAACACAGAAGCCGGGTCTTCGAGACCCAGGGCAGAAGGAAATTTTAACACTGGAAATCACAACGGAGGGAACTATCAAGGGCCGCCAAGGACGAGCAACAATTGGGACATCTTTAGAATGGCGTGCCCGAAGCACAGCAGGAATGGCAGGCCGGCTAACCACTCCCTGGAGCAATGCGCCGACTTACAAAGATGGAAGAATGAGGAAGTGAACAGAGCCATGCGAGGTGCGGGCCGGGGAGGAGGACCGGGTCCAGGTGGAAACCCGGGCAACGGCCCACCCCCAGCCGGTAACCCGGCAGCCGGAAATCAAGGCAACAATCAAGGGGGAGCTGGAGGTTTCCAGGCTAACCCCAAACAATTGGGTCAATATCACGTGCATACCACAGGAGGCTCTAACAAGGACAAAAATATACTGAAGAAAGCAGTCAACTCAGTTTCTTCGGCTGTTCCGAGGTATCTGAGGTGGTCAGAACATGATGTAACATGGAGCAGAAGAGATCACCCGGAAAGAATAGAACACCCGGGAATCTTAGCGTTGGTAGTTGCACAGCAGGTCAATGGGTACGAGCTAAAAAAGGTTCTGATGGATGGAGGAAGCAGCATCAATATCCTGTACTGGGAAACCTTTCTACGCATGGGTCTCAAGGAATCTCAGCTACAAAAAAGTACAACAATTTTTCATGGGATAGTGCCGGGTCATTCGGCGTGCCCCGAAGGAAAAATCGCATTGGAGGTAGCTTTTGGGCAACCAAAGGACAATTATCGAGTTGAGTGGCTTACTTTCGAGGTGGTTAAGTTGCGTAGTCCTTATCACGCGCTATTCGGAAGGCCGGCTTATGCTAAATTCATGGCTAGGCCGTGTTATGTGTATCTATAGCTAAAGATCCCAGGTCCTAAGCAGACCATTACCATACATGGAAATCGAGATATAGCAGCTGAATGCGATGAAGGAGACGCAGCAATGGCCGAGCAAGTCTGTAGAAAAGAGGAACTCAAGCATTACCGGTCTCAAGCAGACCCGGATGACAGAACCGCATCGAAAAGGCCGAGCACTGAAGGCGAAAGAGCAAAGACCAAGGCAGCGCAAGATGCTAAGATGGTGGCTTTCATCAAGAATGATTCCTCCAAACAATCTGGCATAGGAAAAGAAATTGCACGACCGTTCACAGCCAGCCGCGTTATGGAAGCACCTCACCCGGATTGGCTAACAAACCCGGTACTCATTATGAAAAAGTCTAACAAGTGGAGAATGTGTATCGGTCACGTCAGTCCCGGACCAATTCCCAAGAAGAACTAAACAATGTAACGGGTAGTGGGTTTCAGACGCGCTCTTTTCCTACCCAGGGTACCTAAGGGGACTGGAAGGTTTTTAATGAGGCGGCCTGCTGACTTTCTCGTATAAATAAAGAGATGGTTATCAAGTCTTATTTTGTTGTGATCTTTATTTCGGTTACAGGTAAGTAGTATTCATTGCTATCAGTACATCAGTATCATCAAGTATATTGCATATAAATAGGTCATGGGGGCTGATTGCTTGAATAGCACAGTCACAAACCCAAAGACCCGGCCTTGATGCCTATGAGTTATAAGGGCCGATTACTCGCAAACGAGTACGGCTGCAATCTAATAACCGGACAAAGGAGCCAAATTTTCTTGACTTTTCTTACTTAAGCTCGATGTGACTCGCACTAAAGTGGCATGATTTGCTCGCTTACGATTACAATCAGCCATGAAGCCCAATGGGACTTGCCTGACCCTGTTTTCGTATAGATGTAACAACATGGTATCCACGCGAAAGCCGGCTTACAGTACTGTCGCACCCGGACTTCTAGGGGATACTCACAGTCCGTCAAACAGTAGATAAATGGCTTACGGGGCATACCGGCACCCGCATCTCAATATGAGCAGGCCAACACGTAAACGTGTGACAACCATTATCTTACTATTCATCGTCTGCGTAAACCATCCCGTAGAAATCCAGATACTTCCGTTGACGTACTTCAAAACATACACACATGGTACGTCAACGGCATTGGAACAAGTGATATCACAACAGATCTCTACGACACAAAAGATTGAAATAAGGTGCAAATGGCTCTCATTAGAGCAGAGATAGCAAATACAATCATTCAGAGGGCACATGCCCCAACAATACATCATTACATCACAGCGGAAGCATTCAACATGTCTGAGTACAGACAAGAACCAAATAGGCCTAAGAGGCCGGAAACGAAAAGACGGAGCCCATCCACGAAGTCTCGGATCCTGCCCGGGTCCGCTATCTACTCGTCAGCAGTCTCGTCATACTCCACGTAGTAGCCACCAGTAGATCCTCGGAAACGTAGGTCTGCGGAAACCACATCCCCAAAGGGGTCAGTACATAAACGTACTGGCAAGCAAGACTCACATTCACCAAAGTGTAACCCGTCAACACCAAGCACAGATGCCTTGGGTTCAACGGAAGGAAAGGGGTATGAAAGATGCTGCAACTGGCTGCGCTAACCAACTACAGAGATTCTATCACTTCCGGCTAACAGAAAGGAGATAAGATCGAGTATTGTAACCAACTGAAAGATAACTTCAAACAAACCCATCCTGGATCTAGCCCCTTATCCAAAGAAGCAATCCGAGGATAACTCACACAGTTGTATTAAAGGTGAATCAAGTTATTATGTCATCAACCTATTACTAGTCAAGTTATTAATCATTGGGTGTAACATGTTTGATCATTATGTTTAAGTTGTCCTGAGTACTTGTTAGCCAGTACTTTCACCAAGTAATCCATAACCGCGGAAAACACGGCTTCTCGAGAAGATTATCCCTGCAGGGTTGCACCAATTTAGCCGTACACGCATGAATAACCCCAGATGGGAAATCACCCCACAAGCGAGGTACTCAACACAACCAACCCTTCTTCGCATCAAGCCCAAAGCACCGCGTGCTGTGCGTGCGCGGCTAATCGAGCCCCCCGAAGAAAAGGAGGACCCTCATAGCACTGGAAGACCACGCCGCCCTAAATGCCGACTACGAAAGTTCCACCCGGGCGCCAAGGGCTCGCAAGATCATGCATGCAGCAAATGGAAAGCCCGAACTAGTACGGCGATTTGGACGAGATGCGAATCGGGTCAAGTTGAGGGGGGCGCCCATACTCGCTTCCCACATGCGGGTAGTGCGCTCATCATGGATCAGTAGACAAGACCCTTTTCCTAATTAGGGGGTCGACACTAGCAGGCCTCAAAACCACCCTGGGCCTCCTGCCGGTGCCTTATCATCAAATTTATTATTAATCATAACATTAGTATGATTGATTGATTAAACATCAAGCCCCCAGAACGTAAAAGAGTATTAACAGAAAGTAACGGGTAACAGACTCGAGCAAAACAACCTAAGCATGCTAGTAAGACACTGGCTCAATCAAAGGGGTGATAGGAGTGGAGGTGAGGCAATATCAAGGTTAAGGGATTCATGTGATGGGTTCGTAACAGAAACAACTACTACTAAGGATAGCAACAAAGAACAACGGAAAGTATCGGTAATCAATGTTGAAAGGAACACAGTGGTTCATGTGAGTGATAACTTGCCTGCAAAACCCAGTAGCCTGGTACTGAGCTAACTCCTTAGAAGGGGTGTCGTAAGTATCGTCGGTCTCAACGTCGTCGTGTATCCGAGAAGAAGCAAACAAACAATGCAGAAAGATAAACAATCAATATCAGGGCATAGTGCACAAACATGGGATGATGCATGACCATTTAATTGATGCATCAGAAATAACCTAGTGGACAAGATAACAACATGATTAAATGGACCCACATGCAATTGGATTGCATATGAAAATCCCATGAATTATGGTTGAATTAATGGTTTTACAACTAACCAACTTGTGTAGGTGAATTAGCATGATGCATGGATGAGGGAAACAACAAAATAACAACAATAGAACCAAATGGAAAATAAGGTTTAACAAGTTTAGGATTTTATTTATCAAGTTAAGAAATTTTGGTTACTTAAAGGTGTCACTCAAGGATTTGTTGTTTTCACCACTTTAAATTGTTCAAGATAGATAACAAAGTTTATATTTGATAAGAACACACAATTTTGGGTGGATTACATGTTTCACTTGTTGAAAAAGGATTTAGGATGAATTACTTATGAATTAAACAAGTTAAACAAGATTTAATTGAATTTAATTCAAACATGAACTTATTTGAATTTTTTTGTTCAAACATTAAGTGAGATTCATATCTGAAAAGGTTATACTTTTATGGTTGGAAAACATATTTTATATGTCCCAAAAGAATTTGTTTGATCAAGTTAGGAATTTAGCAATTTTAAATGAATTAAATAAGATTTGAATTATTTAACCAAGTTTAATTATTCAAAACATGAAACAAATTTTATATTTGGAAAGGTGGTTTAATTTTGCATGGAAAACATATTTCATTTGTTGAAATTGGATTTAAAATGAGCAAGTTATTATTTTGGCAATTTTAAATGCAATAAACAAGAAACAGTTGTTTTCAGCAATTTAAATTATTCAAAACAGCAAACAAAATTTATATTTGGAAAGTACATGAAAAGTTGATTGGAAAAACATATTTGGTTGTTGAATTTGGAATTTTTATGAACAAGTTATGAATTTTGCAAGTTTAAGTGAATTTGACAAGATTTCAAATATTGCACCAATTTGAAATATTCAAAACAGTAAACAAATTTTATATTTGGATAGAACATTTAATTTGGGACAGAAAACATATTTAAAAAGTTAAAATTGGAGTTACACTGATTTTCTTATGCAATTTACAAGATATAGTGCAAATCTGCCATTTTTTTAGCTGCTAGGGACTTAGAAATAAATTTGCAGGGGTCTAGAATTAATTTGCAAGGGCCTATTTGTGAATTCTTGAAGTTGCTGTGACCAAATCAATGGAAAAAATGTTTTGGTTAAAATGAGGGAGGGGGGATTCGAACCCCCCACCTCCTGGGCGCTCAAGGAACAGCAAACCAGATGGGCTAGCTGCTGTTGTGTTGACAGTAAGGGGGCTGCGGGGGGCTTAAGCTTCAGATACTGCGCGGAATTTTAATTGGAAAAAAGAACAGAGAAAAGGGTGGGGATGGGGAGTCGAACCCACGAGCTGTTGGCTCCCTGCGCGCGCTGCTGCCAGTGCGGCTGGATGCGTTTTGTGATAGGATAGCAGGACGGGGTGTAAAAGGTGTGGCTGTCGGGCTGTTTCTGAATTTCTACACGTACTGGACAGGGGCGGACAGAGCAGATCGATGGGGAGGACGCCATGGCTGCTCGCCGAGAGAAAATAGGGAGGCGCCGTGGGGGAGCTGTGGGGTGCGGCCCTAAGAGGAGGGAGGAGGGCGAGAGGAGGAAGGGGAGCGGAGGTGCGGCCTCACCTTCGAGCGATTGGAGGCGAGGCGGTCGAGGCAGTTTCTGACGGGAACATACAGAGGGCGACGGTGACCTTGCAGCGGACGGCGGCGGCGGCTCGGGGATCCTCGGCCCCTGGCGTGAGGTGGAGGAGGAAGAGGTCGGTCGGGCGAATCCATTCCCGCGCCCGCGGGACTCTCTCGTCGACCACACCCGCCGCTCCACTCGCTACGAACGCCGGCCATGGCAGCTACCGATTTTCAGAAGTAAAATTCAGAAGAAAATCTCGGGAAGAAAGGAGGGAAACGAGAGGGAGAGAACGGCGGCGGGGGCAAGAGGGAGAGAGGAGCTAGGGGAGGAAACCCTAGGGCTAGTTATAGGGGGGGGGAGCAGGTGAGCTCCCTGCCATGTGGGGGATCCCCCCTCTCTGTCTCTCCGTACCAAGGATGAAGAAAGCGACAGGGGAGGGGGTGCGCAGGCCGAAATAGGGAGAGAGGTGGGCTGGGCCTCTCTGCCCCTCTCTCTGTTAGCTTTTTATTATTCCTATTTTTTTGCTTTTTCTGTTTTTTTTTGTAGCCAAAGAAAATGGAAGAGATAGATACTTTGGGGTTTTCCAAAAATTACAGAAAAATTTGGGTAGCATAATTAGGTTAGACACCACCCAAAACCAAGTTTGGAATTCCAAAAACATTTGAATTTGATGATGTTTGGAAATAGTTCATATTGGAGTGATTTGAGTATTAAAAATGATTATTGAAACACAATTTTAAATAGGGTGACCCCTATGTTATTATAAACAAATAGAGTAGATTTGTTTTGACCTCAACATGATTTCAAAGTGATTCCGTTTTTGTGCTTTGATTTGAATTTTTGATTGCAATTTGGAAACAATTGATTGATCAAACCAATATTTCAATAAGTGATCAACATGGAATAAAATGGAACAAATTGGTTGTTTTCATTTGTGATTTTTATTCCAAAAGTTGTAACAGAGCAAGTATGAAAACAAGGCATTTGAAATTGTTTGAATTTCATTGTGAAAACAAAGAATAACAGATGCAAAACAAAAGAAACAAATGCAACAAGGGAATAAACATGATGCCATGATGCAATACTTTAATAAACAAGAAATCAAACATTCTAAATGGTAGGTTTTCATACTTGGGCTGTTACAAAACGCCCCCCCCTTGAAGGAATCGCGCCCCGAGATTCCTACTGCGAAAAGAAAAGGTCCGGAAACTTCTTGGGAAGATCCTTTTGAGTTGTGACACGTGAAACACATCGTGCACATTGGATAGACGTCAGGGAATTTGCAAACCACCGGAACATTTTCAAGTAAAGGGAGAGGTTTTGTATCTAGTGTGTATGACTAGATAGAACTTGATTCATTTTGAGAATAGATTATCTGGCTAGAATGGTGGAACAGAGTTATTGACATCAGTGCAACACCAAGAATAACATCAATGTCAGAATCAACAACATGAGAGTAACGAGGAATATGTGGCCTCCCATTTGAATTGGATTGTTCTTACTTATCTTGGAAGTCAACATTTGAGGCCCCGGAGAGTGAACGGTGATTTGATTGCTTAGTGGAACCAGAATTAGGTTGTATGTTGTGGAAAAGATTGTTGACACAAAGGAAAGTGATGCTCCGGTATCAAACAACACTTTAGCTGGAATAGAGTTTAGCAGATGAACGGGGAAACATTGATTAGACGCCGGTAGAAGAATTGAAGTGGAAACAACAACAACAAGATTTCAACGGACGAAAAGGATGTTGAGAAGAACAGGATGTCAACATCGGGGAAAACGAGAACAAAACTCCTGAGGTACTACGGAAAAACCCATCCGGGCTTCTAGAGGATCAATATCTACTGCTTAAGGAATAGAGGATTTGCTTCCGGGGCTTACACGCCTCCGTTCTCAATCGTGAGTAGGCAACATGATAAATCATGTCACAACCACCTCCATTCCTATGGTCTAGTAGATATAACTATCCCAGAGAAACCAGAATACGTGAAATCCTAACTTGAAAGTTTAGATGAGAAGGGAAAAACAACGTTGCACTTCCTTACCAGAAAAGGGAGGGTGGGTGGGGAAAGAAGAAAAAGAACATAATTCCTACTCTCACGTTTCGTTTTTCCTATATAGCTACAAAATAGTTTCTAGACTCAACTGCGACCAGTAAAAAGGGATCCTACAGGCAGACAGGCTCTGATACCATTTGTCGCACCCGGACTTCTAGGGGATACTCACAGTCCGTCAAACAGTAGATAAATGGCTTACGGGGCATACCAGCACCCGCATCTCAATATGAGCAGGCCAACACGTAAACGTGTGACAACCGTTATCTTACTATTCATCGTCTGCGTAAACCATCCCGTAGAAATCCAGATACTTCCGTTGACGTACTTCAAAACATACACACATGGTACGTCAACGGCATTGGAACAAGTGATATCACAACAGATCTCTACGACACAAAAGATTGAAATAAGGTGCAAATGGCTCTCATTAGAGCAGAGATAGCAAATACAATCATTCAGAGGGCACATGCCCCAACAATACATCATTACATCACAGCGGAAGCATTCAACATGTCTGAGTACAGACAAGAACCAAATAGGCCTAAGAGGCCGGAAACGAAAAGACGGAGCCCATCCACGAAGTCTCGGATCCTGCCCGGGTCCGCTATCTACTCGTCAGCAGTCTCGTCATACTCCACGTAGTAGCCACCATGTAGATCCTCGGAAACGTAGGTCTGCGGAAACCACATCCCCAAAGGGGTCAGTACATAAACGTACTGGCAAGCAAGACTCACAGTTCACCAAAGTGTAACCCGTCAACACCAAGCACAGATGCCTTGGGTTCAACGGAAGGAAAGGGGTATGAAAGATGCTGCAACTGGCTGTGCTAACCAACTACAGAGATTCTATCACTTCCGGCTAACAGAAAGGAGATAAGATCGAGTATTGTAACCAACTGAAAGATAACTTCAAACAAACCCATCCTGGATCTAGCCCCTTATCCAAAGAAGCAATCCGAGGATAACTCACACAGTTGTATTAAAGGTGAATCAAGTTATTATGTCATCAACCTATTACTAGTCAAGTTATTAATCATTGGGTGTAACATGTTTGATCATTATGTTTAAGTTGTCCTGAGTACTTGTTAGCCAGTACTTTCACCAAGTAATCCATAACCGCGGAAAACACGGCTTCTCGAGAAGATTATCCCTGCAGGGTTGCACCAATTTAGCCGTACACGCATGAATAACCCGCCAGATGGGAAATCACCCCACCAAGCGAGGTACTCAACACAACCAACCCTTCTTCGCATCAAGCCCAAAGCACCGCGTGCTGTGCGTGCGCGGATAATCGAGCCCCCCCGAAGAAAAGGAGGACCCTCATAGCACTGGAAGACCACGCCGCCCTAAATGCCGACTACGAAAGTTCCACCCGGGCGCCAAGGGCTCGCAAGATCATGCATGCAGCAAATGGAAAGCCCGAACTAGTACGGCGATTTGGACGAGATGCGAATCGGGTCAAGTTGAGGGGGGCGCCCATACTCGCTTCCCACATGCGGGTAGTGCGCTCATCATGGATCAGTAGACAAGACCCTTTTCCTAATTAGGGGGTCGACACTAGCAGGCCTCAAAACCACCCTGGGCCTCCTGCCGGTGCCTTATCATCAAATTTATTATTAATCATAACATTAGTATGATTGATTGATTAAACATCGAGCCCCCAGAACGTAAAAGAGTATTAACAGAAAGTAACGGGTAACAGACTCGAGCAAAACAACCTAAGCATGCTAGTAAGACACTGGCTCAATCAAAGGGGTGATAGGAGTGGAGGTGAGGCAATATCAAGGTTAAGGGATTCATGTGATGGGTTCGTAACAGAAACAACTACTACTAAGGCTAGCAACAAAGAACAACGGAAAGTATCGGTAATCAATGTTGAAAGGAACACAGTGGTTCATGTGAGTGATAACTTGCCTGCAAAACCCAGTAGCCTGGTACTGAGCTAACTCCTTAGAAGGGGTGTCGTAAGTATCGTCGGTCTCAACGTCGCCGTGTATCCGAGAAGAAGCAAACAAACAATGCAGAAAGATAAACAATCAATATCAGGGCATAGTGCACAAACATGGGATGATGCATGAACATTTAATTGATGCATCAGAAATAACCTAGTGGACAAGATAACAACATGATTAAATGGACCCACATGCAATTGGATTGCATATGAAAAGCCCATGAATTATGGTTGAATTAATGGTTTTACAACTAACCAACTTGTGTAGGTGAATTAGCATGATGCATGGATGAGGGAAACAACAAAATAACAACAATAGAACCAAATGGAAAATAAGGTTTAACAAGTTTAGGATTTTATTTATCAAGTTAAGAAATTTTGGTTACTTAAAGGTGTCACTCAAGGATTTGTTGTTTTCACCACTTTAATTGTTCAAGATAGATAACAAAGTTTATATTTGATAAGAACACACAATTTTGGGTGGATTACATGTTTCACTTGTTGAAAAAGGATTTAGGATGAATTACTTATGAATTAAACAAGTTAAACAAGATTTAATTGAATTTAATTCAAACATGAACTTATTTGAATTTTTATTTGTTCAAAACATTAAGTGAGATTCATATCTGAAAAGGTTATACTTTTATGGTTGGAAAACATATTTTATATGTCCCAAAAGAATTTGTTTTGATCAAGTTAGGAATTTAGCAATTTTAAATGAATTAAATAAGATTTAAATTATTTAACCAAGTTTAATTATTCAAAACATGAAACAAATTTTATATTTGGAAAGGTGGTTTAATTTTGCATGGAAAACATATTTCATTTGTTGAAATTGGATTTAAAATGAGCAAGTTATTATTTTGGCAATTTTAAATGCAATAAACAAGAAACAGTTGTTTTCAGCAATTTAAATTATTCAAAACAGCAAACAAAATTTATATTTGGAAAGTACATGAAAAGTTGATTGGAAAACATATTTGGTTTGTTGAATTTGGAATTTTTATGAACAAGTTATGAATTTTGCAAGTTTAAGTGAATTTGACAAGATTTCAAATATTGCACCAATTTGAAATATTCAAAACAGTAAACAAATTTTATATTTGGATAGAACATTTAATTTGGGACAGAAAACATATTTAAAAAGTTAAAATTGGAGTTACACTGATTTTCTTATGCAATTTACAAGATATAGTGCAAATCTGCCATTTTTTTAGCTGCTAGGGACTTAGAAATAAATTTGCAGGGGTCTAGAATTAATTTGCAAGGGCCTATTTGTGAATTCTTGAAGTTGCTGTGACCAAATCAATGGAAAAAAATGTTTTGGTTAAAATGAGGGAGGGGGGATTCGAACCCCCCACCTCCTGGGCGCTCAAGGAACAGCAAACCAGATGGGCTAGCTGCTGTTGTGTTGACAGTAAGGGGGCTGCGGGGGGCTTAAGCTTCAGATACTGCGCGGAATTTTAATTGGAAAAAAGAACAGAGAAAAGGGTGGGGATGGGGAGTCGAACCCACGAGCTGTTGGCTCCCTGCGCGCGCTGCTGCCAGTGCGGCTGGATGCGGTTTTGTGATAGGATAGCAGGACGGGGGTGTAAAAGGTGTGGCTGTCGGGCTGTTTCTGAATTTCTACACGTACTGGACAGGGGCGGACAGAGCAGATCGATGGGGAGGACGCCATGGCTGCTCGCCGGAGAGAAAATAGGGAGGCGCCGTGGGGGGAGCTATGGGGTGCGGCCCTAGAGGAGAGGAGGGAGGAGGGCGAGAGGAGGAAGGGGAGCGGAGGTGCGGCCTCACCTTCGAGCGATTGGAGGCGAGGCGGTCGAGGCAGTTTCTGACGGGAACATACAGAGGGCGACGGTGACCTTGCAGCGGACGGCGGCGGCGGCTCGGGGATCCTCGGCCCCTGGCGTGAGGTGGAGGAGGAAGAGGTCGGTCGGGCGAATCCATTCCCGCGCCCGCGGGACTCTCTGGTCGACCACACCCGCCGCTCCACTCGCTACGAACGCCGGCCATGGCAGCTACCGATTTTCAGAAGTAAAATTCAGAAGAAAATCTCGGGAAGAAAGGAGGGAAACGAGAGGGAGAGAACGGCGGCGGGGGCAAGAGGGAGAGAGGAGCTAGGGGAGGAAACCCTAGGGCTAGTTATAGGGGGGGGAGCAGGTGAGCTCCCTGCCATGTGGGGGATCCCCCCTCTCTCTGTCTCTCCGTACCAAGGATGAAGAAAGCGACAGGGGAGGGGGTGCGCAGGCCGAAATAGGGAGAGAGGTGGGCTGGGCCTCTCTGCCCCTCTCTCTGTTAGCTTTTTATTATTCCTATTTTTTTTGCTTTTTCTGTTTTTTTTGTAGCCAAAGAAAATGGAAGAGATAGATACTTTGGGGTTTTCCAAAAATTACAGAAAAATTTGGGTAGCATAATTAGGTTAGACACCACCCAAAACCAAGTTTGGAATTCCAAAAACATTTGAATTTGATGATGTTTGGAAATAGTTCATATTGGAGTGATTTGAGTATTAAAAATGATTATTGAAACACAATTTTAAATAGGATGACCCCTATGTTATTATAAACAAATAGAGTAGATTTGTTTTGACCTCAACATGATTTCAAAGTGATTCGGTTTTGGTGCTTTGATTTGAATTTTTGATTGCAATTTGGAAACAATTGATTGATCAAACCAATATTTCAATAAGTGATCAACATGGAATAAAATGGAACAAATTGGTTGTTTTCATTTGTGATTTTTATTCCAAAAGTTGTAACAGAGCAAGTATGAAAACAAGGCATTTGAAATTGTTTGAATTTCATTGTGAAAACAAAGAATAACAGATGCAAAACAAAAGAAACAAATGCAACAAGGGAATAAACATGATGCCATGATGCAATACTTTAATAAACAAGAAATCAAACATTCTAAATGGTAGGTTTTCATACTTGGGCTGTTACAAGTACAAGATAGTCAAAAGGGTCATCTAAACCACAAGTTATGCAGAGTACAAGGCCAATAGCCGGAAACTCAACGTTTATTAAGCATAAATTCAATACCTACGTGAAACGGCTCTAGGTTTTTGGCTTGGTAGAAAACAATTTGTCCTCTGAGAAAGACCACACGTCCCAGGCTCGGATTTCGGGTCATGGGGACTGGAGACTTCGAAACAGAAACAAACTGCTTGGCTATCGAAGCTCGAAAGACCCTAGCATCCGAGTCTTGGGGACTTAAGAAAAGTCCACCTATCAAAACCCATGATACTCGGAAACCGAGTCTCACAAAGGGAACCAAAAAGAGAGTCGGGTATCAAGAATAAGTTAAAAAATAGACAAGTATCAAGTTCATCAAAAGGCCTAGAAAGGCACGAAGTGTGTCATGAAATTAAAGTATGTTACAAATTGCGATACCAGTATCAAGGGTGCACAGACGCACCGTCAAAAGAATACTTGTTTTGAATAAAAGCATCAGATGATCGAGGTATTATGATGGCATTCGCCTATTCGGCTTCCTGAGTAGGGTCCACGTCTTTGCCCTTGCTCTCTGGGTCTTGGTCCTGGGCCTGCTCTTTAGCTCTCCCGGCATCATCACCCGGATTCTTCGCGTCAGGACGGACAGGCGGAGGGACAGCTGGTGTAGAGGTGGTTGGCTCTGATCCTAACTCGTCCTCTCTCTTCGCGGTTTCTTCCCTCTTCCTGGCCGAATCGGCAGCCCATTTTTCCAAGATATCGAAGGGCGGGGGTGCGTCCTCCTTCACTATTTTGCCTTCAGCATCGTATGAACTCATAATTGTGCTAAGATCCATACTATCGGCCAAAGTGGTTGCCGAGTGGCGCACCGCGGATTGTATGGCCTTGAAGTCCTTGGGTACAAACCTGGAGCCATCAGCTTTAAATTCTGGAAACCCGGATATTACCTTTGCTGGATCAAGCTTAGGAAAATAAGCCTTAGCCAGTGTGAAGGGCCGGGTCATACCAATCCGGCATGCCGAGCGTTTCCATATCTCGATCCATGCAGGCATAGTGGAGCAGGCTTGAATAAGATTTTCTTCACCCGGATATACCTCGGTAGGCCACTTCACCACATCCAATATAAACTTGGTGCCGGCAAAGAAAGTTCGGAGCACAGTCTTCAATGTTTTAGCCTTGGCAACAACATCTTCTTCTGGGGCCGCAAGGTTGGCACCTGCAGTTGAAACAAAGGAAGGACATATCAGTAATCCCGAGTATCATGTAGTAAAGTAAAGGCATGAAGTCAGTCGGCAGCAAAAACTTACTAAGCAAGATGCGATAGGTATCGGTAACCTGGTCCGATAATTTCTTCAGCGCGGTTTGAGCAGTGTTGTACGTCTTCATATATTTGGAAACATGCTTCTTCAAGGTTTCCACGTCAGCCTCAAGGGCCTCTCTTCGCTTTACCTCGGCAAGCATGAGTCGTTCGGTCTTGAGTAAAATTTCGTCAGACCGGGTCATCTGCGCCTGTAAGGAACAAAGAGCACAAGTATCAGTCGGGTATCATGGCAAGCCGAATATTGCATAAAGTACCAAGCACAACTTCAACAAGTTATGCTCGGAACTTGGGGACTAGGCGTATACTAAGAGATATCAAGTATTGTTACCTGGTGCTCTACGGCCATGCGCTCTAGAATATTGCTCTCTGAGGTCTTCATAGTGAGGAGAGTGCTCATCAGCTGATCAAAAGTATCATTACCCGAGTTAGAGGACCCGGGGTCTTGGAAACTCGGAGAAGGAGTTTTCTTCTTAGCGGGAGACGGCATCCGGGTCATCCGAATGTCGGAATCTGGTGCTTCTCCTCCCGCGCCCAAAGTTGCAGCTTTTTCCTTCTCGCTTGCGTGCGAGGCTATCGGGTACTCGGCTTCTTGTCTGGCCGGGTTTATTGGTGGCACTTGTTCTTCGCCGCCAGCTGCGGCTGTCACATTATTAGTCGGGTTCCCCTTACCCGGGTCATCGGTCTCCATATCTTCCTGGTCGCTAACAATGACTGTGGCCCTATAGACAGTATGAGTGAGCAGTTAGTGTATAACCAGGAAAAGGTGATGAAAATGTGATAAAACATCAGGAAAGGAACTTTACCCGGGATTCACCGCATAGTCAGCAGGGAATTCGCTGCTGGACCCGGATGAAACTGAAAAGCACCAAACAAGACACGGAATTACCCTGTGAGGGAATGGTTCGGAAAGATTTTTATATTTAAAGAAGGGTATGGTAAATACCAGCGCGCCGAGCTGGGGACGACGGAATACCCGGGTTAAGAGCATCATCACCCGGGTAATTCCGAGTCGTTCTGCGCTTGGTCATAGGCGACTCCTTCAAATACGGCCAGAGGAATAACGCCAAGTTTAGCTCATGCATGTCATCAAAGGAATACGAATTGGACGCAAGGAAATGATATGGAACCTTGAAGACGAACCCTCGGGGTTTTCTCTTAGATCCGACTTTGATTGTCGGCTCCGCTTCATCCTCATCACTGGCGGATTCCACCTTGCCGTCAGTTTCTTCTTCCTCGTCCTTGTCCTCTTGTTCTGGAAGTTATCAAGGTTACAGTTGGAAAATGAAGAACATGATACGACGAACTCAGAGGAACTAAGTGAAATTCGGAACGTACCTTCATCCGAGTTAACGACATCCTCTTTCTCCTCTGGATTTTCGGAGTTAGGATGAGTTTCAATCTTCCAGAAATCATCATCGGCCTGAGGTGAAGACATAAGAACAAGGGTTATCAGCTGTACCAAGTGGAAAGAATGAAGGTGAAAACATGAAAACCGGGTCTTTACCGCGGGGGCCGGGTTCTCGCGTGTGAAGGGCTCTAATCCGGCTATGTTCTGGATTACCTCCAGCTTCTCTGTCAGAAAGCCCTTGATAGTTTTATTGGTGTCGCCGGGTGCAAAACTGTTGGTGGAATACCGGAGCGAGTCCGTGGTGTGCCCCGAATATTCGCACATTAATCTTGTGCGGATGGAGTTGGGCTGGATCCGGAAATCGACCCAAGTTTTCACCAGGTTAAGCCCGATGAGACCTTGGGCCGAAAGAATAGAGATTTTGGCCAATAAAGGCAGGATTGCTTCCCTGTCCGAGTCAGGGGCGAAGGCGTTGAAGGTCTCAGAGATATCGAGTAGGCCTTCCGAGTAACCCGGCAGTTTCTTTTCGCCGGGTGGGGAAGTGTCTCGGCAGTAAAAATATGAAAGTTGCCAATGTTTAACGTGGGAGTTGAGGGTAAGAGGAGGCATCAGAGAATTCTTGCGGCGCTGGATAGAAACCCCGCCGCAAGCGAGAAGTGCCCCGTCACCGCTTTCGCGGCACGGTTTGCACTGGAAAAGTTCGACGAAAAGAGCCAAACTTGGCGGAGTGCACAAGTATGACTCGGAGAGAACGATGAAGTGGGAGATATTTAACATAGAGTTAGGCCCTATGTCAAATATACGAAGGCCATAATGGCTCAGAATATCACGGAAGAAAGGGTGACCCGGAGGACGGAAGCCCCGGGTCACGTGCTCCACAAAGCATATTACCTCATCCTCTGCCGGTGTAGGCCGGGTCTCGTTTCCCGGCACCCTCCAATGGATATCCTCTTGAGGGGGAAGAACCCCTAGCTCGACCAGTTCTTCTAACTTGTCCTTGGTAACCGTAGATCGCGCCCAGTTGGCGGATATGGAGTTGGTGGTTTTGGCCTTGGTCGGCTGCTTTCCCTATTTCTTGGGAGCCATGGGTTTAACCTGCAAAGTACAAGGTAGAAGGGCATGAGGAATAAGACTTGGAAACTGTGAGCTGTTCGGGTACCGGTGAGCTATATCGAGACAACGTGGAAGTTACACACTATCCGAGTATCACTCTGCGGAGCAGGGTTCAAGCTATCCGGGTATCAAGCACCATTATAAAAATTATAGAGGCTTATGCATTGAAAGAGCGTTTGAGGGTGATGGATGGTTGCACAGGTACCTATTGCGAACAAAAATAACCGGAAAAGGGAGAGTTTTCTGGGTGACAGAGACAGGGGCGGAAATTTTGGGCGGCCCGAGCCCAGATTCGAGATTCCATTTCTAGGTTTGTGGTAAAATTAACAACTATGGGCGGTAGGGAAGTGAAATAAAGTCTATATCCAATCCGTCGGATGAGCCAGGATGAATACAAGCAGCTTAATTCGGCGTGACCAGGAAAATGGCCGGCGGGTTGAATTAGATCTAATCTGAAGAAAATCAAGAAATTGCGGAGGCCAGTTAATGGATGTGAGAGGCTTACCGGGAGAGATCGAAGTGAAGCTCGACGGAGGCAAATAGCACAAGCATGGTGCCCCTTCGCGATTTCCGGCGGGCTGGTTGGGGGTCTGGCGGCGGATCTGGGCGGCGGTGCAGAGCGCACCGTGGCGGAGCGTAGCCGACGGCAGACAGGCTCCGGTGATGCGCGCGAGGTTTCCGTAATGGCGCTCTACGGGTTTGAGCACGGAGGAAGAAAGGAAGAGGAGGGGGGAAATGAGCCGTTGGGGTTAGGGTTACCCCTAAGAGCCTATTTATAATGGCGCAGGTGGATAAGCTCAGTTCAACGAGCGGGAGCCGGAAATTACGGAGTAACGGCTATCTGTTTGAGTTTTGCGGGATACGCTTTAAGTATGGAACGAGGTATTCGGACAGAAATATGAAGGAGATATTCTCCGCAATATCATGATCAATTATCGAGTAAAGTACAGGATCTTGGCGTTTTTATCAGGGCTTAGACCCGGAAAGCTAAGCAAAGTACTTGGAGAAAAGCCGGGTTACTATATGGCCACCACGGAGTTAGGCCTAGCTATTTATTAAAGCACCCTAACCCGGCCTCCATACACTTGTGCGTTTGATATTTTTGCAGGGAATAGCAAGCGCTTCAAGGAAGAATCCGTGAAGCCCGAGCTATTCTGGGGACTACTGATGGAGGGATAGTAACCCGGTAGGCCAACTCCAAGGTGTAACCCGGCCCAAAGGACGCTGCGCAGGATCCGGCTAAGGATAAAGAAACTTCTGGAAGGCCCAAATTGGTAGGCCTTGTAACCCGGATTGTGGGTTACGATAAGGAAAGTTAGGGTTTGTATGCGGTGTCCGGGTAGGATTCAGGGTGCGCCTTGGAGGGCAAGCCAGGAGGTTCGGGTGCTTTATAAACCGACCCCTAGGTCTAATTGAGGGAGATCCAAGAGTGCTAGCAACATTGCCTAATATCGAATATCCAGTGTAATACGAGCGTCGAAGTTATTATCTTAAGATCGGAGACTCGGCGAGTTGATTGCCGGCTACCAGATCGAATATCATCATGTTTTCCTCTGAGCTAAACCCTCTCCCAAACGCCTGTGTCGTCTTGCCCCAAGATAAGTTACCCCTGGTAACGTCTGCCGTGATTATCCCACGACAATTAGTCTTGCCATTTATATCCACCATAGTGTTACTTGCCAATACATTAAATTGTATTGACTCCCTTGTGGCTGTATATTCCATATTGCAGATGTTTCTAAAGACGAGTGAGGATTTCGTTTAGGATCTCGAGACTATCGCCAACATGTTTTGCCTGTGGCACATGAAGAAGATGGGCTCAATGTTGTTCTATGTTTTCCGCTGTAATACTTTGTTTTCTGCTAGTCTTCTAAGACTATGCAAGTTGTAATACTATTTTGTAAAGACTGGATCATGCGATGTAATAGAATTTGATGCATTTGCATGATATTTCATTTTGTACTGTGGTGCTAGCAATTGATCCAGGGACTAGCACAATAACACAGGTGTCCTTACATTATTTAAATGTGGGAACGCTACAAAATGGTATTAGAGCATTGTGTTGCCTGTAGGATTCGAGACCCTTAGGTTTGGAAGCCATTTTTGATCATGTTATTATCTCCTTAGAGTATTTTGGATCCTAGCGGCATAGTGAGATGAAGCGGCCCGGACAACTTTACGTGTCCACGGACACGAGGCCGTTCCTTGATTGGCATGCGGGTGCCTGTATCTCTCACTATAGTGAATATCCAATTTGCAACAAGTTGTTAATAACCCATTGATCACCCTAGGATTGAAAACTTTCTATGTTCAAACTTTCTAGAAACAAAACAATCCTATTAATCTTTCTCATATCCTCTCATCTATTATTCACCTTCAAAATTTTCTAGATGACCTACTTCTTGAATACCATCAAGGCAAGATTATTGATGACCATACCAAGAAGTGCAAGGAGTATTTTCACCACATGAAGCCCTACACTCAAGATTTTTGAAGAATTTGAAGAAAAACTTAGACTTCACAACAATCAAGAACACCTCAAGACATGGAGAGAAGAATTTGAAGAACTCAAGAAGATATAGACGAGACCACCAATCTAGTTACTTGGTTAGAACAACGTTAATGTGTTAGTATATTGATCATACCAATGAGTGTGGTATGGCAATATTAGTGTTTTCTAAAAACCATGTTGTTTGGTGTGGTGAATGTGTTGATATATGTTTGTTATGTGTTGTTTGCAAGATGAGTTTCCTTGATCTGCTCTGTTTGGAATAGGGACCTCTTTTAGCTATCTTTCTAATCCCTACTCATCCCTACTAGACCAAACCCAACACCATACTCATTCACCAACCATAGTGAGAACCATGTGGAATCATACAACCTTTACCCTAATGATACACAAGCTATCCCATTTGAGGAATGCTAGTATCAAATTTCTTTCTTTTGTGTGAAGGAACAATCACATCCATGATCAATGCCAACTGCCTAATAAGGAGTATCAAGCCAATCAACAAGTGAAGAAAGACAAGTGGACTCAAAGTTGCATGAGCTATGAAGATTTCAGAGCCAACTACACCAAGAGAAGAAGTAATGAAGAAACACAACTACCCAGTTTGTGTTACATGAGAGTTTGTTTAGAAATAGCATGATGTTTGCCTTCAAGGATGACAACAACAAGAAGGAAGTTTTCCAAGGACATCAAAAGGACCAAGTTGAGCGTGAACCAAGAATTTTTGTTTGATCCAAAGAGTGACCCCTCAGTGTCCAAGGTAGTTCAACATAGCCATGTTGGTCTACAGCTCTACCATCAAGGAAATTTCTACTCAAGCCAATCTCAAATCTAATGGAAATAGACTACCCACAAAATTTTCTTTTAAGGGTGGTAGCCCACCCAGTTGTTCTGGAGCCCAGTTACCCAATCTTTCTTTCTAGCCTTCCCAAATCTCGGGACGAGATTTCTTTTAAGGGTGGTAGTCTGTAACATCCCTGATTTTTGGAAAGTCCAAAAATCACTAAAAATTAAAACTTTTTGTTTTCATGTTATGCAAGTCACCAAAAACCAAATTATATGCAACAAACAAAAGGAAACAATACATATTTCAATGATATTGAAATTAAGAATCCATTAGGCCTCTATTTTCCATAAACCCTAAAAGCCCATTCAAAATTTTCATTATTCAAAGAAATTGTTTTCTCTTAGAAATCCTTATTTTATAACATGTTTTAAAATCAAATATTACTTTGAATAATGTTTTATAGCCTTTGAAACCATATAATTATTACCTCTAACAGTTCCTATGCCTCAAAATTATTTTATGAGAATAACAACTATTTTTATTGATATCCAAATGTCATTCCAAGTTTTAAGCATAAAGTGGTATTCATAAAATGTTTCGATTTGAAAAATAACATAAAATAGATCTTGAAAACAATATTAAAGCTTGAGGAGTTTTCTAAATTTTATTAAGACACTTTTATATTTATTTAATTTTCTATTTTAAAAATAGCATTAAGTTACTATTAGTAAATCCTTCATATCCTAAAATTATAAAATGTGAAAATGATTTAAAATGGCTTTCCAAAAATAATATATGACATGTAAAATGTCTCTGAAATTTTATATAGACAATAACATCAATTTATTATTTTCTAAACTTTAAAATGGCCTTAAAGAACTATTAGTGTTTTATTTATATTTTCAAAATATAAATTGTGAAAACAAGATGAAAGGACTTTCAAAAATATGTTTTCAACATTTAGGATGTCTTTGAATTTTTAAGTGACCAATAACTATGTTTTATAAATTTTTAAATTAAAAATCACATTAAGTAACTATTAAGGAATTATTCAAATTTCCAAAATTTCAAGAATAAAATATGTTGAATTGTTTTAAAAAATGGTACTGTTGGAAAGCATTCGAAATTTTAAGATTTTAGAAATTGGTTTCATGTTGTTTGGATATTTAAAACTGAAGTTATTAAGGTTTTTATTTAACAAGAAAAAGAAAATAAAAATAAAAAGGAATGCTGACGTCATCATGACGTAACCTTCTTCTTTCTCTGGAAACTGACGAACGACAGTTTCGGCCGATTTAAATCAATTGATTGCGGGCAATTTAAGCCTCCTTAATCCCTCTCGTGTCCTCCCTCTTAAAGCCCACGACTGCCTCCCCATTTTCCCTCTCCCTCCTCTGGTTATTGCGCCCCCTCTCTGTCACGATTCCTCGCCGGAGCTCTTACATCCCGCCGCCGTCCTTCGTCCTCTCCAGCCAGCACGGGAGGTTCTCGACTACATTCTTCCCCTTGTCTCCTTTCCCATGCGCGTGCGCACACTCTAAACCCCCTATCATATTTTTTTTGACGCAGGTTTTCGTACGCGCCATGGAGTTTCGAGACTGCCGGAACACCGCACCACTCCGCCTGCATCGAGGAGCCTATCCGCGAAGCGAAGCGCGCCTTCGTCGCCCCCATCTTGCTCGTAGTGTCGTTCCGGAGATCTACGTATCCTCTCCGCGAGCAGGAGACCACAGGAGCGTCGCTTCGGTGAAGATCCGAGCAGGCCGCCGCCGCACTCGCCATTTCCGGCAAGAATCCGGTAGTAAGCCCTCCCTCTCTCCCCTTCTTTTATTTCCATCCATCTGGATCGTGCGGCCTAGATTAGACCAACTTAACGAAACAGTATAGACCAATAGTATAGAGCCACGTGTGCGCCAAATCGGCTGCGCGCATTGCTTATCTGTTGCTTGGTGCAACGCCTAACCGGCCCAGGCCCAGCTGTTATCTGTCGCCCTGCGCAGCACATAGCATCCCATTTTCTGTTTTTCTTCCGGAATAGAAAATAGAATAGCAGTTTTGCAGATTAGTCCTTGTATCTCATAACTTTTGATCCATAAGGACAAATTTAGCAAACTTGGACTTTTTGAAATCATCACAATATGTAGAAACTTTTGGAACTGGCCAGTTTTCAATTTGACCATTTAAAATTGGTTCAAATTCAAATATGCTTGTTTGATGAAATTTGACATAATTCAAATTCTGTAAATCCAATTTTTGCAAACTAAATTGTTTTGGGTTCCTTAGAATGTGTAATAACAGATCCATAAGCCCAAAAATATTATTTAAATAAGTTTAGAATGGATTTAGAATTATATGGCCATTTGAGCAATTTTGACTTAGTTTAAATTCTATAAATAATTTTAATATGTTTTCTTAAGAAATGTTGCTCCATATGGCAACCTTAATCCATATAAACCAGTGCCATAGAATTTTGGACACATATGAGCTATATCCATGTATTTTAGGCCAAGTTATCACACACATGATTCACACCATATTAAAAATGACTTAGGAAATATTTTGCTTAAGTGGTTCTATGTGTGTATGGCTATATGAAACCAAGGCTAAGTCCTTAGTAAAGTTTCAACTTATACTTAGCCAACAAATGAACCTAAAAACATTAGTACAAATGTTTCCATCAACTTCTTGTCTCCCCATGCTTGCTTCAAGATTTTACCAAGTTGGGATTTGTGAGAACCATGAAGTGCATTGGAGGACTTAACCATCTAGAGATTTTTCAACATGATGAAGATAGAAGACCAATGAAGGACTTAGCAAATAAAACAAATTCAGAAGCATCTCCAAGAAGTGGAAGCACTTAGAAGAAAACCATAGAAATTTCCAGAAGACTAACCCCCTTTCTCTCTAGGTCTTTTTCCTTCCCTTTTCTATTATTCTCCTTTCAACTTGGTACCAACATGAAGATCTACAAGGAAGATCAAAGAAGAAGTTTTGAAGAGAAGACTTGGACTCCACAACTAGAAGCGACTCAAAGAAGTACAAGTGTATGAAGAAAATCAAGGAGAAGACATCTACCCCTCTCTTTCTATCCTTTCTATTTGCTTTCTTTCTAATTGACTTAGTGGTATTTGTGCCCATACCATACCCAAACTAAGTAGTGAAGTGAAAGCCATGAAGATTTATCAAGTACAAGAGAAGCTTCACAACAATGAGGAAACTACAATAGAAGCATGAATATGAACTTCAAGAAGACAATCATGTGAAGACTTGGAGCCATCCACTCAAGTTGAAGAATACCAAGTTGTTTTTGTCCAACCATTGACCCAAATGGAAAGACTAACTTAGAGTACTCATATGTTTTGATTGAAAACAACTAAGTGTTACACTTTATGATGTGATACTTTAGTTGAAAATATGAGATCACCTTAGTGAACTCTTGGAACTTCCTCGACAAGTATGGTTAAAACAAAGTTAGTCTTCTACAAACTCAACCTAGTTCGTTTCAAGTAAAACCTTGGAAACTCCTTAGAATGTATTGAACCATTAGAGAATAAATCTTTCAAAACTCCAACCTAGACCTTGTCCTAGCAAACTAAGTTAAACCCCTTTGTCTATGTTATTGCTTTGTATGATTTCTTCCCTTGCATGATTGTTTGGTAGAATGTTTGTTTATTTTGTTATTGTGTTTTCAATGAATAGATTGTACGGAGAGCAACGATCTTTTGTGAAGACAGTGTGAATTCTTCACCAACTTCAACAAGGCAAGTAACACACCATCAACTACCCATTATTTTCTATATGCATTAGTTGATTTTGAGTAGTATGCATGATAGGAAATTTTACTAAGTTATACTATGCTATGCTATTATCCTAGTAGTGTGTAGCCATCCCTTTTACCTTGTTATTTATATATCCTTATAATTTATTAGGTGCTATGCAATGTTACAAATTGTTTTACTAGATGTTGAGGAAAAATCCTAAGTATAACTAATGAATGAACCACCTGGGTGGAAGTGGTAAGACTGGTTTATGTTGAGTGTTGCCTCAGGGCCCTTATCTAAGGGTTATTCCACTTGAGGTTGTCACTTGCGGATGGCCACCCAGGAACAAAGAGATTACTATGTCCCTCTAAATCTAGTAGCTTCCCGTGCAGCCCTTTGACATTATGGGCTCTGTCTTTATCAACTAAGTTGTGAGAGTTCAGCCCAGGCTTGACTAGCAGATGTAGCAAAATTATAGGTGGAACGGTCTCGCCGGTGGGTTTGGACTTCTTCTTCTGAAAGATCTCGTCTCAATTCTCTCCTTTCCATGATGCACTCCGGGTGTATAGGATCCCGGTTATGGACAACTATGAGCAGCTGGACAAGGATTGACGGAAGAATCTCATCATCAATTTCAATAAGTAAAATTTTGACCAAGTGAACAGTATTGTGGTGCTTGGATCTTAATCCAATGTTGCCACCCTTTTGAAAAGAAAAGTTGGTCTTACAAAAGTGATAGGCAAAAACTGGCTTTATGCAAAAATTAGCCAAAACTCCACTCAGCCAAATAAGCATGTAGTATTAGTCTTGCCATTTATATCCACCATAGTGTTACTTGCCAATACATTAAATTGTATTGACTCCCTTGTGGCTGCATATTCCATATTGCAGATGTTTCCAAAGACGAGTGAGGATTTCGTTTAGGATCTCGAGACTATCGCCAACATGTTTTGCCTGTGGCACATGAAGAAGATGGGCTCAATGTTGTTTTATGTTTTCCGCTGTAATACTTTGTTTTCTGCTAGTCTTCTAAGACTATGCAAGTTGTAATACTATTTTGTAAAGACTGGATCATGCGATGTAATAGAATTTGATGCATTTGCATGATATTTCATTTTGTACTGTGGTGCTAGCAATTGATCCAGGGACTAGCACAATAACACAGGTGTCCTTACATTATTTAAATGTGGGAACGCTACACCCTAGTGCTTGTAGCTTCCACCTTGTAGCAAAAAGCTTCGATTGTTGAGAGCCTCCATCTCACTTGTGGAGTAACCTCAACCCCTTGTAAAGGTTTGGTCAACGACTTCAAGTCGACCTCATAGTGGAAACGAGAATCTCCCTCACCGGAGAAGCTCACGGAGAATAAGGTGTGCACATCCGTGCTATTGAGGAGCGCCTAGGTGGCTCCCCACCTCTCCAACGTAGACGTACTTCTTTCAAGAAGGAACTACGGGAAACATATCCTTGTCTCCGTGTTTTCACTTGTGGTTATCTTGTGTGTTTACCTTACTTACGTTGCTACTCGTTACTTGTCACTTAGGGTGTTAACCTAGTTGCACATTTAGATAACCAAGCTTTTACTTTTCCTAATCCACCATTAAAATTGAAAAAGGAGTAAAATTTGTAGGTCACCTATTCACCCCCCTCTAGTTGACCATCTTGCACTTTCAATTGGTATCAGAGCCTCGGCTCTTTTATCGGGCTTAACCGCCTAAGAGTACAATGGTCAACGAGGATGATCCCGAATCTACTAAGGAGGAAATCGCCAGAATGGCTAACACTATAACTAACCTTGAGACAACGGTGTGCACCATACAAACTCAGTTGTCTAAGGTTAGCTCTAGTGTTGGCTCGGACATGTCCTCCATGAAAAAGATGTTGGAGATCATAATGGGTAGACCTAAGGAATCGTCACACTCTCCTCACGTCTTTGATGTGGATAGTTCGGATGAGGAAACAAATCCGAACATCTCCAAACTCGAAGAGAACATTGCCAAAGCTAAGGCTAAAGCCGCACAAAAGGCTAAAGCCAAAGCTAAGGAGAGTGACGGTGGTTCCAAGTCTCAAAAGGCTAATGGTTTGGGCTCGAATTCGAAAGTTCCACCACCACAAAACTATGATTCTATCCACCCAATTGTTTCCATGCCACACATCCTTAATATTGGAGTTCCACCCATCCTTAACACTAACGAGTTTTCCTCTTGGAAGTTTGAGATGGAATCTCACATTTCAGGATCGTGTACCGCATTATGGAGAAGTGTGGTTCATGGATTTCATCCTCATGACCCAAGCAATTTGACTCCAAGGGAGGACATCGAATCTCAACTCAACAAGACCGCACTTGTCATGATCAAAAAGGCTCTCCCAAGGGAGTACTTCACTCACATACTTAGTTGCAAGACCGCCAAGGAAGCTTGGGACAAACTTGACACCTTGTTCCAAGGAAATGCTAGCATCCAATCTTCCAAACATGACGTGGCCATTGACAACTCCCAGAACTTCGTCATTCATGAGGATGAGACCCCCGAAGAGCTATATAGAAGAGTTGTCGCTCTTGCCAACCAATTGAGGGACTTTGGAAAAGAAGAAATTTCCGATGAGTGTATCAAGAGGAAATTTGTCAAAGCAATTACCCCCTTTGAGAAGAATCTCTCCACTAGCATCCGGACAAGAGCGGATTACAATACCCTCAACTCAATTGGTGTTCTAAGTGAGTTCATAGCTATCTCCCTCTCACACAAGAGTGCGGACAATGCTCTTGCTCGCTCTCGTGGCCAAGGAGAAACACCCAATCTCGCTTTGAAGTCAAAGGCTATGGCTCGAATTGATGAGAGTGAAGGAGATGATGATGATGAGGAAGACTATGAGGACACTTACACCGGAGCTCACAAATGCATTGCTCTTGCGATGCATGGATATTGGAAGAGATGGGAAGCTCACAAGGCCGGATCTCCAAGGCCGCCACGAAACAAGAACTACAAGAAGAAGGGGGAGCGACCAAGGACATGCTACAATTGTGGTAGCGCAAACCACTTTGTCAAGGAGTGCCCCTTTGAGCCAATAGAAGAAAACGAAGGCAAGCTTGTTCGCAAAAACAAGGCCAAGCCTCCTCAAAACAAGAACTTCGCTAGAAGGGTGCCAAGGGCCCTCTATGTTCAAGACGGGGCGGTACTTGAGACTTACATCTCCGTAGATGAAGGAGAAGATGAAGTAGGTGGAGTCGCTCACATCGCCATGGCCACCGCATCAACTCCTTCGATCTCCCTATTTGAATCCCCCAATGAGAGTGTTGCAACCCGACCTACTTGTCTTATGGCAAAAGCCAATTCGGTATGCTCTCCCAACTCCAAGACCATTACCACTAACCCTCCTTCATTGTTGGATTGTGTTGAAAATGTTTGCGAGGAGGATAGTGAGTCTAATGAGTTAGGCACATGGCTATCAAGCCTTAAAGGTGAGACTAAGGAAAAAGTGAATGCCCTTTTAAGGCAACTTGATGAGGCTAACACTCTTGTAGATGAAAAGGAGGAGATTATCTTGGCTTTGGAAAGCCATGAAGGCCACACTTGCAATGAACAAGAGCTTGAAAAAGCACTTGAAAATGAGCGTTCCCTTCGTGCCTCTCTTGAGGAGAAGTTATCTTGTCTTGAAGAAAACTTTGCCATAAGTGTCTCCATGCTTAGGAAGGAAAATGCTCAATCCCTTGCTATCATTAAAACTCTAGAACATGAAGAGTTGAAGCTAGGAATTGCTCACGAGGAACTTGTCACTCGTCATGAAAAACTCGAAAAGGAGTTCATGTCTCTTAAGGAAATTCATGACAAGTTGACCAAATCTCGTGACAATCTTCTAGCTCAACTATCTAACAAGCAAGTTGTGTCCACTTCATCTCCTAGCTCAAATGTCTTGTCTAGCTATTCTTGTGGTGCTACTAATCTTGTAGGAAGTGAGAAGAATCTCCATGAAAATGCTTCTCAACAAGTCAACAAGGGAAAGGAGGGACTTGGCTATGTAGCCAAGTCAAAGAAGAAGTACAAGAAGAAGAACAAGAAGAAAGCTACCTCTCCTTCACAAGAAGTAAGATTTGTGAAAGAGGGAGAGGTGGCAAAAAGCAAGAAGACCAACACCTTTGTGGGTGGTGATACTCTAGGGGGCACCACTCACAATAACTTTGCCGGGAAATACAATCCATCTTATGTTCTTATGAAATCTAGAGATGGTCATGTATATGCTAAATATGTTGGTACTTCTTATGGTGATGATTATCATTGGAGTATTTGGGTGCCTAAGACCCTTGTCACTAACATGAGAGGACCCATTCAAAGATGGGTCCCTAAATCAAGAAACTAATCTTGTAGGGAAGTGCTTCCGGGTCGAGCAAATGGACGGTGGATAGTGGTGCATCCCAACATATGATCGGAAGCAATGACACAATGAGTGATCTTCAACCTCCATTACCTCACCTCCATTGCGTCACTATTGGTGATAACTCCGAATTAAAGGTATTGGGATGAGGCAAGGTAGCAATCTCAAATGACTTGTCAATTGAGAATATTCTTCTTGTTGAGTCCCTAGGCTATAATCTCATTTCGGTTCTTCAACTTGCTAAGAGTGGTTTTACCTCTTTCTTTAATAAGGAGAATGTGATTGTCACTTGGGAGACGACTCTTAAAGTAGCCTTCGTTGGGCATGTCAAGAACGGCATGTATGTAGTGGACTTCTCTAAAGGAGACACGTGTGCCGCGACATGCCTAATGGCTAAAGTTGATGTGGGTTGGCTATGGCATCGCCGGTTAGCCCACACCAATATGAGAACGTTGCATGACCTTCAAAGTGGCAATCACGTTCTAGGACTAACAAATGCTAAATTTGCCAAAGACCGTGTGCGTAGCTCTTGCGTCTTAGGAAAGCAACATGGAGAATCACACCCCACCAAGACGAACATCACCACCTCAAGGATCCTCGAGCTCATTCACTTGGACCTCTTTGGTCCCGTATCATATGATAGTTTTGGGGGCAAAAAGTATTGTTTGGTGATTGTGGATGACTATTCACGATATTGTTGGGTGTACTTTTTCAAGAGGAAGAGTGAGACTCAAAAGAGGGTCATCGAGTTCATCACTTTGGTGGAACGCCAACATAATACGAGTATCATGGCGATCCGGAGTGATAACGGCTCCGAGTTCAAGAACTACACGGTGGAGGGGTTTCTTAGTGAGGAAGGAATTGCTCATCAACTCTACTCCCTACACCCTCAACAAAATGGTGTGGCGGAGAGAAAGAATCGGACTCTTATGGATGCGGCTTGAACCATGATTGCGGAATTCTCTTCTCCATATAATTTTTGGGCCGAGGCCGTCTCCACCGCTTGCCATGCTAGCAACCGATTATATTTCCGCAAGATCTTGAACAAGACCCCTTATGAGATTCTCACGGGCAAGAAGCCGGATGTATCATACTTCAAGGTCTTTGGTTGCAAGTGCTTCATTCGCAAGAGAGGTAAACGCTTGTCAAAGTTCGAGACTAAATCTTATGAGGGTATCTTTGTTGGTTATGCCACAAACGCTCACGCCTATAGGGTCTACAACAAGTCCACCGGACAAGTTGAAGAAGCTATAGACGTGGTGTTTGATGAGGATAATGGGTCCCAAGGGGGCCATATTGATCATGGTTTTGTAGGAGATGCAATTCCTCCCATCGTCATACGAAGAATGGGGATTGGTGAAATAATCCCCATTGAGGGACACCGGATGACGGAGGGAGAAGGACTATGCTCCACTCAAGTGGAGCCATTGACTACATCCATTGATAACCAAGCTACACAACAAGATGCACCAACCCCTCATGCTTCACCTCAAGGCCAAGCTAATAATCAAGGCTAAGCTCATGATGAAGGCCAAGCTCATAATGAAGAACAAGATACTCATGGTGATGATACTAGACACTTAAGGGATCCATCTCCCTTCAATGATCAAGATTAAGGGGGACATATCTCCGATGATGAAGGTGATGATCAAGTTCTATCCAAGGAAACTTTGGAGGAGATGCTAGCTCGTAGAGCAAAGAGGAGGCTAGATAATCTTGCTCGTGACGGTCACACGGAGGACATGATTCTTGGTCAAGTTCGTGGAAGGGTCGTCACAAGGAGGCAACTAGCGGACTTTAGCAAAGCTCATGCATTCGTCTCTCACATTGAGCCTAAGAAGGTCTATGAAGCTCTTGAAGATCAAGATTGGCTTGAAGCAATGCACGATGAACTCAATAACTTTGAGCGCAACAAAGTGTGGAAGTTGGCGCCAAGACCCAAAGATTGCAAGAACGTCATCGGCACTAAGTGGATCTTCAAGAACAAACAAGACAAGGACGGCATCGTCATCCGCAACAAAGCTAGATTGGTAGCTCAAGGCTTTTCTCAAGTCGAAGGTGTCGACTTTGGTGAAACATTCGCTCCCGTTGCTCGTCTTGAATCCATTCGCATCTTACTTGCTTATGCTTCTCATCATAACTTTAAGTTGCAACAAATGGATGTGAAAAGTGCATTTTTGAATGGTCCCATCCACGAGTTGGTCTATGTCAAGCAACCTCCGGGTTTCGAGGATCCCAACCACCCCGATCATGTCTATAAACTTGGTAAGGTGCTCTATGGACTTAAACAAGCTCCACGTGCGTGGTATGAGCACCTTAAAGAGTTTTTGGTTGATCGTGGGTTCAATGTTGGTTTAATCGATCCCACCCTTTTCACCAAAAAGGTTGGAGGTGACTTGTTCATATGCCAACTCTATGTGGATGATATCATTTTTGGTTCTACTAACGTTGCATTCAATGATGAGTTTTGCAAGCTTACGACGGACAAGTTCGAGATGTCTATGATGGGAGAATTGGAATATTTTCTTGGCTTTGAGATCAAGCAATATCCGGAAGGTACTTTCATCAAGCAAGCCAAGTATACTCAAGACATGCTCAAGAGATTCAACATGCATGAAGCTAAACCTATGAAGACCCCCATGTCCACGACCATTGACTTGAAACCCGACCCGGATGGTAAAGAGGTAGATCAAAAGGTATACCGATCCATGATTGGCTCTTTGCTATACCTTTGTGCATCTAGACCCGACATCATGTATAGCGTAGGTAAATGTGCAAGGTTTCAAGCCTCTCTGAGGCAAAGTCATTTTTAAGCGGTTAAGCGCATCTTTCGATATTTAGTTCATACCCCCAACTTCGGTCTTTGGTATCCCAAGGGTTCAAGCTTTCAGATCATTGGATATTCGGATGCGGACTATGCGGGAGAGAAGACGGATAGGAAATCCACATCCGGAGGATGTCAATTCCTTGGACGCTCATTGGTGTGTTGGTCATCTAAGAAGCAAAACTGCATCGCTCTCTCTACCACCGAGGCCGAATACATATCCGCGGCGAGTTGTTGTGCTCAATTACTTTGGATGCGGCAAACATTGAGAGATTATGGCATCATCTTCTACAAAGTTCCTCTCCTATGCAACAATGAGAGTGCCATCAAGATTGCCTACAATCCCGTTCTTCACTCCAAGACGAAGCACATTGAAATACGGCATCACTTTATTCGGGATCATGTTGAGAAGGGTGATATTGATCTCTCATATGTGGCAACCAAGGATCAACTCGTGGATATCTTCACGAAGGCCCTTGACGAACCAAGATTTCGGGGTTTGAGGAATGAACTAAATGTGATCGATGCGTCTAACTTCTCTTGAACCCTTGCATAAGTACCTTCACTATATGTGCTATCTAGTCTAGATGTAGGCATGGACATAGGGGGAGCGTAGTTCAACTCATGAACGAACACTCCACCTATCATGCGCAAAACAATCATAACGTCATGCATATCTAGTCAATATGTGACTTATTGTGCTTAAAACGTGAGTTATACTTTTGAGTCCAAGATACATCTTCGCGGCTCCTTGGTATCACTCAAACACGGTGGCTTCGGCCACCAACTTTTTCCTTTGAATTTCTAGTTGATGTTTTCCTCGTGTTTGTGAGTTTGTTTGTGTCTTTTTGCATTTTTGGAGGCTCACGACTTGATCCATCTTCCACAATACTCGGATGGCGTTGGCACTCCGGAAATTGCGGCTTAGGACCGGAATATTCCGGCCCTCAGACGTTTGTCCCAGAAATTTCGCCAAATTCCGCTGTGCCCGCTCGCAGAAGGCATACCGGAAATTTCAGCGGAAATTTTCGGGGTAAATTTCCGGGGGCCCGGAATATTCCGTGTTTAAGCCACGGAAATTTCCGGAGTTCAATTTGGACTCGAATTATCCCCCAACTATCTAGCGTGCCCGCTCGCAGAAGGCACACCGGATATTTGGGCGGAATATTCCGGCCCAAATTTCTGGACCCCGGAATAATCCGGTCTTTATACCGGAAATTTCCGGTGCCCTTGGTCTGGGGCTATATAAGGACGACGGGAGGGAGCAGTTCCAGATTGCTTCCCTCCCCTCGTCTCCATTCGCCCCCAGCCGCCGCCGCCGCCTCCGAGACTTCCGGGAGGCCCATTCGCCTCCCCTCCTCATCCTCTCCTCATCCCTTGCGGATCAAGAGACCGCGCGTCCGTTCCTGTTCATGGATCCCGGTATGTGTCCGTTTTCTCCGCAATTTTGGGTTGAGTAGATGCGTTGTTCCTCTATCTAGTGTTCTTCATGGTCTAGCATGGTTCTTTGCTCGCACAAGTACCACCTATTCTCCAGGATTCATCCTTGTACTAGATTCCTCGTTCTAGATTCATTATAGGCCCAGATTCAGATCTGGATTCGAAAATCCCGAAGGCCGGAAATTTCCGCCCCAGGGCCGGAATTTCCGCACCCCTTAAATTTCCCCTGAGGCCGGAATTTCCGTCCTCCAGAATTTCCGTGTCCATGACCGGAATTTCCGGCCTGTACTGAATCCTGAACAGAGCTCCACTTTATTCCATTCCAATTCGTGAGCCCCCGTTTTTGATTTTTGTTTGTTTTTCTTTGTATCTTCTCTGCTTTCCTCACAGATGGTTCAAGCTCTAGGCCCGGCAAGTTGGTTAGCTCTCACAAACGACTCCGTCATCTGACGGAAAATGATGAGGGGACTTTTGTTGAGGACAATGAAACTCGCCGGCGTGCGAGAGATGCTCAGAGAGACTATGAGCAGCAACGTGATGCTGACAGGGCTGCTCGCAGGGGTGGCAGACAGCAAGGCAAGGCCACTCTCAACGTGGGCACCATGCCCATCGCAGAGTTTAAGGCATGGCGTGCCAAGGCTTGGTACACGGAGGGTCCTCAGGACCCCACCATTGATACGTGCTTTTGGCACGTTGAGCAGGAGACCCTATTCAAGCAGGTGTACACCGTGATGAGCAAACCAGTGTGCCCCATGAAGGTGATCAACTTTGCTCATCTCGCTGCCAACCCCGACTACTTCAACCACCCTGTTCAGCTAGCTGAGATACTTGGTCTGCGTCCGCTTATGGAGACTAGATGCTCCTACAACACCACCTTCATCCAGCAGTTCTATGCTACTCTTGTCATTGATGATTCTGAAGAGATTGGGATGTCTTGGATGTCTGGCCCTCACCTGCTCACCGCCAACTTCCATGACTTTGCCACTGTGCTTGATTATCCTTTTGCTGTCCTCAACACTCCACAGGGTCACCGCATGCACATCCATGGGGAAGAGTATGAGAAGAACAGGCTAGCTGAGCTCTATGGTCCTCGAGGTACAATTGGATCGGCTAAAGGTCTCTTCGCCGTCTATGATATTCTTCTGCGCATGCTCAGGGAGTCCATTGCTCCGAGTGCGGGAAATAATGATGCTATTCGTGGTGGCTTGGTCAACCTTATGTACCACGCCTACTTGACCTTCTCTGAGAGTGATATGACTGACATGGAGGCTCACAGGATTGATGTGCTGGGCTTCATCTTCAATGAGATCCACTATGCTCTCTTCCACCGCAAGGTGCCTCCATATGCTCCCTATATCATGAAGCTCATCAAGGCACGCTATCCTGAAGAACTCCGAGAGGACTTGGAGCTAGACTGTGAGGATCACAAGGACGTTACTCTCTACAAGAAGTCCGCCCACACTCAGCAGGCCGCTCATGATGTTGGTGCCACTGGATAGGGCCACAGGGATGCTCGCATGCGTCCTCCTCCTCCTGGCAAGAAGAAACGCTCGTGGCTTGTTCGTGCAGTTGAGAAGGTGCTGAGCATGAATGTCTGCATCCAAAAGGAGAACTACACTGCCTATGTGGAGCGCCGCAGCATCTTAGAGAACCAGCACCACATCATGACTGCTCTTAAGACTCCCACTGTGCCACCACTTCCTCGTCCCCGGATTGCATACAGGAACTGGAACAACCGTGACGTTGACTGGGATATCGGTGTTGATGATGATGAGGACATGGAGGATGTCCCTGCTAGTGAAGAAGAAGAGGAAGAAGAGGACACCCAGGCCTAGAGTTTGCTCCATGGGACGTAGCTCTCTCTTTTCTCTTTTTGGTGTCTTGATGCCAAAGGGGGAGAAGATCTAGATGATCGTGGGGATTTGCTTGGGAGGGTTTCTTTCGTTCTTTGTTGCCATTTCCGATTTCGTGCGTCTTTTTCGAACTTCGTTCTACCGTACTCGTTATTTGTGTTGAACTATTATTATTGGGAGGCATGTCTCCTATATATTCTATCTGTGATGTTTTCATATCCTGCATTGTTAGCTTACTTCCCCGCAAATACCCGTGTTTTCATCATTCACCAAAAAGGGGGAGATTGAAAGCTCATGATCCCTCTAATGATTTTGGTGATGATGATAACACGGATATCTCCTATCTAACAATGTGGTTTAGACTGTGCAGCTATTATCTCAGATGATCATTGTTATATCCTCGTCAAAAGATCAAAGATAAGAACTATACTCTGGAATTACTGCCACCGGATTTTTCAGTATGCAGGGCGGAAATTCTGGATCTTAAAGGGCGGATTATCCGGCCCTCACACCGGAAATTTCCGGCCCCCTTTCTGGCATCCACAAAAATGAATAAGTGTTTTTCTTCCCGCGCACAGAAGCCAGGGCGGAAATTTGCCCCGGAAATTTCCGGCACAAAAATCCGGCCCTCAAGGACTTAGCAGAAATTGGACTACTACATGTTGCCCGCGCACAGAGATGGGGGCAGAGATTCTGTCCGGAAAATTCCGGGCCCGGACATTTCAATTATCCGCCCCCCGGATGTCGAGACATCGTAGTAGTTTTCATAGACGGGGGTGCCATGAGACTACGGTAGATACGTGGGGTAACGGGATCGCGTGGTGAAAGGTGAACACAGGATTTACCCAGGTTCGGTACGTCGCGACAGTACGACGTGCCTACTCCTGCACTTCTCACTATTCAGGACTAAAGCCTGTCAATCAGGGTTACAATGTGAGGGTGTAGATCTAGCTATTCGACGAGGATGAACTTCTCGGCGAGTTGCGTAGAGCTAGAGCTTAGAACCTATCTTAATCTATCTCCCGTCCGGCTTTATATAATAGCCGGATTAGGGCTTACAGAATAGGAAACCTAGAAGACTACGTTTAACTTGTAACTTGGAAAGCAAGGAATCCGTCTTCTCCTCCAAGCCAGATCACGCGGGCCGTGACCCGGGTTCTTCTAGAATCCGGCTTCTGCGCGTCGGACTACTGGGCCACCCAATGGACCTAAGCCCATTACCACTTAGGCCACCCTAGTAGTCCGGCTCTTTGTCTACCATCTTCTATACCCCTATTCAGTATATATCCGACAGTAGCCCCCAGGAAGGATCAAAACTCTGATTCTCCGTCTTTCATCAAATACATTTTGTCCGGGAAATCTTGATTCAGCAGTCTTGATTCTTTCTACTTTCCTTTTGAAGGAGATGGTAACATAAAACTCGGAACTCTGAAAATCCGGCTTTTCTTCTCGCGATCCTTCGCGGAAAAGGAACTTATGACGTCAGCGCCTTAATCATGCTGACGCAAGCGACGCTTGGTTTCACGCGGGAAACCCTGCAACGTATCTCTGACAGATTCTCACGGGAAACGAGGAGATAGCCATCATTCCCCCGTCGTTTCATTTCGCGGATTTTCCGGCGAGTGACACGTGTCAAACATCCAACGGTCGAAAGAGCCGTTGGCACGTATCTAAACGGTTTTCCGGCTATAAATAGCCGTCCTCGTCCTCATCGGAAACTTTCCTCACACCCTCACTGCCTAAGCCATTGCTGCGAACACAAGCTCGAGAGCAAGCCCTGTCCCGACGCACTCATCTTTGCACGCCGGAACGCACGCACGCCACCAAGGAGATGGCATCTTCGCCGTCCTCGCCGACCCGCGCCGCCATCGACGAGCTCCTTGGCGACCTAGATCCACAACTAGGGTCGCCCAAACGCGCCGGCGGCGAGCCGGAGAAGACCACGGCCTCCGCGGCGGGCGGAGAGAACACTTCCGCCGCCGCGGGCGTTGCGACATCGAGCGCCACAGCATCCCCGCCGTTCGCACCTGAAACGGCGGAGGAAAAAATCGAGCTCCTCGGTGACGAACTCGCCGCCGCGGAGGCCGCCGCCGCCGCCGCCGCCGGAGCGGACGAGGAAGCGGAATCTGCAGGCAACTGGATTGCCTGCAGTATTCCTCCGGCTCTCCTTCCAAACTTGGAAAAGGAGGGCCTGGTTCTCAAGAAGAAATGGCGGCTTCCGGAAGAAGAGACCGAGCCCACGCCCCAAAATGGCGAAAGGGTTTTTCTTACTTCCCACCTTTTGCGAGGTATGGGGCTTCCACCTTCTTCCTTCTTCCTCCAAGTCCTTTCTCACTACAACATCCAGCCTCACAACCTTCCCCCAACTCTATCCTCTATATGGCCGGCTTCCAGGCCTTATTCGAAGGCTACTTAGGGCTAGAACCTAGGTTAGATTTCTGGATGTACTGTTTTGGAGTTAAGCGGAACTCCTCGGAGGGCGCACTCCCGACTTGCGGGACCATATCTTTCACTCTTCGGAGATTCCGAGAAGATTGGTTCCCCAAGATCAAAACATCAGAATCCGTCAAATTTTGGACGGGTTCTTTCTTTTATCATCCCGACGTGCCTTTTCCTAAGAAAGCCGTCGGGGTTCCACCTTTCGTGAACTCTGCCGCCGTTCCCCAAGACAACTGGGGAACAGAAGCCATCCAGGTTCTGCCGCCAGATCTGTTAAGGATCAAGAAGCGCATCGCCAAGCTTACCTCTTCCACCCCTCCTTTGACCGGTATGGATACGGTCTTTTGCTGGCTGAATAGGCGGATTCAGCCATTAGCAAACCACGGAGGTCGCCTTCTGTGCGAGTATACGGGAGCCAAGGATCCTATGCGGACAACCGACAAGGATTGGTCCCCAAAGGAGCTTCGACGGCGCATCAACCAGTTGGTCGCATCTCGCGACCAATACGAAGCTAGTCGGCCAATGTACACGGCCGACAACCCGGTTCCCAAGGTAATTTTTCCGTCATTTGGGTATAGTTGCAATTCTCGGATAATCTACCTTCTAATTCTGATTGATTCTTCCGACAGCTTGCGGATCTTCCAGACTCGGAGTTAGCCTCCGAGGCCGAGCTGGATGCGCTGCGCACCGCCGCTGCCGGTGGACGCAAACGCAAGAAGATTTCTTCCTCTGAGGAAGTTATCAATCTTGACGGAATCCCCGTCGCCACTTCCAGGTTCTTTCTTATGGATTTTTCTTTCATGGGAACTTTTTCCTCCATCTTCGGTGTTTTAACCTTTTCCGGGTTTTTTGTTTTTAGCCTGCAGCCCTCCAACCTAAAGCCGAAGAAGCTGAAGAAACACAAGGTTTCGTCCAGCCGAGGCAGCCAACCTTCTCCCGCCGTCGCCCCGGATACGCCGCGCACAATGGCGAAGGAGCCCACTGCAGCCCCCACCACCAAGCCTTCAGAGCCCAGCCAGCCCGTTGTGCCCGACATGGACACGAGGGAAAGGGCGGCTCCAGAGGTGGGAAAATTTCCTCGGACTTTTGACGAAGAAATTCCCACCTTTGACAAGGACTTCAAGGTTATCAACGACGGCTTGAGCGCAGCCGGGAACCTCTTTGCGGAATATGCAAGAGAGTTCAAAGAAAACTTGGCAGGTTTGCAGCGCATGAGCCAGGTATATAACTCTAGCCCCCAAGCATTAAACAAAATGCATGCTTTTTTGCTTTGATGTTTTTTTTGTAATCCCTCTTTTCTTTGCTATGTTTCAGCAAACCTCCGAAGCCATTAACATGGAAGTTTTCAAGAAGCTCACTACCAAGAATAAAGAAGTTAGAGGTCTTCTTTCTATTCTTGAAGAGAAAGAAGCAGAGCTGGAATCATCTCATCTCGCGCTGTCGGAAACACAAGGTAAGCATTTTCTTTCTGAAATTTCCGATTCGGTCATTTGCATAAGTATTTTCCGGGAAGTTAACTAACTCGGATATTTTCTTGCTTTTCAACTGCTTTGGCTCAAGCCAAGCAAGCAGCTGAAGATTCTGGCAAGGAGAACGTTGAGCTTCACAAGGACCTTGTGAAAGCACGACAAGACCTGGAAGCCAGTAATATGGCCCTTGGAATTGCTAATTCCAAGGCTTCCGAACAGGCGGAGAAGGACAAATCCACCATTCAGGATTTGACAGACGCTCTGAACCTTCGCCTGGAGGAAGTTTCTGAGATCGACAAGCTCATCGGTAAATTCCTTATTCATTTACCATCTTTCCATGTTTTTCTTTCCTTCTCTGTTTTTTCGCGTAACCCTTTTGGATGTTTTACTGGAAAAAACAGGAGACACCCCAGATGGCACTCGGATTGCAGGCATCCGAGCCTTTGGGGAAACATGGACTTCGATCAAGGCTGCTGGAACGCAGCTAGTTGATAGGTTCCTTCCCGCAAAGTCTGGGGAGGTCTCGGAGGTTGAAAAACTTCCGGGTGCCATCATGGAGGTGGCAGAATCCAAGGAGTCTCTCCTTCGCTCCGCTGCACGGGGTGGTGCGCGCATGGCTCTCGGCCTCATGCGCATGCACTACCCTAGTGCGAAATCTTAGCGCATGGCGTCCGGTGTCCCTCAAGGATACACGGATACGCAGCGAAACACCATCTTTGGTGAAGTCAAGGGCCACGCCACCCAAATTGCCTCCATGGTAAATATCTCCGTCAACTATCCAGAAGAGGAGATCCCTCCAATCCCCGAAGACGAGAGCAGCGAAGAGGAATCAGATGCTTGAAGGGTTACCTTGAACCTGGATAGCAAAAGTAGACAAATAGGAGCATTACTGTTCTTTTAATGTAATCCAAAATGTAATGCTTCTTTTTGAATGAATGAAACTTCCGTCTTTTGCAGTTTGAAACTATGAAATTTTTTGCAAGTATTTTGGATTTTACCATTCCTTTATCTTCTAAGTTCTCTGGCGTATATGCTTTAACTGTCTTTAGTGTTTAAAATGGCTCGAAAAGCAATATAAATCGTCATGCCGAGTAACTGGGGACGAACCAAGCAGTTTTGAAACTCGGAAACATGGATCATGCTAAAGGCATTTTTACTAACTAGTTCCAGTAACCCAACATACACACAATCAGATAAGACTTAGAGAAAATAAGGAAAGTTTTTAAGTGAAACTTGGGCACGCAGGCAATTCAAGTTTCCTTTAGCCGTTAACAGGCTGAAAAATCATTTAGTTATGTAACGCCGAGTACGCAAGCACAATTCGGGTTAACGTTGAGAAATTTGTAAGATCATTGGGAAATAGATGAGGCGGAAACACTTTGTACTTATAAAGAATATGGATGCCAGCATTCCGACAACTTTATTTCATGATCTCAAAAAATGTTTACATAGATATTGAACTAAGTACGGAAAGGGACATAACTTGCTAGACGTTCCCAGGCTTCCGCAATCCACTTGACTTTGTCGAATTCCAGCAGCTTGTAGAGTGGTAAGGTTTTAGCCCCCAGCCGACTAATAAATCTTTTTACGGCTGTGGCGGAACCCGTCAATTCTTGGACATCTTTTACGCACATAGGTTTTGAGATGTTCAAGATTGCCTTGATCTTTTCCGGGTTAACTTCTATTCCTCTATGAGAAACGATGAAACCCAGAAGTTTTCCTGAGGGAACCCGAATACGCACTTAGATGGATTCTTCATTAGTAAGTGCGTAAGTTTTCGAAAGTTTCTCGGAAATCCTCAAGGAGTGTATCTTTCCTTGGTTACGGCGATATCGTCCACATAAACATGGACATTTTTGCCAATCTGACTATGCAAACAGCGTTGCATGCAACGCTGGTAGGTTGCACCTGCGTTCTTCAAGCCAAAAGGCATGGTTACGTAGTAATACGTCCCATACGGGGTTATAAAAGAAGTCTTAATTTGATCTTCCTTTTTCATGCGTATTTGGTGGTACCCGGAGTATGCATCCAAAAAGCATAAAAGCTCGGAGCCTGCAGTGGCATCTATTATTTGATCGATTCGCGGTAATGTGAACCTATCTTTCGGACACAACTTGTTCAATCCTGTGTAATCTATACACATTCTAAGAGCAGCGGTGTCTTTCTTCGGTACTAATACCGGATTTGCGGACCAATCAGTATGGATTACTTCCTTGATGAAATCCGCTGCTAAAAGCCGGATAATTTCCTTGCCAATAGCCTTCCGCCTTCTTCCGTCAAATCGACGGAGACCTTGTTTGACGGGTTTTGATCCCGGAATAAACTTGAGTTGGTGCTCAGCAAGTTCCCTGGGTACGCCTGGCATGTCCGCTGGACACCAGGCAAAAATATCCCAGTTCTCACGGAGGAACTTGATGAGCTCGCCTTCCTATTTGTCGGTCATCCCAGTCCCTACGACGACAAATTTTGTCGGATCTTTGGGATCTAGGATTACCTGTCTTGTGTTCTCGGACGCCTTGAAGCTATCTGTTGGCTTCCGAGTTTCTTTTCCTGCTGGCATTTCTTTCGGCGATACTTCCTTGGCTATTTCCTTCAGTTCTTCCTTTGCTATAACTCTTTGAGCGCAAAGGGCGTTTTCTTTCTCCAACTCGTTTGCCAGCTTGAAATCACCGGCAATGGTGATTACTCCTCCTTTGGGTCCCGGCATCTTCAGCTTGTTGTAGATATAACAGGATCTTGCCATGAATTTGGCGAAAGCCGGACGTCCGAGTATTGCGTGATACACGCTTTCCAACGGCCCTACTTCGAAGGATACTTTTTCCTGCCGGAAGTGATCTTTATCTCCGAAGGTGACATCTAGGGAAATTTCTCCTAGGGATCGTGCTTGCCTGCCAGGGACAATGCCATGGAAGCGTATATTGCTGTAGTTGAGCTGGGACTCGGAGATCTTCAAGTGCTTCAGCGTATCCAGGTACATTATATTAATGCTGGATCCTCCGTCCATCAGCACTCTTCTTAGCCTAGTGTTTTGAACAATAGGGCTTACGACAAGAGCTTGTGTGCCAGGTTCCGGGATATTTCCAGGATGATCAGACTGATCCCATATTATCGGTGTGTTGGAGTACTTCAAGAATTTCGGGGTTGCAGGGATGACTGCGTTTATTTCCCGAAGTGTTCTTTTGGCCACCTTTGCTGACGGAGTTGCTAAGAAAGTTAGCATTGCTTCTCCATCAACTCTCGGAAATTTGGGTTCGCCCTTCCGCTGTTGTTTCTGGATTTTGTCATCAGTGTCCGATTCACTGTCTTCCTTGTCAGCTTCTGGCTTTTGTTTGGCAGGTTTCCTCTTGGAACCCTTCCCCTTATTTCCGGATCCTGCATTGCCTTTCATATGCTTATTTAGCCGGCATTGCGCATTTGTATGGGTAGGTTTCCCAAATTGCGAGTGGTGGACACAGGGTTCCGACTTAATTCTCTCCCATTCTTCGGGAGTGTAATTGATTGGATCTGGGCTGCGTCCTTTCCACTTATTCCCCTTTTCTCCTCCAAAGGCTATGTTGACCTCTTTGGGTTTTTTCGTTGATTCCGGAGTTCCTTTTTTGTCAGAACGAGGGGTTTTCTTGGAAAGTATCAGTGTATCGATATTGCCTCCTCTTGCTCTGATGTCATCTTCGGCTGCAGCGTGTTCATTGGCGGTTGTAAGCATAGATCCGAGATCTTTGTGCTGCTTGGAACCAACCATGAAAGGTACAAGTCCGGGTTTTAGGCCATTGACGAAAGCATGCATTGCTTGTACGTCAGTAACTCCAGAACAACTATTCTTCATTGCCGTCCATCTAGAGATGAAATCTACGTAAGGTTCATCCTCAAATTGGGTGCAACGGTTCAGCTGATTGATGCTGTTCGGGCGTTTGTACGTTCCTCGGAAGTGCTGAGTGAATACTCTCGCCATATCATCCCAACTGTCTACAGTTCTTGATGGTAATCCATTGATCCAATCTCTGGCTCCGTCTAGCAACATTAGGGGAAGAAACTTGACAGCTTCCAGGTATGTCCCATTGTTGATCTGGACGGCTGTATAGTAGTCTGAGAGCCAGGTATCCGGGTTTGTGCTGCCGGTATATTTTTGGTAGGTTGGACCAACTTTGGCGAATCCAGAATGCAGGGTTATCCTTCGGATCCTGTCAGTGAAACACTTAGGACCGAAGTATAGGTCATCCTTTTCTGCCCTATCAATGTGTGCAGAATATCTTCCGGCTGAATGGACAGAAGGGGATCTGCTCCTTTCTTTTCCATTGTTGCGCGGACGCGCTTTTCCGGGGTTATTTCTATCTCTTTCGTTGTCACGCCCTTTTGGGTTAGGCGGAGTTCTACTCCTGTGCCTTTCCTTATCCTTAGGCGGTGTCCGAGATCTTTCACGTCTGTGAGGTGTATCATATCTTCCAGCTTTCTCGGCTGGATTTCTCGGAGGTGGCATTATTTTGCCGTCATTCCGGTGTTTGTCTTCCCGATCATGTGGTTTATATCCATCTTTCGGGAGATGAGGTCCGGTTCTAGACGCTGCATCCCGGTTGTCGGGGTTTTTCTTGTCTTTTCTCGGGTCCTCTTTTTTGTTATCTGAATCTCCGGGTTCTTCCGGTCCAGGTGCTCCAGCAGCGCAAGTAGCTGTTTTGCATAGGGCGGAGTTATCATGCAGCTTCCCTGATCGCTCTTGGCCCCGCTGTTGTTGTTGCAATGCTTTTCCTAAGAAAGCATACACCCCTTGAAGTTTTTCCCCGTTGGAGTACAGATCGTTGTTGAGGATGGCGAACGCTGCTTCCGCGTTTTCTGCTGCGGTTTTGTATATTGGTTCGCCCCTGGCATCTTTGCCGTTTACCCGCTTTTGCCAAGATGGGTTATGAAACCTTTCTTTTGGCGGCAGTTCTTCCGGTTTTGCAATTCCGGGTAACCTTGTAGGTTTGATGGCAGATCTATTCTTTCTCTCGTATTCCTCTATTTCTTCCTTCATGATTTTGATATCATGTTGGGTTTTTTGGAGGTGTTCCCGAGATCTGAGTAGACGTTGCTGTTGCCGTTGGAAAGCTTGTCTCCTGGCTTCCAGCATCTCAGGAGGCTCGCTTGGTCCAACTGGCGTTTGCAATAATTCTTGCTCTTCCTGTTCTGTCATTGGCACAACAGGGATTTCCTTTTTCTTCTCCGCAGGCTTTTCTCCGCTTGCTTCTCCTATTTCCGGGCTTTCCTCAGCTGTATACGCTAGTTTTTTCTTCCGGAGTTTCTTAGCGGACTTGTGCCTTTTCTTGGAAGAGGGAGGTTTTTTGACAGGTTCTTCTTCTGTCATCTCCTTGACATTGGGGAATACCGGAGAAGTTTCTCCTTCTTCTCTCTCTTCCTCTGGCGGAGGGGTTTTGGGGCTTTCCTGGCTGCCGGCATCCGTGAGCTCTGCCGGTTTTGCCATTAGCACTTCATGGAAACCCTCTTGAAGAGATTTTACCTTTCTTTCGAAGGCATCCTCATCTTCGTCTTCGGAGTCGAACTTATCCGATCCGGTGTCCGACTCCAATCTCGCCTCAATGGCGGCTAGCACGGACTCGGCTTCCGAGTTTATCGTCGCGCTGGCGGATGTCGGATCTTCCGTCTGGACGACGGGTAGCGATTCTTCCGTTTCTGTGACGGGTGTATTGTTGTCTGCCTCTTGCACGGGATTTCCATCATCCGTGTTTTCGGCGACTTCAGATTGCACCATGCCGATAAAGTGTGAGTCACTTTTTTGTCGGCGATCTGAGAAAAATCCGGCATCATAGTCGTCTTCGACTGGGTATAGGGCGGGTGGGAAATACTTGCTTCCACCGCAAAACCCCATTGCCTCTGCGGTTAATCCGATAAAGATGTTAGCAGATCCAATCGGTAATACGCAGGCACTTACCAGGTGGTTTTGCGCCGGTATATTTCAATATTCCTCCCAATGAGACATCGTTAGCAATGTATTCTCCGAGTATTTCATCCCCAATGTATTTCAATATTCCTCCCAATGAGACATCGTTAGCAACGGTTCATCCCCAATGTATTCTCCGAGTATTTCAATATTCCGGGCATCAAGTCCTTAGCAATTTTTCCATCATAAGTTGATGCCCGCGCACAGAAGGTGGGGCGGAAATTTGCCCCGGAAATTTCCGGAGCAAATATCCGGCCCCTGGTCCTAAGCAGTTTTTCATCAACATGTTGATGCCTGCGCACAGAGATGGGGGCGGAGTATTGGGGCGGAAATTTCCGCCCCCGGATATTTCAAATATCCACCCCCCGGAGAATTCAAAATTCTGGCCAACACGCACCGGAATATTCTGGCCTTTACACCGGAAATTTCCGGTCCCGCAGGACTGCAACGGTCAGAATTTGGAGGAGCCTATAAATAGCTGTCTTCTTCCTCTAGATAGGTAGCTCGTCCATTCCTCTCTCTCCTCCATTGTTGAAGAGCTCAAAACGCCCCGATCTCCCTCCTCCTCCAACCAAACTCGATGCCCTTCAGGGATCTCATGGAGGAGGCCTAGATCTATCTTTCCACCAAGCCAAAACGCGTGTTCCCACACCACAACTCTTGGGATCTTGTAATCTCTTGGTTGCCTTGTCATCAGAGGGAAACCCTAGTGCTTGTAGCTTCCACCTTGTAGCGAGAAGCTTCGATTGTTGAGAGCCTCCATCTCACTTGTGGAGTAGCCTCAACCCCTTGTAAAGGTTTGGTCAACGCCTTCAAGTCGACCTCATAGTGGAAACGAGAATCTCCCTCACCGGAGAAGCTCACGGAGAATAAGGTGTGCACATCCGTGCTATTGAGGAGCGCCTAGGTGGCTCCCCACCTCTCCAACGTAGACGTACTTCTTTCAAGAAGGAACTACGGGAAACATATCCTTGTCTCCGTGTTTTCACTTGTGGTTATCTTGTGTGTTTACCTTACTTCCGTTGCTACTCGTTACTTGTCACTTAGGGTGTTAACCTAGTTGCACATTTAGATAACCAAGCTTTTACTTTTCCTAATCCACCATTAAAATTGAAAAAGGAGTAAAATTTGTAGGTCACCTATTCACCCTCCCTCTAGTTGACCATCTTGCACTTTCACTAGGTGCTCCTCAATAGCACGGATGTGCACACCTTATTCTCCTTGAGCTTCCCCGGTGAGGGAGATGCTCGTTTCCACTATGAGGTCGACTTCAAGGCGTTGACCAAACCTTACACGAGGTTGAGGTTATCTCCACAACTAAATTGGAGGCTCTCAATGAAGCTTCTTGCAACAAGGTGGAAGCCACAAGCACTAACCGTCTAGGGTGCTCAATACTCCCAAGAGGAACAATCTCTCCGGTGACCAAGAACCCAAGAGTAACAAGCTCACGAGCTTCCCTTTCACGAATCTCGTGGGGAACTCAAACCGATGCACCTAATGCAATGGCAAGAACACACAAAGTGGTCAAGAACTTATCTCTCAAATCCCATCAAAGCAACTAATGCTATGGAGGGAGGAAGGAGGAAGAACAAGGAAAATAACAAATGAATCCCTAGATCTAGATCCAATAGATTTCCCTCACAAAGAGGAGGGATTGATTGGTGAAGTGGTAGATCTAGATCTGCTCTCTCTTTTCCCTCAAGTGGAAGCAAGAATCATTGGAGGGATTGAGAGATAGCAAGCTTTTGGAGGTCAACAATGGAGGTCAAACTTGCCCAAAAGGTTGAGGAACCATTGGGGGAAGAAGGCCCCTTAAATAGGTCACCCAAATATCCAACCGTTGGAGGAAAAATCGTGCAGGGGCGGAACCTCTGGTGAAACCACCGGAACCTCCGCCCCCCGGATGAGTTAGGACACAAAAATGGCTCAAAAAATGCCTCAACCACCGCAGCCTCCGCCAACATCAACCCGAAGGGGTTTCCACCGGAGCCTCCGCTGGTGGAAAAAACTGCAGAACACCATATATGAAAACGGTCGTAACTTTTGCATCCGGACTCCGTTTTTGATGTTCTTGGTATCGTTGAAATAGCAACGAAGAGGACTACAAGAATATGCAGAGAAACATCATAGTCCAAAATGGGAATATAAAACCAAATGATGAAAGGTTTGGCTTATCAATAAAGTACAACCGGTAGAAACCTTCAACAACAAAAATGCGATAACTTTTTCATACGAAATCCATTTTTGATGAACTTGAGCTTGACATTAAGAACATGACAAACTCTAAAACCTTACATGGAGAAAACCCAAATAAGAACCAAGAAGGATGATGCCAAGTATGCAAAGGTTTGAGCTCTCTACGATAGATACGATCAAGATATGCATTCAAGAGCCCCTCTTGATAGTACGGTTATCTATCCTATAATCCGATCTCCCAACTAGCATAATAAGACCGGTAAAATAGAAACCCTATATAAGTCATACCTTTTCCTTGCGCAATCCAATTGAGCTAGATGTTGAGGATCTTGACTCTCTCAAGTTGGATCTTCTTTCCTGATCGTGCTCGCTAGCACATGCTCCGCTTGATGAAGACTTGCAAGTTGCTCGTCCATACACCACTATGGGAGAGGATGCTCCCCCATACACCATTATGGGAGAGACCCTTAATGGCAAATCTTCACGAGGCCACAAACTCCAAAAGGGTGGCAAGCATCAAGCATAGGATTTCTTCTAGATGCTTCACTTGAGCTTCCACGTAAAGCTAGGTGACGAACACCGCTTGACAATGACATAGACCATGGGCAATATGAAATCTTCCTCTTTGTTCATGCCCATGGAAAGATACCTAACCACACATAGAGATTCCACACACTATATGGGTTAGATCACAAAGCTATATTGACAATTGCTTACCATACCATGAGATACACAATCCCACTTGGTACATCGTGTAGCTTTGTGTGTTGATCACTAGCTTGATCAACCTTGTATCTTTTCTTCTCACTTCAAATGATGATGTATTTAAGATAACCATGAAGGATAACCTAATACTTTTCTCCAAGACACACTAGCAATAAGCTTAACTCAAACCATGACCATTCTTCATGTAAATCCTTGAATATACATGAACTACATTATTTCCTATGGACAAGATATACAAGGATAACTCAATGCAAACATTAGTCCATAAGGATTGTCATTAATTACCATAACCACATATGGGGCACCATGCACTTTCAGCCCCCCTCCCATTACTTCCTCCAATTCGATTCGGAAGAGGATTGCACCACCATGGTCATGGCATCCCGCGATCTCCGTTGCGGCGAGAGCTGGATCCAGTTCAAACGGTGGAGCAGCTTTGCACGCAGCACAGGTGGCAAAATGGAGTTCAAGACCTGCATCAGCATAGAGGGACTGCTGGAGGAGGCCTGGGAGCGGGAGACGGTGAAGCAGTTCGTTGCTGCTCTCGATGGCGAGCTCATTGACATGCTGCCGATGACTGACATGTGGGTGCTGCTGGTGACGGCATGGCTACGTGAGCCGTGTGCCGTGCCGAAGGTGATTACTCAGACATTGTGAAAGTGCATTCTGCATCTTGGATCTCTCTTAGGTTTTGGAGTTGATAACAACATAACTAAGATTCTAACAATGCGTCAAGTATTTCAGGTAATATCAAATAGACACCAAAAAGGTGAAGAGAATTCCAAGGCATTGCCACCAAAACTGACTTGGTCCAGCGGTAGTACCGGACTTGGCAGCGGTAGTACCGCGCCCAGTACCGCCAGCAGTACCGCCAAGAGAGAAATGCTCTCTGTTTTGCACGGTACTGAGGCGGTAGTGGCTCGGTAGTACCGCTGTATGCAGTACAGTTTTGAGCAAAACCTTGCTCAACGGTAGTACCGCTACTGGCTGGCGGTAGTACCGCTCCCTACAGGAAGCGGTAGTACCGCTCTCAGTACCGGCCCTTCTACCGTTGGATAGGAATTTCTCACTGTATCCCGCATTACTAGAGCGGTAGTGGCTCGGTACTACCGCCAGCCACTTCGAATTAATTCAAAGTGGGTGGCCAGCGGTAGTACCGTGGCGCACTCGCGGTAGTACCGCTGCTGGAGTACCACGGTACTTCAGCAGCAGTACCGCCTGCGCCCTGCGACTGGGACTCTCAAGTACCGCGTGGATACACAGGTAGCGGTAGTACCGCTGGCACCTGCGGTAGTACCGCCAGGCACAAAAAGGGTCAAAACGGCTAGTTTTGGGATGGGGCTATAAATACCCCATCCCCTTCTTCCCCAAGGGTTGCTCGTTCCAGCATTTAAGTCAAGCATTTATTGAGCCTCCAAAAGTTAGATCTCTCCCAATCCCTCCACCCAAACTCGTTGATATATACTTGGAGGATTGGAGGAGAAGACCCGGATCTACATCTTCACCGACTCGTTCTTCATTTCCCCCTCTCTAGCTAGAGGGATCTAGCCTAGGGTTTCCTCTTGTGGAGAACCTAGGCATCTTGTTACTTGTTGGTGATTCAAGAAGAGTTGGGAGCCCCCAATTTGGTTGTGGGTGTGTGCCGTAAGTTGTTTGTAAAGGAATCGATGCCCGTCTCAAAGGGGTTTAATAGTGGAAGGTGAACTAGGCCTTTGTGGCGGAGTTCATCGGAGAATAGGGTGATGCCTATGTGGCGTTGGCTTTCGTGGCGAGCTCACACCCCTCCAACGAGACGTACTCCCTTAACAAGGAGGAACTCGGGAATACATCGTGTCTCCGTGTGCTCCTCTTTGGTTACCTCGTTCCCTCACTCCCTTTACTTATCGCTTAGATTGTGTTTATCATTATCCTTGTCATATAGGTGAATTCACCGTAGTCGCATTATCTAGATAATTTACCTTTGTGTCAAGCCTAATTGTTAAAGAAAAATTAAAATTGGTCGTAGCACCTATTCACCCCCTCTAGGTGCCCATACTTTACTTTCAATTGGTATCAGATCCTCGTCTCTTCTATCGGGATTAACCGCAGAAGAGTTTTAGTATGGGAGACGATTTGGTTACCCAAACGTCCGTGGCAAAGGTGACCATGGATGATCTCAATGAGTTGAGAACTTCATTGACCTCATCCATAGACACCAAATTTCATGAGTTGCGTAAAGCCTTGGCACAACTCCTAAAAGCCAAAGGACCGGAGGTCGCCGAATCTACTCCTCCGGAAACTATTCTGGAGGGCGCCAAGAAAGGGGTAGATGGTGATCCATCTAACATTGCTTCCGCCGAAAACTCCACCAAGAAGGGCACGAATGGAGACGAAGGATCACCCCGTTGAAGGACGGCATTCTCCCGATCCCCCCGTCCCTCATCCTCATATAATCCCTAGGGGAGATCCACCTAAAATTGATGCTTTTTGTTTTCGTGAATGGAAATATTACATGGAGACTCACTTGAAATCTTCTTGTATAGATCTTTGGAGGATCACTAGTGATGGATACAAGCCATTTGATCCCAAGAACCTAACAAGAAGAGAAGCCGTAGATTGCCAACTCAACTACACCTCTTTGTCCATTCTTGAACAAGCCGTGGGTCCTAACCACATGCCGCATCTTCAACAATATTCCACCGCCAAAGAAACATGGGACGCTCTTGTCATCATGTTTGTGGGCAATGAGAGCATGCAAAGGAATAGATATGATGCCTTGACCAATGAGGCTGAAGGGTTCTATATGCATGATGGAGAGGATCATCTGGACATGTACCGGAGACTCAAGACTCTTGCCACCGCCTTCTCAAATGTTGGTGACAAGTACATTGATGATGCTTGGATCAAGAGGAAGTACATGATTGCCATAATTCCATTTGAGGGCGCGGACATGAAGAGCATTCAAGGAATACATGATTTCTCTTTCATGACCTCAAATCAAGTGATGCAAGAAATGTGCTCGTATCAAGTGCAAACCAAGAATGCTGTTGAAAACTGTGATAGGGCCATTGGAATGCACAAAGGAGCATCCGTTTCTTTGAAGGCCAAGGTTTTGTCAAGAGAGGTTGAGTATGAAGAAGAAGGAGAAGAGGCATTACCTCCTTTGAAGGAACAAGACTACGATCCCATTCTAAAGGATCTCATTTCTCTCACCGTGCAAAAGTTTTTGAACAATCCTCCCAAGGGAAAGAGATTTGTTGAGGAGAAGACCAAGTATCACTATGGACATGATGGGGCTTGAAAAGTGAGGTCTTGATTTAATTGCCAAGATAAGCACCACTTCATTGAGGATTGTCCCTATAAAAATAGAGAGCTCCATAGTGGCAAGCTCATTTGCAAGGAAAAGTCCAAGTTTGAGTACAAGAAACCTCACTTCAAGAAGAAACCATTCAACAAGAAGTCTCCCACCAAGTTTGTGCTCTTGACTCAAGAGGAGTATGATACCGGGAGTGATGAAGAAGAAGAAACCACAAGTGAAGTGGACGCTCTAGCTATTGCTTCTAATCCATCATCTTCATCCCTCTTTGAATTCCCCAATGACGATCATCCTCAGCAAAATGCCAAGTGCTTCATGGCTAAGGCCACGGAGGTATCACCTTCTCCCAACTCTAAGACCCCTAGTGAAGTAGAACATCTTTCTAGTCTCCTTGGAACGTTTTATGTCTAACATGCAAGGGGAGACCAAGAAGTACTTTGAGTATCTCATGAGGCAATTGGGAGAGGCTCTTGATAAGAAAGGTGAGGTTGAGAGAAGGGATGCAGATGAAATTGCATCCCTCTCTATGAATCTTGAAGAAGAGCATGATGGGAGAGTTTCTCTAGAGGATGAACTTGAATCTATTGAATTAACTCATAATGAACTTGTCTCTCACGTCACTAAGGAACGTGATCTTGCTATTGCTAAATATAAAAAAGGCTAAAAAGGATAAGGTCGAGTTCGGGGTTGGCCATGGTAATCTAACCGAGGAGTTTGAAAAGCTAACCAAGGCTCACAAAGCTTTGGAGAGCCAACACTCTTCCCTCAAAGAGTTGCATGAACAACTTCAAACTCAACGTAATCAACCTAGCAACCCTAGCACCTCTACTTCTTCTTGTGATCATGCAAATATTATTGAGGAAAATGCTAGGTTGAAGGATGAGCTAGCAAGGCTCAAGGGCAAAGGCCCTCAAGTTGAGAAGGTTGTTATCCCTACCCCACAAGTGGTTGCCCCTAGCTATAATGTGGTCATTGCTAGACCACAATTGAGTGTTCCAAGGCAACAAGTGGGAAAGCAAGGTATTGGCTATGTAGCCAAGAAGAAGAACAAGAAGAAGAGCAACAATGGTGCTTCGGGTGGTGTTGTCATTAGGGACAACACTACTCGTAGCACACCCGCTCAAGCAAACATTGTTTCCTCGAGTAGTAGTGTCATGAGGGACAACACTACTCGTAGCACCTCCGATGGAACTAAAAATACACACCATTTCTTACATGTTGATTATTATGGTGTTGTGCAAGCTAAATATGTTGGTCCTATTGAGGGTTTCATTGACTATACTATTTGGGTTCCAAAGACCCTTGTTGCTAACATGAAGGGACCCTCCTCGGGTCCTAACTCTAGTCAATGATCTCTTGCAGGACTATGCTTCCGGTGGGACTAAATGGATAATTGATAGTGGATGCACTAGCCATATGACCGGAAGCAAAGAGCTTGTGACGGAGTTGCGCCCAAATGACATACAAGCAACCGTCACTTTTGGAGACTCGTCCTCGTCTAAGGTATCCGGGTTCGGCAAGGTTGTGATCGCTTCCGATATCACTGTCGTGAACGCCATGCTTGTCGAATCCCTTGGTTACAATTTACTTTCCGTCCGCACTCTTGGAAAGATGGGTTTCTCCGTCTTTTTTGATGTTGATATTGTGGTCCTTTTGAGGAGCAAGACTCTTGACGTCGCTTACGTGGGACATATTGAAAATGAGTTTTTCGTGGTGGACTTTTCGAAGTCTACCAACTCTCAAACAATGTGTATTTTCGGAAAGGCTGACGTGGGATGGTTGTGGCATCGCCGCTTGTCCCATGTCAACATGAGAACTTTGCAAAGTCTTCACAAAGGTGGACTTATTGTCGGACTAAAAGAAAATGTTTCCTTTCCAAAGGATCGCGTTTGTAGGTCGTGTGTTGAAGGAAAGATGCATGACAAGGCGCACAAGGCCAAGACTATTATTTTATCAAAGAGGATCTTGGAGCTTCTCCATGTTGATCTCTTTGGTTCCATGCCCGAGGAAAGTCTTGGTGGCAAGAAGTATTGCTTGGTGATTGTCGATGATTATTCAAGATACAATTGGGTTTATTTCTTCAAGTGCAAGAGTGAAACTCAACAAACCATCATCGAATTCTCCAACGAAGTGCAACATCAACACAATGTGCAAATCATGGCTATTAGGAGTTACAATGGTTCGGAGTTCAAGAACTACACTTTGAATGAATTCCTTAGTGAAGAAGGCATTCGTCATCAATACTCCGTCACTTACACTCCTCAACAAAATGGTGTTGCCGAAAGGAAGAATCGCACTCTCTTGGTTATGGCAAGGACCATGTTGGCGGAGTACACTTCTGCCCAATATTTATGGGACGAGGCCATATCCACCGCATGACACTCCTCCAACCGCCTCTACATCCGCAAAGGCTTGGACAAGACTCCATATGAGATCCTCACCGGAAACAAGCCCAACGTCTACTACTTCTGTGTATTCGGTTGTAAGTGCTTCTATTTGATCAAGGGTGTTAGGTTGTCTAAATTTCAATCCAAAACTATTGAGGGTATATTTGTTGGTTACGGTGCCGAATCCCACACTTATAGAGTCTTTGACAAAGCCTCACGGATTGTCATAGCATCTTGTAGTGTGGTTTTTGAGGAAATGATGGCTCCCAAGTGGCGTAATTTCATGTTTCTAATGTAGATGTTGAAATACCTCAAGAAGCCATAGGAAGGATGGGTGTGGGATTTTTCCGCCCCATTGTAATGACCGGGGTTTTTCCCCAAGTAGGTTGCCTGTTCTTTTTCTTTTCTTTCGCATCGGCATGCCATCATGCATCATCATTCATGGAAAACTGGAAAAAAAAAATGTTTTAATTGCATAAAATCTTCTTCTAAAATATCTGGTGTTATTTTTCTTCCCCAAAACTATTTCTTTTTTCTTTAATAATGAAACCTTCTTTTTTTCTGCAATTTTATATAAAGAAAAAAAAACTATTTCTGGGTGGCAGGCCAGCCTAACCAGGCCAGCCCACCACCAAACCCTAGCCCCGCACGCACCTCACGCACACAGACGCAACGCACACACGCCCCGCACCCAGGCCACACGCGCACGCTACACACGCAACGCACCCATGCACACAGAAAACACACGCACGCGACTGGAAGGGGATCGAGCGATCCCCAACTCCAGCGCTGCCTCCCTCCTCCTCTCGCTCATCACCCTCCTCCCCATGGTTTCCCCACCCTGATCCCCTTCATCGCTACCACCGGCCAGGAGGCCAGCTCCGCCCCAGCTCCCCCTCCGATCCCGCGTCCAGGGCGCCCCTCGCAGTACCTCCTCCTCTACCTGTCCCCCTCGCCTCCCCTTCCAATCCCTCGCCATGGCCAGGAGGGCCATGCTCCGCCGCCGGTACTCCTCTGCCTCCTGCCGCCACGGACGTCAGCGACGAGCAGACCATCGCCTCCTCGGCCGCCCATCCCTGCAGCTGCGGCTACCAACTCCCCAACGACGAGCTTCCTCGCGCAGCGCACCACTGCCGCCATGTTTGCGTGCTCCGGCCAGCGAGCCTCCTTGGAGCGCCGCATCCTCGACCTCCAGTGTCTCTCTGCGTCCGGGTGTGCTCCTCCCCGACAAGGTCATCCTAGAGGACCTCCACCTCGCTCTGCACCCCCTGCCCGTCGTCTTCCATGGCCCTCCTCGCTCTGTCCGTGACGCACAGTAGGTGTTCGACAAAAGTCCCGCGAGACCTTGGACTCCTCGTGGGCACTCGTCCGTGATCATGCTTCGTTTGGTGTGGTCGAGAGCTTCCTGTCTCGTGCCCGTGAACCCGGCAAGATTTTGGGCGCGTCTAGATGACCCCGACAAAAAATTCCCGGCGAAAAGTTCGACACCGACCGGTACCGCATCGACAAGATCATCGCCAACAAGTACCGCCACCCCGAAGACCTCGGACCAAACCTCGACCACGACTACTCCCCCGACGAACCGTGAACGACTACATCGCCTTTGTCATGTCCGTTTTGCGTTGGCCGCCTTCGTGCGCGCCCGAAGACCGGGACCGTCACGATCACCTCCGACCCCGAAGACGATGCGGTAGCGGCTCGCCCACGACTACTACGACTACACCGGCTCCGGACGTTGAACGACTACGTCGACGACGATGATCGTGTGGTTTGAGAACGAACGTCTACTTCCTCTTCAGACCTCGATGAAAAGATCGACAACGACCACCGATGACGTGAACGACTACCTCAGCTACGGAACGAGAACGACTACTTCGACTACTTACACGACATCGACGACTTCGTCTACTTCCTCTTCTTCGTCTACTTCCTCCACGTTCCGAAGTTTCCGGCGTTGACCCCGGCGATCCTCTTTCCAACGTGCGAACCCAAACCCCTATACCTATACCCTATTTTCTATAACATATCAACTATAATTAAAATGTCATCTCATTCATGTGTTGCATTGCATTTTTGTGGGTACATAAATAACTCGAACCTCCTAAATTAAATGTTGGGCTTCCGGCTCAATTTAAATTGATTTAATTGCATAAATCATAACTAATTCATTTTAACTCCAAATTTGAAAAGTAAAATATGTTTTCCAATCAAAATTCTCTAAACTTTGCAAATATCAACTTTGTTTTCTGTTTTGAATAATTTAAATTGCTGAAAACAACTATTTCTTAATTAATGCATTAAAATTGCTAATTTGATAACTCGCTCATTTTAATTCCAAATCCAACAAATAAAATGTGTTTTCATACCAGAAAAATGCACTTAATCTGTTCATGCCATCCATGTTCATGTTTGCACCTTGCATGTTGCATTTGTAGTAGTGTTATGTATGTTCACCTAATAAATAAATATGGAATGTGTTGGGGTATTTAATTCAACTATTGCCCTATTCCATTTAATCTTGTCTCACTCACCTATCTATTGTTTTCCATGCTAAACAACATTTAACTTGATGGTTAAATAAACAACTTGAACCAATCCCTATTTCTCCGGACTCCGGTTCCGATTAAATTGCTTAAGTTGTTTCCCCTGTTGCATCTTGCCATGTCATGCATATAAACTAGGATCATGCTGGATCTTTTGCCGTAGTAGTAATTGTTGCATCCGGTGTTTCTTTTAGTTCGTTGCTTCTTCCCGGATAGGACGTTGAGATGTGAGCAACGACAAGTTCTGCTACCTTGCGGGATCTCAGGCAAGTATACTCACTTGCTGCCATATGGCTACCTTTCATCACTTGTTACCGATTCTTTCCGTTGTTCTTATTCTAGCCTGTTGTTTCGATGCTTGTGTCTCGATCCTATCGTATGTTTACCTTGCAGCCATGATATAGCCTTTCCTTCCACTCCCTATTAACTGTTGATTGTTTACCTCGTTGGCCTTCGTGTCGTAGCTGCATGCTTAGGGTTGATTTTGCTCGAGTCTGTTGTCGGTTACTTCTTTTACTATCTTATTATCGTTCTGGGGGGCTCGATGTTAATCAATCAATCCTGTTAATGCTAATGGTAATAATAATTTGATGATAAGGCACCGGCAGGAGGCCCTTTGTGGTTTTGAGGCCTGCTAGTGTCGACCCTAATAGGAAAAGGGTCTTGTCTACTGATCCATGATGAGCGCACTACCCGCATGCGGGAAGCGAGTATGGGCGCCCCCCTCAGTTTGACCCGATTCGCATCTCGTCCAAATCGCCTCATTTAGTTCGGGTTTTCCATTTGCTGCATGCATGATCTTGCGAGCCCTTGGTACCCGGGTGGAACTTTCGTAGTCGGCATATAGGGGTACACGGTCTTAGAGTGCTATGATGGTCCCTTTTCTTCGGGACTCGATTAGCCGTGCGCCCAAGGTGCTTTGGGCTTGATGCGAAGAAGGGTTGGATTGTGTAGAGTACCTCGCTTGGTGGGGTGATCTCCCATCTGGCGGGTTATTCTTGCGTGTACGGCTAAATTGGTGCAACCCTGCAGGGATAATCTTCTCGAGAAGCCGTGTTTTCCGTGGTTATGGATTACTTGGTGAAAGTACTGGCTAACAAGTACTCAGGACAACTTAAACCTAATGATTAACAATCTTACACCCAATGATTAACAACTTGACTAGTAATAGGCTTATTGACACAATAATCTGAACCATCATTAATCCAACTGTGTGAGTTATCCTCGGATTGCTTCTTCGGATAAGGGGCGAGATCCAGGATGGGTTTGTTTGAAGTTATCTTTCAGTTGGTTACAATACTCGATCTTATCTTCTTTCTGTTAGCCGGAAGTTGTAGTTGTTTCTGTAGTTGGTTAGTGCAGCCCGCTACCGCTTCTTTGCATTAATCCCTTCCTTTCCGTTGTACCCAAAGTATTTGTATCTTGTGATGACTGGTTACGCCGGTATCTTGTGAGTATGGGTTTTTATCCCCTTGCCAGTACTTAACCGTACTGACCCACGAATTCATTTTCGTGGCTGCATATTCAACATTGCAGTCAACAGGTTTGAAGTCTGACGACGTTAGCTTGCGAATCCCTCCGGCTTGGCCTAGGCAGGGATTGGACGCCTTCGGTTATCTTCAGGACTCTTAGTCCAGTTTGGATCTTGTCCGTAGCCGGACACCTTGTTGTTTTCTTCCGCTGTTATTTGGATCTTTGTATTTGTATCAGTTGTATCCTTGGCTCATTTGAGTCGTCTTGTATCTATATGTTTCTGTTGTAATTGTGGAATATTCGTGAACTGTTGTAATGTTACCATAAGTGGCAATCTGGAATCGGTTATTATGCGGATTTGGCGGAAATGCTGAAATCTGCATAGTGCCCGATCTCGGGGCGTCACAAATGGTATCAGAGCCTTGGTTCCGATTCCCGAGATTGTTTCGATACGAATGGTTATCGAAGCAACGGGTCCGCAAATCCTGTAGGATAACCTCGCTAACGGTCGTTGTTTCTAGAGTGTCAAAAACTATTTCTGCTAAACTATTTTGGAAAAACATCTCAATAGGATTCTTGTTTTCTCCTCATCTCTATTCTACTTCTCCTTCTATCTCATTTGTTTTGGAGTCTACTCTCGTACTCAATCTTTCAACGTGTTAGGATCCTACGTGGGTGGACGTTTTCTGAGCCTTTAACCTAATAGGTTCGATCATCGGAAGATTCCTGGTGGAAGAACATCGTCGTCACTCCGAGCAAGAATCTCTTGTTAGTGGTGTCGAGAAACCCTTGTTAGTGGTGTCGAGGAGATCAACTGGAAGCATGAATAATCGATAGTCGAACTTCTTTCCCCTCCCGGGTTAGCAGGCGGATAGCGAGGGCGCAATCCCTTGTTAGTGGTGTCGGTTGTAATGACCGGGGTTTTTCCCCAAGTAGGTTGCCTGTTCTTTTTCTTTTCTTTCGCATCGGCATGCCATCATGCATCATCATTCATGGAAAACTGGAAAAAAAATGTTTTAATTGCATAAAATCTTCTTCTAAAATATCTGGTGTTATTTTTCTTCCCCAAAACTATTTATTTTTTCTTTAATAATGAAACCTTCTTTTTTCTGCAATTTTATATAAAGAAAAAAAAAACTATTTCTGGGTGGCAGGCCATCCTAACCAGGCCAGCCCACCACCAAACCCTAGCCTCGCATGCACCTCACGCACACAGACGCAACGCACACACGCCCCGCACCCAGGCCACACGCGCACGCTACACACGCAACGCACCCACGCACACAGAAAACACACGCACGCGACTGGAAGGGGATCGAGCGATCCCCAACTCCAGCGCTGCCTCCCTCCTCCTCTCGCTCGTCGCCCTCCTCCCCATGGTTTCCCCACCCCGATCTCCTTCATCGCTACCACCGGCCAGGAGGCCAGCTCCGCCCCAGCTCCCCCTCCGATCCCGCGTCCAGGGCGCCCCTCGCAGTACCTCCTCCTCTACCCGTCCCCCTCGCCTCCCCTTCCAATCGCTCGCCATGGCCAGGAGGGCCATGCTCCGCCGCCGGTACTCCTCTGCCTCCTGCCGCCACGGACGTCGGCGACGAGCAGACCATCGCCTCCTCGGCCGCCCATCCCCGCAGCTACGGCTACCAACTCCCCACCGACGAGCTTCCTCGCGCAGCGCACCACTGCCGCCATGTTTGCGTGCTCCGGCCAGCGAGCCTCCTTGGAGCGCCGCATCCTCGACCTCCAGTGTCTCTCTGCGTCCGGGTGTGCTCCTCCCCGAAAAGGTCATCCTAGAGGACCTCCACCTCGCTCTGCACCCCCTGCCCGTCGTCTTCCATGGCCCTCCTCGCTCTGTCCGTGACACACAGTAGGTGTTCGACAAAAGTCCCGCGAGACCTTGGACTCCTCGTGGGCACTCGTCCGTGATCATGCTTCGTTTGGTGTGGTCGAGAGCTTCCTGTCTCGTGCCCGTGAACCCGGCAAGATTTTGGGCACGTCTAGGTGACCCCGACAAAAAATTCCCGGCGACAAGTTCGACACCGACCGGTACCGCATCGACAAGATCATCGCCAACAAGTACCGCCACCCCGAAGACCTCGGACCAAACCTCGACCACGACTACTCCCCCGACGAACCGTGAACGACTACATCGCCTTTGTCATGTCCGTTTTGCGTTGGCCGCCTTCGTGCGCGCCCGAAGACCGGGACCGTCACGATCACCTCCGACCCCGAAGACGATGCGGTAGCGGCTCGCCCACGACTACTACGACTACACCGGCTCCGGACGTTGAACGACTACGTCGACGACGATGATCGTGTGGTTTGAGAACGAACGTCTACTTCCTCTTCGGACCTCGATGAAAAGATCGACAACGACCACCGATGACGTGAACGACTACCTCGGCTACGGAACGAGAACAACTACTTCGACTACTTCCACGACATCAACGACTTCGTCTACTTCCTCTTCTTCGTCTAGTTCCTCCACGTTCCGAAGTTTCCGGCGTTGACCCCGGTGATCCTCTTTCCAACGTGCGAACCCAAACCCCTATACCTATGCCCTATTTTCTATAACATATCAACTATAATTAAAATGTCATCTCATTCATGTGTTGCATTGCATTTTTGTGGGTACATAAATAACTCGAACCTCCTAAATTAAATGTTGGGCTTCCGGCTCAATTTAAATTGATTTAATTGCATAAATCATAACTAATTCATTTTAAATCCAAATTTGAAAAGTAAAATATGTTTTCCAATCAAAATTCTCTAAACTTTGCAAATATCAACTTTGTTTTCTGTTTTGAATAATTTAAATTGCTGAAAACAACTATTTCTTAATTAATGCATTAAAATTGCTAATTTGATAACTTGCTCATTTTAATTCCAAATCCAACAAATAAAATATGTTTTCATACCAGAAAAATGCACTTAATCTGTTCATGCCATCCATGTCCATGTTTGCACCTTGCATGTTGCATTTGTAGTAGTGTTATGTATGTTCACCTAATAAATAAATATGGAATGTGTTGGGGTATTTAATTCAACTATTGCCCTATTCCATTTAATCTTGTCTCACTCACCTATCTATTGTTTTCCATGCTAAACAACATTTAACTTGATGGTTAAATAAACAACTTGAACCAATCCCTATTTCTCCGGACTCCGGTTCCGATTAAATTTCTTAAGTTGTTTCCCCTATTGCATCTTGCCATGTCATGCATATAAACTAGGATCATGCTGGATCTTTTGCCGTAGTAGTAATTGTTGCATCCGGTGTTTCTTTTAGTTCGTTGCTTCTTCCCGGATAGGACGTTGAGATGATGTGAGCAACGACAAGTTCTGCTACCTTGCGGGATCTCAGGCAAGTATACTCACTTGCTGCCATATGGCTACCTTTCATCACTTGTTACCGATTCTTTCCGTTGTTCTTATTCTAGCCTGTTGTTTCGATGCTTGTGTCTCGATCCTATCGTATGTTTACCTTGCAGCCATGATATAGCCTTTGCTTCCACTCCCTATTAACTGTTGATTGTTTACCTCGTTGGCCTTCGTGTCGTAGCTGCATGCTTAGGGTTGCTTTTGCTCGAGTCTGTTGTCGGTTACTTCTTTTACTATCTTATTATCGTTCTGGGGGGCTCGATGTTAATCAATCAATCCTGTTAATGCTAATGGTAATAATAATTTGATGATAAGGCACCGGCAGGAGGCCCTTTGTGGTTTTGAGGCCTGCTAGTGTCGACCCTAATAGGAAAAAGGGTCTTGTCTACTGATCCATGATGAGCGCACTACCCGCATGCGGGAAGCGAGTATGGGCGCCCCCCCCTCAGTTTGACCCGATTCGCATCTCGTCCAAATCGCCTCATTTAGTTCGGGTTTTCCATTTGCTGCATGCATGATCTTGCGAGCCCTTGGTACCTGGGTGGAACTTTCGTAGTCGGCATATAGGGGGACACGGTCTTAGAGTGCTATGAGGGTCCCTTTTCTTCGGGGCTCGATTAGCCGTGCGCCCAAGGTGCTTTGGGCTTGATGCGAAGAAGGGTTGGATTGTGTAGAGTACCTCGCTTGGTGGGGTGATCTCCCATCTGGCGGGTTATTCTTGCGTGTACGGCTAAATTGGTGCAACCCTGCAGGGATAATCTTCTCGAGAAGCCGTGTTTTCCGCGGTTATGGATTACTTGGTGAAAGTACTGGCTAACAAGTGCTCAGGACAACTTAAACCTAATGATTAACAATCTTACACCCAATGATTAACAACTTGACTAGTAATAGGCTTATTGACACAATAATCTGAACCATCATTAATCCAACTGTGTGAGTTATCCTCGGATTGCTTCTTCGGATAAGGGGCGAGATCCAGGATGGGTTTGTTTGAAGTTATCTTTCAGTTGGTTACAATACTCGATCTTATCTTCTTTCTGTTAGCCGGAAGTTATAGTTGTTTCTGTAGTTGGTTAGTGCAGCCCGCTGCCGCTTCTTTGCATTAATCCCTTCCTTTCCGTTGTACCCAAAGTATTTGTATCTTGTGATGACTGGTTACGCCGGTATCTTGTGAGTATGAGTTTTTATCCCCTTGCCAGTACTTAACCGTACTGACCCACGAATTCATTTTCGTGGCTGCATATTCAACATTGCAGTCAACAGGTTTGAAGTCTGACGACGTTAGCTTGCGAATCCCTCCGGCTTGGCCTGGGCAGGGATTGGACGCCTTCGGTTATCTTCAGGACTCTTAGTCCAGTTTGGATCTTGTCCGTAGCCGGACACCTTGTTGTTTTCTTCCGCTGTTATTTGGATCTTTGTATTTGTATCAGTTGTATCCTTGGCTCGTTTGAGTCGGCTTGTATCTATCTGTTTCTGTTGTAATTGTGGAATATTCGTGAACTGTTGTAATGTTATCATAAGTGGCAATCTGGAATCGGTTATTATGCGGATTTGGCGGAAATGCTGAAATCTGCATAGTGCCCGATCTCGGGGCGTCACACCCATTGAGGGACACCTTATGGCGACTCGAGAAGGACTATGCTCTATTCAAGTGGATCCCTCCTCTACATTAGAAGAACAAGCCAAGGATACAAGTATTACACCTAACCAAGAACATGTTGAAGACCCTCCTCTTATTTACCAAGACACTACGCAAGTCGTACCCACTCCTCTCACTAATGCGAGTCAAGGTCAAGGCCAAGATCAACCATCCTCTTCATCCTCTCCTCAAGTTGAAGCAAGTGTTGATGATGATGATGATCAAGGCCAACTTGGTCAAGATGGGGACCCAAATGATCAAGATGATCAAGTGATCCCTCCGCGCAATAATGCGGAGATCGAAGCCCGTCGTGTCAAAAGGATAAGAAGAGATTTGAAGCAAATTTATGGCCAAGACAACAAGGTCTTGGAGGATATTCAAGCTAGAAGATCCACAAGAAAGCAATTGGCACACTTTAGTGAGCATGAAGCTCATATCTCTATGGTGGAACCTAAGAAAGTGTTTGAAGCTCTTGAGGACTCCGATTGGGTTGAAGCAATGCATGATGAGCTCAATAACTTTGAGCGCAACAAAGTTTGGAGATTGTTTGAGAAGCCCGAAGATTGCCACAATGTTACTGGCACTAAGTGGATTTTCAAGAACAAGCAAGATGAGCATGGCATTGTCAAGGCTAGATTGGTTTCTCAAGGTTACACTCAAGTTGAAGGCGTTGACTTTGATGAAACCTACGCACCCGTGGCTCTCCTTGAGTCCAACCATATCCTCCTTGCTTATGCTTCTTCTCATAATTTCAAATTGCAACAAATGGATGTAAAAAGTGATTTCTTGAATGGTCCACTAAAGGACGAAGTATATGTGAAGCAACCTCCGGGGTTCGAGAATCTCAACTTTCCTAACCATGTCTACAAACTTGAGAAAGCTCTCTATGATCTCAAACAAGCACCTCGTGCTTGGTATGAGCACCTTAGAGAATTGTTGGATGACCGTGGTTTCGAAGTTGGGAAGATCGACCCCACTCTCTTCACCAAGAGAGTAAAGGGATAGCTTTTCATATGCCAAATATATCTGGATGATATTATCTTTGGCTCAACTAACCAAGCTTTCAATAATGAGTTCTCTAAGCTTATGACTGACAGGTTCGAGATGTCTATGATAGGTGAGCTTAAATTCTTCCTTGGCTTTGAGATCAAGCAATTGGCTCGTGGGACTTTCATTTCTCAAGCCAAGTATACCCAAGACATGATCAAGAGGTTTAACTTCCAAGATGCAAAGATCAAGACATCTCCTATGCAAGTCAAGTGCCACCTATCACGTAATCCGAAGGGTAAAGATGTGGACCAAAAGTTGTATCGTTCTATGATTGGTTCTTTGCTCTATCTTTGTGCATCTAGGCCCGATATCGTTTTGAGTGTAGGTGTGTGTGCAAGGTATCAAGCGACTCCTAAGGATAGCCATTTGATGGCGGTCCATAGGATCTTTCGTTATTTGGTTCATACCCCAAGATTTGGTTTGTGGTACCCAAAGGGGGCACAATTTTCTCTCAAGGGCTACATGGATTCCGATTGGGCGGGTGATCAAGATGATAGGAAGTCTACTTCTGGGGCTTGTCAATTTCTTGGTAGGTCCTTGGTGAGTTGATCTTCCAAGAAGAAAAATTGCATATCTCTCTCCACCGCCAAAGCCGAGTATGTAGCCGCCGCAAGTGCTTGCACTCAATTGCTATGGATGAGGCAAACTCTCAAGGAATATGGAGTTCATATGGATAAGGTGCCTCTTTTGTGTGACAATGAAAGTGCCATCAAGATCGCATACAATCCCGTACAACATACAAGAACGAAGCACATTGAGATTCGCCATCATTTCATCTGAGACCATGTGGAAAGAGGGGATATTGCACTATCTTATGTGCCCACCAAGGAAAATCTTGAGGATATTTTCATGAAGCCACTTGATGATGCAAGATTCTTGTTCTTGAGGAATGAACTAAATGTCATTGATTCTAGGAGTTTGACTTGAAAATCATGCACACACCCCTAGATGAGACGTGTTCGAGCTTAGGTGTAGGCATGGACATAGGGGGAGTGTTATCCTAACACATTGGGTTCTCCCTCCCCCCATTATGCCCAAAGAAAATACTCATTTTTATCTCTCTTTTTCTAATGTTGAATTGTGAGCTTCAATGTTGAGAATTGGCAATGCACCCAAGATATATCTTCACGGTTGCATACCATGATCTCTTACATATGGTGGCTTCAGCCACCAACCTCTTCTCTTGAAGAGTTGGTTCTGGTTTTTGGTTTTATAGTGGTGTTTTCGTTGTGTTGGTTTGTGTTTTGTGTTGTGTCGGTGTTGGTTTGGGAATCACACTCCTTCTTTTCCTTTTTTGATTTTTGAGTTTGCTTGCAAAAGTTTGAGTGTGTAGTACTATCTCAGCTGGTGTTCGTATCGCAAGCCCAAACAATTCCCCCTAAGACATTTCTCTCTCTGAAATTTTTAATCTTCTTGATCCCTTGGTGAAATGAAGTTTTGGCTAGCGTTACTACCGCCAGTTACAAGCGGTACTACCGCTGTAACTGTCAGTAGTACCCAGCGCACGGTACTACCGCTGGACTCGAGCGGTACTACCGCTGCAGGAGTTTGTGCCCAGTACAGACTCGGCAGCGGTACTACCCCTTGGCCTAGGTAGTACCAGTGGGCGGTACTACCGCTGAGCGTGGCGGTACTACCGCTGCGGGAAAAATTCGTGGGGATAAAAGAGATCTGAAAACGGGGGTTACCCTCATAACCCCCCATTTTCCCCATCTCCTCCCCATGTCGGATCTCCCCGCCGCCAAGCCTTCTGGTCACTAGGGAGGGCTCTCCCCGGCCGTTGAACGCCCCTCTCTCTCCGGAGAACGCCCGTGGATCATCCCCAACTCCTCCTCCACGACGATGAGCTCCGGTACCCTTCCTATCTCTCTCCCTCGAGCAATCTTGAGAGATGATGATTCCTAGGGTCTAGAGATCTCCTAGTCTAGGGGTAGTTCGGTGTGTTTCCGTTGTAAGATGAAATCCTATTAGGACTCTGTCGTGGGATAATCACGGCAGACGTTACCGGGGGTAACTATCTTGGGGCAAATCGACTCTGGTGTTTGGGAGAGGGTTTAGCTCAGAGGAAAACATGATGATATGCGATCTGGTAGCCGGCAAGCAAGTCGCCGAGTCTCCGATCTCGATATATTAATCTCAACTCTTGTGTTACACTGGATACTCGATACCTAGCGATATTGCTCGAACTCTTGGATCTCTCTAAACTTAACCTAGGGGCCGGCTTATAAAGCACCCGGACCCCCTGGCCTGATCTCCAAGGCGTACTCTGAATCCTACCCGGACACTGCCTACAAAACCCTAAACTTCCTTACCGGAACCCACAATCCGGGTTACCAGGCCTACAATCTTGGGCGTTCTAGAAGCTCCTTTATCCTTAGCCGGGTCTTGCGCAACGTCCTTTGGGCCGAGTTATTCCTTGGCGTTGGCCTACCGGGTTATCATCCTCCCATCAGACTCTCTAGGTTGTTTGACTCGAGATGGGATTAGTAGTTTCCTTGGGCGCCATGGTTGAATCCGCCAGCAGCGGTACTACCGCCGTCACCAGCAATACTACCGCTCTGTCTGGAACCTCTGGAAGCAGCGGTACTACCGTGGCCCCCAAGAGGTACTACCGCTCCCTGGAGCATGAAAACCCTTAGAGTTCTAGTTTGATTCCCTCTCGCAGATCGTGTTGATTGAAGTTTCGCTTATCTTGTGCTATCCCCTATTTGCTTTCTTAGGAGCAGGTGCTGGTGGTTCTAAGGGTGGAGGTCGCAATCGGGCAGCGAAGAGAGGCCGCAAGAACCCCGAGGAAGATGAAGCTCCCGAGGTTATGCCATAGGGAAACTTGACTAGGAGGCAGAAGTGTATCAATATGAAGTCTAAAGCAGCTCGTGACAAGTCTCTCACCAATATGTCAGATGAACAGTTCAGGAGGGAAAGTGTAACATCCCCAATTTTGCTAATTAGGGTGTGTGGTGTGTGTTCATATCATACATGCATCGAAACAAAAATTTAATCATGTTTTAACTAAATTAATTTGTGAATTTAAATGGTTTGAGAAAATCTCACAAAAAGTACTTAATTTGGTTTCCAAAATTTTGTATTGAGAAATATTTCAAACACACCAAAGCAAAACATGGTTTTGTTAGAAATTTTGTGAGCACTCCAAAAATGTTTTTTGCCAAATTTTCTGTTTTCAAAAAGGCCCCCAAAACATCTGTTTCATGTGCTGTTTTAAAGCAGAGAAGGACCTTTTAATGAATCTCTAATTTTTTCCAGGGGTTTTTTGCAAATCGTCCCTTTTGTCTTCTTCCTCTCCGGCCATTAGAAGGCCAACTCGTCGACGGCGTCCACCACGTCCTCCTGGGCCTCCCGCGCGGATAAGGGGTGAGGGAGACGTCCCCATCTCGCCTCCCTCCTCACTGCACACTCCTTTCCCCTCTTCTCTTGCTCCCTGGCAGCAGACGATGAAACCCTAGTTCGGGTCGCCGCTGTTGCGCGCCGTCGTTCCCGCCTCTCCCGAGCTACTCCGTGGGCGCCATCTGCACGGTCGTCCTCCCCTCTACGTCCTTGACGCTGGAATCAAGCTGAAGTGCGCTAAATCGCCGCCGCCGTCCTCTTCTCCCTCACTGCCGGCCGAGCGCCGCCGCCGCGATTCGCCGCTGTTGGCGCCTCTCCGGCCTCCCCGAGCTCACCATCGCCCTCGTGGTGAGTCCGCGGTGCTAAGGCACCCCTCCATCCCCTTCCTCTCCCTCCGGTGTGCTCGTTCGCCGTACCTTGCCTCAGACCGCCGCAGAAGCTCGCCGTCGGCCGCATTCCGGTGACCCTAAGCGAGCGGCGCCGCCACCTAATGGCTCGCCTTGAGCACCTCAACCGATTGAACCGCACCCCACGGGCCGATTCATGCTTGATCGAGCGAATTGCTCGCCGGCAGATCCTCTGTGGCCAATGATGACGTCATCCCGACGTCATATTCATGTTTTGTCTTTTTAACAGAAAATGTTTAATAATTGTAAAATCAATAACTATTGTTTTATAACTCAGAAAAATAAAAGAAAGGTATCAATATGTTCAGAAAAATATAAGCTACCTGTTTATATCACTTTTATATATGTTTGACCAAGTTGATTTTTGAACACTATTTTAATGTTGTTAATTCATTTAAAAATAGAAAATAAGTTTTTATTCACTAAAATTAGAAAATTAAAAGTTATATACCAAATTGCTCAAAATGACAAATGAAATCTAGTTATGATGTTTTTAAACCCATTTGAGAGATTAAAATGGTACACCCTTTCATAAACGCCCGAAACACCCTCCGGGGTCTATTTCGGGTTAATTTCAGTAAAATTGCATAATTGCCATACGAACCCTAGCAACCCTATCTTCATGTCTAGGGATTTATTTCAGTGCATTAACTTGCTCATGCATACATATTGCGCATTGCATCGATGCCATGGTTGATTGTTCTTCTTGTTTCGGTGTTTGTTCCCCCTCGGTAGAACGTGACTCCGAAGAGAAGACCAACAATTCCATGACGAATACTTGATCTTAACCGACAAGTCAAGCACTTATCCGAGAAGAATTTCTTTGGTTTTCTTGAAGCAAGGCAAGCATAACCTGCTCATATTTGTTTTCCAATGAATTTTGGTTCTCGTATCTACATTCGATTCCAAAGTATTTGGTGTCTGTAGGTAGTGTTCTCCTATACTTTGCATAGCCAAAATACCATGATCCACTGCTCCTAGCCGCCTAGATTTGATTGTGCGCATCGCCAGAGCCTTATATATGCTATGCTTAGCTTTATATACTTTCTTAGCTCTGCTCCATCCGGTTGATGAATCAGAGTTGTGGATGAATCTAGTAAGGCAGGATAACGTGGAAATATGAGCTATGTGTGTTTAACCTGACTAAGGATTGGATAGGAGGCCACTTGGGAAGTGGTTGTTCGTCCTATACTTGCCACCCCTAGGACTAAGGTTTCGGGCGAAAGCCAAGACTGAGCGTGCAACCACACGCGGGGTCTAAGTAACCGCCCTCGACTAACTAACTTGTTTGGTTCTATCTGTGAGTCACGTAGTTTGGGATTTCCATCTGCGTGTGAGTAAAAAACCATTTGGAGGTGTTTAGGGCGTGACCGGGACAAGTGATGGACGTACATGGATCTTGATCCCGACTCACAGAACAGGTGCCGTCAGGAGGTGGCCAACTCCCTGTTGACGGGGTGGCCCTGTTTGGGTTGACTCATGGATAGGGCTCGACAAGGCTGCCACGCTCCCTTGGGAAGAGCGTTACCGCGTGGCGCTAAGAGTCGGTTGGTACGTGTGGGTAAAGTGTACATCCCTGCAGGGCAATCTTTTCGAAAAGCAGTGTCCACGGTTATGGATGACTTGGTGAAGGTAGAGACCATAGACAACTTGAACATGACATAAAACATGTTGACAATGAATGAAGGGTGCCTCCTCGGAGATGCCGAGAGGGGTGATCCTTGTAGCAAGTGAGATGCTGGGAAATGAAGTTGGTGGTTTCAAAAGATGATGATCTACAAGAGTTGAGTCATTTCTCGTCTGTTTTGAAAACCCTCTACAATACGTGCTATTCTTCCTCGATTAGGAAAACAAACATTGATTTATGCAAAACAGCCTTCATACAACCCTTTATGAAACTAGCAGATATATAATAGGTTAGCTAAGTCTTGTTGAGTACCTCCAGTACTCAGGTTTGCTTAAATTTGGTTCAGGTGAAGGTCTCACATCGGTGGTGTTTCAGCGTGGACATCAACGAGTAGTTTTGGGGTTCCCAGGTAGCAGCCTAGAATCTATTGGCTGGGACGTCGCTTTATGTTGCGGCCTCTTAGGCCTTTTTGGGTCTTGTTGTTTAGCAACATAATTTGCCTTCTGTTGTCTGATGTAATGTTGGGTCATGTGACCTCTGGTTGTAAAGCTATACTCTAGTAATACATGCTCAATATAGTTTCTATGTCTAGAGTGTTGCTTTGATCGGTTGTTGGTTTCGAGCCCTTTGTTATAAAGTTTTGGCTATGCCTGCATAGTTGTCGCAGTCGACGGGTTGTGGAGCCGATGATCCATGTCCGAGCCCGCCTGCCGAAGATATTCGGCCTGGGGCGAGGTAACCCCAGTAACCCTCGATTGTTGTTGCACTTTCTAGACACATAGGAGCTTTGTATAACTTTGGTCCCGTTCCTTCAGTTTCATCCGACTCGTGGACGCTTGGGTATACATATCTGGTTATGACTAGCATGGACACAAGGAGTAGTAGACCGGGGATCCAGACTACGTGCCGATGTATCCGGTCTGCCTGCCGTTGTTTGTTGCGGCCGGGGCTGGTAACCCTGAAGCCCTTGTGAGTCCATTGCTAGGAGCACATGATAGTTTGTATATCTCTGGGTCCGGGGTTTGACAAGTCTTGGTATCAGAGCAGGACTGCCTGTAGGAAAACCTTATTGCTTGGTCGATGTTGAGTCTAGTGTTTGTGAAAACTACTTTGAAACTTCAAATGATTGTGAAAACCCTTCTTAGGATTCTTTTTACTCCTTATCTGGTATCGCTCTAACTCTGGGTCACCTTACCTGTTTTGATTTGAAAAGTTTTCGCTATCTATTCTAGTCATTCAAAACCTAGGTGCCTTCTCTAGCAAGGACGTCTTTTACCCAAGTTGACCTAGTGTTAAAGTTTCTAGAGTCGTGTGTGTTCCTTACTCCGTTGATTGTTGTTCAACTAAGAGATTATTTTCCATCCTAGTCTCTCAGAGTTGTGTGGATTCCATATTCTTATATGTTTCAAAGTTTTAAATCCTAAACCTCGAGATCTGCTTTCCATCTCTAATGTATTTGTCATCTTATGCTCAAACTCTTCCGGAGTTATGTTGTCTTTTGAAAGATACCTCGTGATTGCTACTTGTAGTGTGTTTCCAGTCACTAGGATAGTAGTTATTCCTTTCTCAAAGTTTTTAATCCTTGGACTTGAACCGAAGGTCCCGGAATGTGCTGAATTGTGGTGAGTTGAATCATGTGGTTTAATAACCATGTGGTGCTCACACTATAGGTACAAGATGCTGACCTTTAACCCAAGTTCTTATTCTTTTGATCCTGAGGAATCTGTTTTACCTCAGGGTTGCTAGGAAATTCCAACTCTCATAGCCGTAGGCTTTCCTTTGGAATCAAAAGGAATCATAACAAGAGTGTTCTCTATGATTCCCATATCCTTGTTCTTGACTCAACTATACCTCTTGCCTTAGCATGGGTTATACAAATGAGTAATACTCTGTGCAACCTACATGATCTTAGGAATTCTCCTCAGCATGATTCTACCCTCCAATACATTCCTCCTGTGTTCCGTGAGAATGTTCCACTTTGGAATGTCTGGAGAAACAAACTCCAGTACCTCGTTCATCTCTAGGACCAGGTCAAAGTTTTGTAATCCGCGGATTGAAGAAGTTTTATTAGCTTCTGTTCTGCTCCTTCTTCGAGTATCACACTCTTACATATCAAGAGGTTGTGTTGAGTTTCATGGCCTTATTGATGAAGTGATGCTCTTACAATTCTCCACTCCCCCATCCTCCAAGCTGAAACGCTCGAGAAGGTTGGGTGTGTGTGTCGATGTGTGCATCATATATTCTGAGCAATTCGTATTGCTTTGAAAATCGAAGAAAACATCTGTATCCTTCCTAGCACTATTGGTCACCCGGTCTCTACTAAAGTTGGCCGTGTTACCAAATCCGTTCATTCTGGTGCACATTCTTGGTCAGAGAGTTAGGTTCATACCGATGCTCTCAAGATCATATTGGTTGCTTTGAAAAGCAAGATCCCTTCAAACTCCAAGACATACCGGTGGGTTGTGATATTCTAGGTGTCTTTCTAGAAGTATCACCAGGTTTGTTACGTGACCGTAATGTCTAAACAAGGGGTACTTTGAACTACTCCTTTCTCCAAGGAACCCTGCTGGATATCCTGGACTAGTTGGTTGAGCTTAAACAACAACTTGAAGAGTTGAAAGGCAAAAGCTCCGCCTAACTTGATCCTTTGTTAAGGGATGTCTAGTTTCCTTTGTGTTGAAGCAGGATAGTATCTTCTCAATGGACATGCTACCATCCTACCTTGATTTGATTTGGTCTATCATCAAATCAAGCTTAGATTCAAGGACTATTTCTATGGTGTTTCACTCATGGTGTTTGCCCGAGTACACCTCTAAGTCCTTCATTCCAACCAATAATATGCTTTGTTCATGTATCATATGAATCCCTCTTCTTGGAGTATTTTCATAAAGGTGTTGTTAAGCCCATCTACGACATTTTTGTTTTCTCCAAGTTGCAAGAGGCTCATGCTGAACAAATGGCAACGATGTTGGAAACTTCCGAGAAACATCTTTGTGTCATCACGAAGTTTGTGTTCTGGGTGTTCGAAGTAACCTACTCCGGTTCATGTGCTTATGGTGAAAGTTGTCGTCGTGGATCCGAGTAGAGTTTTCTTGTTCCTTCGGGAATAACTCCAAGTCGGTCATGTATGTGTGGACTATTCTTTAGATGGTTTTTTGTTACCTCCATTCCTTGAAGAAGTTTGCATCGACACTAAGCCACTGACTGATCGTTCGTGAAAGAGAAGAAGTTTAAGAACTTCGCTATCTTCACAATCATCTTCCCAACAAGGACTCTGATGTCTTTCATTGCAAGTAGTCCATGTAGGTGCAACCGTCTTTCGCAAGTTTCTAATACATGAGTTCTACAATATCACTTATACTCTTGAGTGTGACATCATAGTCCATGTCTTGAGAATCCAGCATATGTATCCCGTTGGTAACCTGTGCAACCTCTGTGATCAAACATGCTGAATTTGAATCATCCCCCCACTAACCAGAGCTGAATCTAAAGAAGCAACGATGGTTGGTGTTCCCTTAAGGATATTGATCTAGGTCCATTTGAAAACCCGTCATGGTTGATGTTGTGGTTGACACAATTAGCCGGAAGACCTAATGTCATATCCCTCTGAATCCGTAAGAACAACCACTCCCCATGAGAATTCCTGTGTGGCTCGTGCTAACAAGATTTTCTCACCGTTCTTCCAAACCGGAGTATTACTTTCACTTGATGACCTATAGAAGGCTTGTCGTGAGCCTTCTATCGGTATTTAGAACATCAAGGATAAGTTGGAAGTTGATCTTCTCAATATTTCTCCGTTGAACCTCCAAAACCTTTGTTCTGGTGGAAACAAGTTCATCATGAAAACATCTCGTGGTGTTTCATAACAAACATTTATCAGTTCCCTTTTTCAAGTTGTGTGTACTTGAAGTTCCGTTCATCTCACACGTTGTGTGAATTTGTTAGTTACCTCAGCCATGGGATCTTAACCAGGTGGTAAACGTATTGCTACATCAAATCCACCATAGGAAAGAGATTCCCTATTCCTTCTGGTGTTTCAATCCTTGTTGGTTACCCATCCCTGTGGTGTGACCAAGAATTCCTCCCTAACTACGGTGTTCCAACATTCTTTGGTTACTCATCTTCTGTTGTGAAGTAACATCCCGATCTTTGACAAAGATTTCGACAAAGTTTAACGGAATGAAAGTTCCTTTATCTTCCATGTTCATTCCGAAGAGTGAACATGATCCCGTATCAAAACTCTCAGACACACGAATTACCCTGTTTTCTCTTGTTCTCCCTCGTCTACGGATATTACATTGTGATATTCAAGACCATTCTCTCCATCTTGGTATTCTGTTTGAAGAAACATCAATGTCATAAGTTGTACAACCTTCTTCTTACAAAAGGATTTAAAGTCTTGTGCAAAGCTCAGATTCTAAATCCTTTCAAGAACCATCGTCCACAAAGTTGAAACCTTCTCTTATTCCCTCCTCTATCTTGATGTGTTTCATGCCTTTTAACTCAAACGTTCTTTATGAACCTTCCTGTCATGAGTTACCCATGAGATACTCGATCTTCGTCAAGATCAAATTCTTAAGAGTTTTCCCTCTTACCTAGGTGTATCCGTTCAATACGTCAAGATGCTACGGATCAACCTCTTCAAGAATAGAACCGTCAGATTCGAGAAGATCGTTCAAAACCGGTGTTCCTTCTTTCTTCTCCTTCGGGAATCTCGGGACGAGATTCTTATAAGGGGGGTAGATTTGTAACATCCCCAATTTTGCTAATTAGGGTGTGTGGTGTGTGTTCATATCATACATGCATCGAAACAAAAATTTAATCATGTTTTAACCAAATTAATTTGTGAATTTAAATGGTTTGAGAAAATCTCACAAAAAGTACTTAATTTGATTTCCAAAATTTTGTATTGAGAAATATTTCAAACACACCAAAGCAAAACATGGTTTTGTTGGAAATTTTGTGAGCTCTCCAAAAATGTTTTTTGCCAAAATTTCTGTTTTCAAAAAGGCCCCCAAAACATCTGTTTCATGTGCTGTTTTAAAGCAGAGAAGGACCTTTTGGTGAATCTCTAATTTTTTTCCAGGGTTTTTTATCAAATCGTCCCTTTTGTCTTCTTCCTCTCCGGCCAGTAGACGGCCAAATCGTCGACGGCGTCCGCCACGTCCTCCTGGGCCTCACGCGCAGATAAGGGGTGAGGAAGACGTCCCCATCTCGCCTCCCTCCTCGCTGCACACTCCTTTCCCCTCTTCTCTTGCTCCCTGGCAGCAGACGACGAAACCCTAGTTCGGGCCGCCGCCGTTGCGCGCCGTCGTTGCCGCCTCTCCCGAGGTACTCCGTGGGCGCCATCTGCACGGTCGTCCTCCCCTCTACCTCCTTGACGCTGGAATCGAGCCGAAGTGCGCTAAATAGCCGCCGCCGTCCTCTTCTCCCTCACGGCCGGCCAAGCGCCGCCGCTGCGATTCGCCGCCGTTGGCGCCTCTCCGGCCTCCCCGAGCTCACCATCGCCCTCATGGTGAGTCCACGGTGCTCAGGCACCCCTCCATCCCCTTCCTCTCCCTCCGGTGTGCTCGTTCGCCGTACCTCGCCTTGGGCCGCCGCAGAAGCTCGCCGTCGGCCGCATTCCGGCGACCCTAAGCGAGCGGCGCCGAAACCTAATGGCTCGAGTTGAGCCCCTCAACCGATTGAACCGCACCCCACGGGCCGATTCATGCTTGATCGAGCGAATTGCTCGCCGGCAGAGCCTCTGTGGCCAATGATGACGTCATCCCGACGTCATCCTGACGTCATATTCATGTTTTGTCTTTTTAAAATAAATGTTTAATAATTGTAAAAACTAAAAGAAAGGTATCAAAATGTTCAGAAAACTATAAGCTACAGAGTACCTGTTTATATCACTTATATATATGTTTGACCAAATTGATTTTTGAACATTCTTTTAATGTTGTTAATTCATTTAAAAATAGAAAAATAAGTTTTTATTCACTAAAATTAGAAAATTAAAAGTTATATACAAAATTGCTCAAAATGACAAATAAAATCTAGTTATGATGTTTTTAAACCCATTTGAGAAATTAAAATGGTACACCCTTTCATAAACGCCCGAAACCACCTCCGGAGTCTATTTCGGGTTAATTTCAGTAAAATTGCATAATTGCCATACGAACCCTAGCAACCCTATCTTCATGTCTAGGGATTTATTTCAGTGCATTAACTTGCTCATGCATACATATTGCGCATTGCATCGATGCCATGGTTGATTGTTCTTCTTGTTTTGGTGTTTGTTCCCCCTCGGTAGAACGTGACTCCGAAGAGAAGGCCAACAATTCCATGACGAATACTTGATCTTAACCGACAAGTCAAGCACTTATCCGAGAAGACTTTCTTTGGTTTTCTTGAAGCAAGGCAAGCATAACCTGCTCATATATGTTTTCCAATGAATTTTGGTTCTCGTATTTGCATTCGATTCCAAAGTATTTGGTGTCTGTAGGTAGTGTTCTCCTATACTTTGCATAGCCAAAATACTATGATCCACTGCTCCTAGCCGCCTAGATTTGATTGTGCGCATCGCAAGAGCCTTATATATGCTATGCTTAGATTTATATACTTGCTTAGCTCTGCTCCATCCGGTTGATGAATCAGAGTTGCAGATGAATCTAGTAAGGCAGGATAACGTGGAAAGATGAGCTATGTGTGTTTAACCTGACTAAGGCTTGGAAAGGAGGCCACTTGGGAAGTGGTTGTTCGTCCTATACTTGCCACCCCTAGGACTAAGGTTTCGGGCGGAAGCCAAGACTGAGCGTGCAACCACACGCGGGGTCTAAGTAACCGCGCTCGACTAACTAACTTGTTTGGTTCTATCCGTGAGTCACGTAGTTTGGGATTTCCATCTGCGTGTGAGTCAAAAACCTTTTAGAGGTGTTTAGGGCGTGACCGGGACAAGTGATGGACGTACACAGATCTTGATCCCGACTCACAGAACAGGTGCCATCAGGAGGTGGCCAACTCCCTGTTGACGGGGTGGCCCTGTTTGGTGTAACATCCCAAGTATGAAAAATAGCCATTAGAATGTTTGCTCTCTGTTATTTTATGTTTTGCATCATGGCATCATGTTCATTGCATTTGTTTTGCTTGTTTTCCATTTGTTTCCCTTTGTTTTCCTTTGTTTTCTATTTGAATTTCAAACCAAAATTCAACCTTTTGTTTCATCCTTGTGATGTTACAATTTCCAAAACGATATTTCAAATCAAAACAATCAATTGTTTCCATTAAAGTGTGATTCCAAAAACTGTTGTTTTGTTTCTATCAAAAATTCATTTAATACCAAACCCCTTTCAAATTCAATTAATTTCCAAAACAACAACCCTTTTTAAAGTTATGAAAATTGCAAAACAAATCAATCATTTGTTTCCATCAAACCATAAGGTTCAAAACTATTTAAAATGATGGCTTTTAATAATTCACTTAATCCAAACTTAATTCAAATGCCTTTCAAATACAATTACATTTTCCAAACAGCAACTATGTGGAAATTATAAAAATTACAACACAAATATAATCTTTTTCTTCCAATTAAAATTATATGGTCACCCTATTTAAATTCTTGTTTCAATAATGTCACTTAATCCAAAAATCATTCAAATTAGAACCCATTTACAAACAGCACTTATATTTGAATTTTTGGAAAAACCAAAACTTGGCAAGTGTTGCTATTACAATAAAGAGATTTTACAATTTTTTCCCTAAAATATTCTACCCCAAAACTATCTCCTTTTTCTTCCTTTTCCAATCAGCAAAAAAAAAAAAACAATAGAGCAAAAAATAAATCAAAGGGAAGCAACCAGGGAGAGAGAGAGGCCCAGCCCAACTCCTTTCCACTTAATCCCAGTACCCCTTGGCCCATACCCCTTCGACCCCTTTTCTTCTTCCTCTGTACGGTCGACCATCCACCATAGCCACGTAGCAGAGAAAGAACAGGGAACGGCTGTGCTCTCCTCCTCCCCTCCTATAAACCTCGACCCTAGCCCTAGGGTTGCCCTCTGCCCTCTCCTTCTCCCTCCTTCCTCTCTCCCCCGCCGCCATCTTCTTCCTCTCCTCCCACCTCTCTCCTCTCTGCTCTGTATCTTCTCTGAACCGAACACTGCACCCGAAATTCTCCCACTTCCCTCCGGCGATCACCGGCGTTAGGGCCCTCCTCCGGGCGGGCAAACGGCGGGAATGGAACCCCCTGGCCACCCTCTTCCTCCTCCACCTCACGCTAGGGGCCGGGAGGCTCCACAGCGCCGCCGCCGTCCCCAACACGTCGCCGTCGCCACCCTGCTGCTCCGCCCCGTGCGCCTCCTCTGTCCGCTCGGTGAGCTCTCTCCTCCCCTCGATCCCTCTCCCTCTCGCTCCCCTCCCCTCCGCGCACGCACGCCACGCCCCACAGCACGCCCGCACGGCGCCCCGCGAGCGTAGCGGCGCAGGTGGCCGGCGAGCATCGCTGCCCTTCTTCCCTGTCGCGTGCAGTTTCAGGTACAGAAAAGGCACAGCGATCCATCTTCAGTTTCAGAGAAAAAAATCCCGCAAAACTGTACCTTATCCACCCCCGAGGCCCCTTCCTATCACGAATCAATAGCCACCGCAGTGGTAACTGAACCTGTGCGCGCAGCGGGAGGTGCTGGGTTCGATCCACCTAACCCCCACCTTTTTTATCTCTGTTTTTCTTTTTTTGCCCGAAGTTCAGAAAGTCAGATCTGGCCCATTACTTCTAAAATCAATATAAAATTGAATATCACTCCAATTTGAATGATTCAAAATCCTGTGGATTCATAATTTTGTGCTCCTTCTATTAATGTCAATTTTGCAACATGTTTCTGTAATAATTTTTGCACTAAATAATTAATTACTGAAAATGCAATAAAAATTGGAAACTTTGGAATTTCATAACTTTAGTTCTACTCATCCAATTTAATCAAACTTGGGATCTAAAATTTTTTCTTAACAAACTCTACACATTGGTATTTTATTTGGTCACAATTGAATTAATTTTGAGCATGTTTACCTCTGTTTACTTAAAATGGCAGAATAAGAATGATTATGGAAAATTGCATAATAAATTCAATAATAACCCAAAAATTATGTTTGATAGCTCAAAATGTTCAGTGAAACATTTGCTACATGTTTTCAACCTTTTCAATGAAATTTGTTTACTGTTTTGAATATTTTTTAAATTGGTGCAATATCTAAATTCTTGTTTAATTCACTTAAACTTGCAAAAATCATAACTTGGGCATAAAAATTCCAAATTCCACAAACTAAATATGTTTTCCAATCAACTTTTCATGTACTTTCCAAATATCAACTTTGTTTGCTGGTTTCGGTAATTTAAATTGCTGAAAACAACTGTTTCTTAATTATTGCATTTAAAATTGCCAAAATAATAACTTGCTCATTTTAAATCCAATTTCAACAAATAAAATATGTTTTCCAACCATAAAAGTATAACCTTTTCAAATATGAACTTTGTTATCTATTTTGAAAAATTTAACTTGGTGAAAACAACAAATTCTTGTGTAACACCTTTAAGTAACCAAAATTCCAAAACTTAATAAATAAAACTCCAAACTTGGTAAACTTCTTTTCAAATTGCTTCTATTGTTGTTATTTTGCTGTTTTCCTCATCCATGCATCATGCTAATTCACTTACACATGATGATTAGTTGTAGAACAATTAATTCAACCATAATTCATGGGCTTTCCATATGCAATCCAATTGCATATGGGTCCATTTAATCATGTTGCTATCTTGTCAACTAGTTTATTTCTATGCATCAATTAAATGGTCATGCATCATCCCATGATTGTGCACTATGCCATGTTATTGATTGTTTGTTCTCTTGTTGTTTGTTTGCTTCTTCTCGGATAAATGACGACGTTGAGACCGACGAGGTTTACGATACTACTTCAGAGGATTTTAGCTCAGTACCAGGCTGCTGAGTTTGCAGGCAAGTATTCACTCACATGAACCATCGTGTTCCTTTCCACACTGGATATCGATACTTCTCCATTGTCTATTCTGCTAGCCATATGTATCGTTGCTTGTTCTCCGAACCTATCACATGAATTCCTTAACCCTGATATTTCCTCACCTCCACTCCTATAACCCCTTTGATTGAGCTCGTGTCTTACTAGCATGCTTAGGTTGTTTTGCTCGAGTCTGCTGTCAGTTACTTTCTGTTATTATTATTCTATTATGTTCTGGGGGCTCGATGTTAATCAATCAACCTGTTAATGTTATGATTAATAATAACTTGCTGATAAGGCACCGGCAGGAGGCCCTGTGTGGTTTTGAGGCCTGCTAGTGTCGACCCTAATAGGAAAAGGGTCTTGTCTACTGATCCATGATGATCGCACTACCCGCATGTGGGAAGCGTGTATGGGCGCCCCCCTCAATTTGATTCGATTCGCATCTCGTCCAAATCGCCTCATTTAGTTCGGGTGTTCCATTTGCCGCATGCATGTTTTTGCGAGCCCAGGCCAGGGTGGAACTTTTGTAGTCGGCATATAGGGGGACACGGTCTTAGAGTGCTATGAGGGTCCCTTTTCTTCGGGGCTCGATTAGCCGTGCGCCCAAGGTGCTTTGGGCTTGATGCGAAGAAGAGTTGAGTTGTGTTGAGGGCCCCGCTTGGTGGAATGGCCGTGCCATCTGGCGGGCTATTCTTACGTGTACGGCCAAATTGGTGCACCCCTGCAGGGTAAATCTTCTCGAGAAGCCGTGTTTTCCGCGGTTATGGACTACTTGGTGAAAGTACTGGCTAACAAGTACTCAAGACAACTTAAACCTAATGATCAACAACCTTACACCCAATGATTAACAACTTGACTAGTAATAGGCTTATTGACACAACAATCTGAACCATCATTAATCCAACAGTGTGAGTTATCCTCGGACTGCTTCTTTGGATAAGAGGTGAGATCTAGGATGGGTTTGTTTGGAGTTAGTTGTTAGTTGGTTACGATACCCGATCTTATCTTCTTTCTGTTAGCCGGAAGTTGTAGTATGTTTCTGTAGTTGGTTAGAGCAGCCCGCTGCAGCATCTTTTATATCACCTATTCTTCCGTTGAACCCAAAGCATCTGTGCTTGTGTTGACGGGTAACTCTTTGGTGAAGTGTGAGTCTTGCTTGCCAGTACTTGGATGTACTGACCCCTTTGGGGCTCTGGTTTACGCAGACTACGGTTACGAGGATCCCCTTGGAGGCTACTACGTGGAGTACGACGAGACTGCAGACGAGTAGATAGCGGACCCGGGCAGGATCCGAAGACTACGTGGATGGGCTTCGTCTTCTTTTCTTTCTCGGCTTCTTAAGCCTATTTGGATTTGTCTGTACTCAGACGCCATTGAGTGCTTCCGCTGTGATGTAATGAATGTTATGTTGGGACATGTGTCCTCTGGATGATTGCATTTGCTATTCTCTGCCCTAGTGAGGGCCAGTTGCAACTTATTCAATCTTTTGTCTTAGAGATATGTTGTGGTATCATTCCGTTTAACGCCGTCGACGTACCATGTGTGAATGGTATGAAGTACGTCGATGGTAGTATCTTGATCTCTATGGGATAGTTTACATCGACGATGGAAAAGCAGAGTTTGGTTGTCGCACATAAGTGCTGGCCTACTCGGAAGAGGATGCGGGAGCAGATAGGCCCCGTAATCCAAGCTGCTTTCCAGTTCGGCCCGGTGAGTATCCCCTAGAAATCAGGGTGCGACAAATGGTATCAGAGCCTGTCTGCCTGTAGGATCCCTTTTTACTGGTCGCAGTTGAGTCTAGAAACTATTTTGTAGCTATATAGGAAAAATGAAACGCGAGAGTAGGAATTCTGTCATTTTTCTTCTTTCCCCACCCACCCACCTTTTTCTGGTAAGAAAGTGCAACGTTGTTTTCTCTTCTCATCTAAACTTTCAAGTTAGGATTTCACGAATTCTGGTTTCTCTAGGATGGTTATATCTACTAGACCATAGGAATGGAGGTGGTTGTGACATGATTTATCATGTTGCCTACTCACGATTGAGAACAGAGGCGTGTAAGCCCCGGAAGCAGATCCTCTATTCCTTAAGCAGTAGATATTGATCCTTTAGAAGCCCGGATGGGTTTTCCGTAGTACCTCAGGAGTTTTGGTCTCGTGTTTCTCGTTGTTGCTTCGATATCCTGTTCTTCTCAACATCCTTTTCGTCCGTTGAAACCTTGTTGTTGCTTTCCACTTCAGTTCTTCTACCGGCGTCTAATCAAAACTTCCCAAATATCAAGTCTATCTGGCCAGAAAGGTTGTTGTTGTTGTTGTTGTTGTTGTTGTTGTTGTTGTTGTTGTTGTTGTTGTTGTCGATTTTAGTATGCCTCCTACCTACTGAAGGGTCAGGCAGCTTCGTGGTGGGAAAAACTACCAGGCTATGAGAGCTGGCATTCCTATCACCTGGGGTTGTTTCGAGGAAGCATTCCTGAAGCACGACATTCCAGATAATCTATTCTACAAATGAATCAAGTTCTATCCAGCTATACACCCTCGATGCAAAACCTCTCCCTTTACTTGAAAATGTTCCGATGGTTTCCAAATTCCCTGACATCTTTCCAGAAGAGTTGCCAGGAATGCCTATCATCTTGAACTTCCAGAAGAACTATCCAAGGTGCACGATGTGTTTCACGTGTCACAGCTCAAGAGGATCTTCGCAAGGAGTATCCGGACCTTTTATTTTCTCAGCAGGAATCTCGGGGCGCGATTCCTTCAAGGGGGGGGGGGGCGTTTTGTAACATCCCAAGTATGAAAAATAGCCATTAGAATGTTTGCTCTCTGTTATTTTATGTTTTGCATCATGGCATCATGTTCATTGCATTTGTTTTGCTTGTTTTCCATTTGTTTCCCTTTGTTTTCCTTTGTTTTCTATTTGAATTTCAAACCAAAATTCAACCTTTTGTTTCATCCTCGTGATGTTACAATTTCCAAAACGATATTTCAAATCAAAACAATCAATTGTTTTCATTAAAGTGTGATTCCAAAAACTGTTGTTTTGTTTCTATCAAAAATTCATTTAATACCAAACCCCTTTCAAATTCAATTAATTTCCAAAACAACGACCCTTTTGAAAGTTATGAAAATTGCAAAACAAATCAATCATTTGTTTCCATCAAACCATAAGGTTCAAAACTATTTAAAATGATGGCTTTGAATAATTCACTTAATCCAAACTTAATTCAAATGCCTTTCAAATACAATTACATTTTCCAAACAGCAACTATGTGGAAATTATAAAAATTACAACACAAATATAATCTTTTGCTTCCAATTAAAATTATATGGTCACCCTATTTAAATTCTTGTTTCAATAATGTCACTTAATCCAAAAATCATTCAAATTAGAACCCATTTACAAACAACACTTATATTTGAATTTTTGGAAAAACCAAAACTTGGCAAGTGTTGCTATTACAATAAAGAGATTTTACAATTTTTTCCCTAAAATATTCTACCCCAAAACTATCTCCTTTTTCTTCCTTTTCCAATCAGCAAAAAAAAAGAAAACAATAGAGCAAAAAAAAAATAAAAGGGAAGCAACCAGGGAGAGAGAGAGGCCCAGCCCAACTCCTTTCCACTTAAGCCCAGTACCCCTTGGCCCATACCCCTTCGACCCCTTTTCTTCTTCCTCTGTACGGTCGACCATCCACCATAGCCACGTAGCAAAGAAAGAACAGGGAACGGCTGTGCTCTCCTCCTCCCCTCCTATAAACCTCGACCCTAGCCCTAGGGTTGCCCTCTGCCCTCTCCTTCTCCCTCCTTCCTCTCTCCCCCGCCATCTTCTTCCTCTCCTCCCACCTCTCTCCTCTCTGCTCTGTATCTTCTCTGAACCGAACACTGCACCCGAAATTCTCCCACTTCCCTCCGGCGATCACCGGCGTTAGGGCCCTCCTCCGGGCGGGCAAACGGCGGGAATGGAACCCCCCGGCCACCCTCTTCCTCCTCCACCTCACGCTAGGGGCCGGGAGGCTCCACAGCGCCGCCGCCGTCCCCAACACGTCACCGTCGCCATCCTCTGCTCCGCCCCGTGCGCCTCCTCTGTCCGCTCGGTGAGCTCTCTCCTCCCCTCGATCCCTATCCCTCTCGCTCCCCTCCCCTCCGCGCACGCACGCCACGCCCCACAGCACGCCCGCACGGCGCCCCGCGAGCGCAGCGGCGCAGATGGCCGGCGAGCATCGCTGCCCTTCTTCCCTGTCGCGTGCAGTTTCAGGTACAGAAAAGGCACAGCGATCCATCTTCAGTTTCAGAGAAAAAAATCCCGCAAAACTGTACCTTATCCACCCCCGAGGCCCCTTCCTATCACGAATCAATAGCCACCGCAGTGGTAACTGAACCTGTGTGCGCAGCGGGAGGTGCTGGGTTCGACCCCCCTAACCCCCACCTTTTTTTATCTCTGTTTTTCTTTTTTTTGCCCGAAGTTCAGAAAGTCAAATCTGGCCCATTACTTCTAAAATCAATATAAAATTGAATATCACTCCAATTTGAATGATTCAAAATCCTGTGGATTCATAATTTTGTGCTCCTTCTATTAATGTCAATTTTGCAAGATGTTTTTGTAACAATTTTTGCACTAAATAATTAATTACTGAAAATGCAATAAAAATTGGAAACTTTGGAATTTCATAACTTTAGTTCTACTCATCCAATTTAATCAAACTTGGGCTATAAAAATTTTCCGTAACAAACTCTACACATTGGTATTTTATTTGGTCACAATTGAATTAATTTTGAGCATGTTTCCCTCTGTTTACTAAAAATGGCAGAATAAGAATGATTATGGAAAATTGCATAATAAATTCAATAATAACCCAAAAATTATGTTTGATAGCTCAAAATGTTCAGTGAAACATTTGCTACATGTTTTCAACCTTTTGAATGCAATTTGTTTACTGTTTTGAATATTTTAAATTGGTGCAATATCTAAATTCTTGTTTAATTCACTTAAACTTGCAAAAATCATAACTTGGGCATAAAAATTCCAAATTCCACAAACTAAATCTGTTTTCCAATCAACTTTTCATGTACTTTCCAAATATCAACTTTATTTGCTGGTTTGGATAATTTAAATTGCTGAAAACAACTGTTTCTTAATTATTGCATTTGAAATTGCCAAAATAATAACTTGCTCATTTTAAATCCAATTTCAACAAATAAAATATGTTTTCCAACCATAAGAGTATAAACTTTTCAAATATGAACTTTGTTATCTATTTTGAACAATTTAACTTGGTGAAAACAACAAATGCTTGTGTAACACCTTTAAGTAACCAAAATTCCAAAACTTAATAAATAAAACTCCAAACTTGGTAAACTTCTTTTCAAATTGCTTCTATTGTTGTTATTTTGCTGTTTTCCTCATCCATGCATCATGCTAATTCACTCACACATGATGATTAGTTGTAGAACAATTAATTCAACCATAATTCATGGGCTTTCCATATGCAATCCAATTGCATATGGGTCCATTTAATCATGTTGCTATCTTGTCAACTAATTTATTTCTATGCATCAATTAAATGGTCATGCATCATCCCATGATTGTGCACTATGCCATGTTATTGATTGTTTGTTCTCTGCGTTGTTTGTTTGCTTCTTCTCGGATAAACGACGACGTTGAGACCGACGAGGTTTACGATACTACTTCAGAGGATTTTTGCTCAGTACCAGTCTGCTGAGTTTGCAGGCAAGTATTCACTCACATGAACCATCGTGTTCCTTTCCATACTGGATACCGATACTTCTCCATTGTCTATTCTGCTAGCCATATGTATCGTTGCTTGTTCTCCGAACCTATCACATGAATCCCTTAACCCTGATATTGCCACACCTCCACTCCTATAACCCCTTTGATTGAGCCCGTGTCTTACTAGCATGCTTAGGTTGTTTTGCTCGAGTCTGCTGTCAGTTACTTTCTGTTATTATTATTCTATTATGTTCTGGGGGCTCGATGTTAATCAATCAACCTGTTAATGTTATGATTAATAATAACTTGCTGATAAGGCACCGGCAGGAGGCCCTGTGTGGTTTTGAGGCCTGCTAGTGTCGACCCTAATAGGAAAAGGGTCTTGTCTACTGATCCATGATGATCGCACTACCCGCATGTGGGAAGCGTGTATGGCCCCCCCTCAATTTGATTCGATTCGCATCTCGTCCAAATCGCCTCATTTAGTTCGGGTGTTCCATTTGCCGCATGCATGTTTTTGCGAGCCCAGGCCAGGGTGGAACTTTTGTAGTCGGCATATAGGGGGACACGGTCTTAGAGTGCTATGAGGGTCCCTTTTCTTCGGGGCTCGATTAGCCGTGCGCCCAAGGTGCTTTGGGCTTGATGCGAAGAAGAGTTGAGTTGTGTTGAGTGCCCCGCTTGGTGGAATGGCCGTTCCATCTGGCGGGTTATTCTTACGTGTACGGCCAAATTGGTGCACCCCTGCAGGGTAAATCTTCTCGAGAAGCCGTGTTTTCCGCGGTTATGGACTACTTGGTGAAAGTACTGGCTAACAAGTACTCAAGACAACTTAAACCTAATGATCAACAACCTTACACCCAATGATTAACAACTTGACTAGTAATAGGCTTATTGACACAACAATCTGAACCATCATTAATCCAATGGTGTGAGTTATCCTCGGACTGCTTCTTTGGATAAGAGGTGAGATCCAGGATGGGTTTGTTTGGAGTTAGTTGTTAGTTGGTTACGATACCCGATCTTATCTTCTTTCTGTTAGCCGGAAGTTGTAGTATGTTTCTGTAGTTGGTTAGAGCAGCCTGCTGCAGCATCTTTTATATCACCTATTCTTCCGTTGAACCCAAAGCATCTGTGCTTGTGTTGACGGGTAACTCTTTGGTGAAGTGTGAGTCTTGCTTGCCAGTACTTGGATGCACTGACCCCTTTGGGGCTGTGGTTTACGCAGACTACGGTTACGAGGATCCCCTTGGAGGCTACTACGTGGAGTACGACGAGACTGCAGACGAGTAGATAGCGGACCCGGGCAGGATCCGAAGACTACGTGGATGGGCTTCGTTCTTTTCTTTCTTCTCGGCTTCTTAAGCCTATTTGGATTTGTCTGTACTCAGACGCCATTGAGTGCTTCCGTTGTGATGTAATGAATGTTATGTTGGGACATGTGTCCTCTGGATGATTGCATTTGCTATTCTCTGCCCTAGTGAGGGCCAGTTGCAATTTATTTCAATCTTTTGTGTCTTAGAGATATGTTGTGGTATCATTCCGTTTAACGCCGTCGACGTACCATGTGTGAATGGTATGAAGTACGTCGATGGTAGTATCTTGATCTCTATAGGATAGTTTACATCGACGATGGAAAAGCAGAGTTTGGTTGTCGCACATAAGTGCTGGCCTACTCGGAAGAGGATGCGGGAGCAGATAGGCCCCGTAATCCAAGCATCTGCTTTCCAGTTCGGCCCGGTGAGTATCCCCTAGAAGTCAGGGTGCGACATTTGGGTTGACTCATGGATAGGGCTCGACAAGGTAAAGGTCGTGGCCAACCACCCTCTGCCGCGCTCCCTTGGGAAGAGCGTTACCGCGTGGCGCTAAGAGTCGGTTGGTACGTGTGGGTAAAGTGTACATCCCTGCAGGGCAATCTTTTCGAAAAGCCGTGTCCACGGGTAAGGACGACTTGGTGAAGGTAGAGACCATAGACAACTTGAACATCACGTAAAACATGTTGACAATGAATGAAGAGTGCCTCCTCGGAGATGCCGAGAGGGGTGATCCTTGTAGAAAGTGAGATGCTGGGAAATGAAGTTGGTGGTTTCAAAAGATGATGATCTACAAGAGTTGAGTCCTTTCTCGTCTGTTTTGAAAACCCTCTACAATACGTGCTATTCTTCCTCGATTTGGATAACAAACATTGCTTTACGCAAAACAACCTTCATACAAGCCTTTATGAAACTAGCAGATATATAATAGGTTAGCTAAGTCTTGTTGAGTACCTCCAGTACTAAGGTTTGCTTAAATTTGGTTCAGGTGAAGGTTTCACATCGGTGGTGTTTCAGCGTGGACATCGACGAGTAGTTTTGGGGTTCCCAGGTAGCAGCCTGGAATCTATGGGCTGGGACGTCGCTTTATGTTGCGGCCTCTTATGCCTTTTTGGTTCTTGTTGTTTAGCAACATAATTTGCCTTCTGTTGTCTGATGTAATGTTGGGTCATGTGACCTCTGGTTGTAAAGCTATACTCTAGTAATACATGCTCAATACAGTTTCTATGTCTAGAGTGTTGCTTTGATCGGTTGTTGGTTTCGAGCCCTTTGTTATACAGTTTTGGCTATGCCTGCATAGTTGTCGCAGTCGAGGGGTTGTGGAGCCGATGATCCATGTCCGAGCCCGCCTGCCGAAGATATTCGGCCTGGGGCGAGGTAACCCCAGTAACCATCGATTGTTGTTGCACTTTCTGGACACATAGCAGCTCTATATAACTTTGGTCCCGTTCCTTCAGTTTCATCCGACTCGTGGACGCTTGGGTATACATATCTGGTTATGACTAGCATGGACACAAGGAGTAGTAGACCGGGGATCCGGACTACGTGCTGATGAATCCGGTCTGCCTGCCGTTGTTTGTTGCGGCCGGGGCTGGTAACCCTGAAGCCCTTGTGAGTCCATTGCTAGGAGCCATGACAGTTTGTATATCTCTGGGTCCGGGGTCTGACAGAAAGGAGGACCAATCGCTACAATCATCCTAGGGAATCTCGAGCCAATGAGTGTTTCTGGACACGGTTTCAGGAGAGGATCTTTTATGAGGAGTATCCACTTAACAAGAACAAGGTGGTTACTCAATTCTCTATCAATGTTGCACACATGAGAGCCAAGATGGACTACTTTGGTGAAGCCCTGGAGATGTGTGAAGAACTTGGGCTCCTGGATTTCATTGAGATCAACGAGGACTATGATGAGCATCTCGTGGGCCAGTTTTATGCCACGATGTACTTCCACACCGATGAGAGGAAGATCACTTGGATGACTAAGGATCAGAAGTTCTCAGCGTCTTGGAGTCAGTTTGCCACTATTCTGGGCTTGCAGGACTTTGGAGAGACCCCTGATGCTGACTTTCACACCACCTACTTAAGAGTTCCTTATCCTGAGAAGTCCATGTCACTCACTGAGATGTATGACCTTTACATTCCTAGACGTGCTATGGTTGGACAATCCAAGAATCTGTTGCCAGTCTATGATATTTTGCACAAGATCTTCAGGAACACTTTGACTCCTCGAGAGGGAAACTTTGATCAGATCCATGGTTCTCTTGTTGACTTGATGGTTTACTCTCACAGGCGTCATGGTGATGGGCTGAGACTTGACATTATGGACATTCTGTACAATGAGATGTACAACTGCATTATGAGGAGGAGGGTGCCTGTTTTTGCTGCTCTGGTCTATAAGCTTATCTCCAACACTTGGCGCAATGCCAAGCTTTCTGAGGTTCTATTGGGCAATGATCAGGAACTGAAAACTCATGCTGTCAAGGATCTCCATGTCAAGAAGCATGCCACTCCTCTACTTGGTCCCGATGATCTTGGTCTGGACACCGATGGCTCGAGTGACTCAGACTTTGAGATGGAGGAGAGAGCTCAAAAGTAAGGCTTTCGCAAGTGGATGACTTCTACCTTGAATAAGATCTTTTGTCGCCAGGTTGATATGGAGGATCAGACATATCTTGCTCATGTCCGTAGCAAGAAGGAGCGACAGCTGACACGTGACAGGTTTGCCCATCTGGGGGTGCCTGTTCGTGCTGGGTCTGAGGACAGGATCACAGTTTCTGGGGAGTGGATGTCCAAGCAAGGCAATAGATGGATTGATCTCGAGCTTCTAGATGATGCCACTACTTCTCGCGAGCCCTGGAATCATGGTGAGACTGATGAAGAAGTTGAATATGTGGACTAAGAAGATGAGCGTAATCTTGGCAGCCCGGATGGTGCTTCTAGCTCTGACGACCAGTGACCTCCAGGGACGCTAGCATCGCCTCTTCCCTTTTTGGTGCCTTGATGCCAAAGGGGGAGAGAGTTCTATTAGGATCGTTGCATTTGCTTGGGTTTGTGTTTTGTCAAACTTTGTGCCGTTGTCGTGTGCTTGTGTTGACCTATTTGGTGTTAAATTTGTGTGTTTGAACCATTTGATGTTATGGTTTTGGTTTTATGGCTATTATCTTAATTCATTAAGCAAGCATTCATATTATCATATCTAGTGTACCCTTTCTAGGTTTCAAAGAGTTAGGGGGAGCACACTTTTTAAAAGAGAACAAAGTTTGCCTCATAAGCAAATTATTCCTTATGTATCACTCTCTCGAAGTGCTTGTCCAAATTCTTTGTACCTCCCTTAGTGTGTTGTCATCGATCTCCAAAAAGGGGGAGATTGAAAGTGAATTTTGCATCTTTGATCTCTCTTAGGTTTTGGAGTTGATAACAACATAACTAAGCTTCTAACAGTGCGTCAAGTATTTCAGGTAATATCAAATAGACGCCAAAAAGGTGAAGAGAATTCCAAGACATTGCCACCAAAACTGACTTGTTGGAGTGGTAGTGCCGGGCTTGGCAGCGGTAGTACCGCTCTGCACAAGAAGCGGTAGTACCGCGCCCAGTACCTCCAGCAGTACCGCCAGGAGAGAAATGATCTCTGTTTCGCATGGTACTGAGGCGGCAGTGGCTCGGTAGTACTGATGTACGTAGTTCAGTTTTGAGCAAAACCTTGCTCAGCGGTAGTACCGCTACTGGCTGGCGGTAGTACCGCTCCCTACAGGAAGCGGTAGTACTTCCCTCAGTACCGGCCCTTCTACCGCTGGCTAGGAATTGCTCACTGTATCCCACAGTACTAAAGCGGTAGTGGCTCGGTACTACCGCAAACCACTTCGAATTAATTCCACTGCTGGAGTACCACGGCACTTCAGCAGCAGTACCTCCTGCGCCCTACGACTGGGGCTCTCCAGTACCGCGTGGATACAAAGGTAGCGGTAGTACCGCTGGCACCCGCGGTAGTACTGCCAGACACGAAAAGGGTCAAAACGGCTAGTTTTGGGATGGGGCTATAAATACCCCCATCCCCTTCTTCCCCAAGGGTTGCTCGTTCCAACATTTAAGTCAAGCATTTATTGAGCCTCCAAAAGTTAGATCTCTCCCAATCCCTCCACCCAAACTCGTTGATACTTGGAGGATTGGAGGAGAAGACCCGGATCTACATCTTCACCGGCTCGTTCTTCATTTCCCCCTCTCTAGCTAGACGGATCTAGCCTAGGGTTTCCTCTTGCGGAGAACCTAGGCATCTTGTTACTTGTTGGTGATTCAAGAAGAGTTGGGAGCCCCTAATTTGGTTGTGGGTGTGTGCCCCAAGTTGTTTGTAAAGGACTCGATGCCCGCCTCAAAGGGGTTCAATAGTGGAAGGTGAACTAGGCCTTTGTGGCGGAGTTCATCGGAGAATAGGGTGAGGCCTTTCTGGCGTTGAGTAGGCCTTCGTGACGAGCTCACACCCCTCCAACGAGACGTACTCCCTTAACAAGGAGGAACTCGGGAATACATCATGTCTCCGTGTGCTCCACTTTGGTTACCTCGTTCCCTCACTCCCTTTACTTATCGCTTACATTGTGTTTATCCTTATCCTTGTCATATAGGTAAATTCACTGTAGTCGCATTATCTAGAGAATTTACCTTTGTGTCAAGCCTAATTGTTAAAAAAAATTAAAATTGGTCGTAGCACCTATTCACCCCCCTCTAGTTGCCCATACTTTACTTTCACATTGCCGTTGGGTGTTACCGCGCGTGCAAACATTTGCTCCAACGACTTTGTATTTGGTTTTAGTTGAACTCTGTCAGCTGTATGTCAGTTTGACGTAATGTCACTTTAACTCTGTATTTGGTTTCAGTTGAACTCTGTCAGTTGTATGTCAGTTTGTTGTGTTTGGGTGTTTGTAAGCATTTGAACTGTCAGTTTGAACTCTGTAGTTCACTGGTTACAATTTATGCAGTACAGTTCTAGGCCACATAGTTATATAAGAATTTAACCAGTTCATTGGTTACAATTTTATGCAGTTCAGTTTAACCGGTTTGAACTCTGTCACCGGTTACAATTTATGCAGTACAGTTCCCAGTTTAGTGCATAATGCAGACATTCTATAACATAGTGGCAGTTCAATCATCCAGTGGGTACATGTATAGAATCATGTGCCAGTTCAAATCATCCACATAGTTACTACAAAATAAGTTCCACGCTAACACTTACTAATCCAAAATACACATCATAGGCCGCATCAGGACCTGACACATATACAAAATAAGTTCCAAGACATTTATGCCATGTACAAAATAAGTTTCAGGCCATCAAATCATCCATCACATGCTTTCTTCAAAATAGCCCAAATCACCTAGAGCTCCTTGTGAGGTTTGGACCTCATCTTGCACCTGACTTGCATTTGAATTTTCACCAAATAGCAACCATTCCATTCCCCTGCCTGCAGTTCTCGTAGTGCTGGTAGTTGATGGCCCTCTGCCTGGTGCTCTTGATGCTCCACCTCCCCTAGTGCCTCTTGCTCTTGCTGTTTGTGGTGTGCCAAGTGCTCTTCCAGATGTGTTGACCAGTGGTCCCCTTGGACGTGGTATACTGGCCCTGTGATGTGCAAAAAATGCACTCTCTTCTGGCAATTCCTCAACCAGTACTGGTACTCCTTATGCAGGTCCCTACAAACATATTGAGCTTGTGTAAATAATGGTGCCAAGTGTGCAATAATTATATTTATGTAGCTACAAAAATGTGGGAATAGTACCTCATGTCCCAATATGTGCACCATGGTAGATGGTTGTTTTTCAGGGTCCAAATGCTCAGGAGTTGGGCCAGTTCTAATGTGCTATTGCAACATAGGCAAGTGATATTCAGTAAATAACTGGAAATGGAATCACTTGATATTTAGTAAATAAATGGCAATGCAATCATTATAACAGAAAATAACAGAGAATAAACACTTACAGTTCTTATAACAGGGTAATCTACATCACCATTTTCATCAATGACCTGTTTGGATTTCTTTCTCCTAGCAATCTCCATAAGCTGCTCCACATGGTCCTCATTTTTGTTGTTGGTTTCCTTTTCCTCCCTCTTTTTCTTTAAATATCTGGCATTACAATTTTAGGTCCTTTTCCGTTGGAGGCTTTTTTTCCAGCTTGAGGGCCCTCTTGCTGGGCATCTTCTTGCCCATGTTCTGCACATTCATGTGCCTCTTGATGGGCATCTCCTGCACCTTGCTGTGCATCCCCTGCATATGTTGATCAGCAATTTCCTGTTCCCTAGCTATTTCCTCCTTTAGCTCAAGACATTTGCTCCTGTTATGGCCAGTCTGTCTACAATATCCATAGTGCATTGTAGCACCATGCTTGCTTAGCCTAGTGCCATCTGCACTCTCCTCTGGGTGCTTTCTTCTGTTCTTCTTCCTTCTTCGAGCACATTTTTCATATAGTGGAGCCAATATTGGAGCTGCTTCCACTGGTTCCCATGCATCTTTATCTCTCAAAGGGAATATTTTCCCACCATAAGCTTCCATGTATGTCTTCAAAGTGTAACAACTAGAAACCATGGTTTCAGGTTTAATTATCTCTAATCTCAAGCAAGCAATAGCATGGCTGCAAGGGATACCTATCATTTTCCATCTTCTATAGGAGCAACCTATCATGTTTAGCTCCACCACATAATATTTTTCAAATGCTATGGCAGAAAAAACACCATAGCCTGAAGCAGCTACCTCTGAATTCAATGAAAATTCAGTATTTTTCCTAAGCTTGTCTCTAATTCTTGGAGTAATATGTCCTGACCACTGCTCAATTGCCTCCTTCCTCTTTGTGTGGTGTCTATTCATTAATTGATAGTTTATCTTCTGAAACATTGACATAATAGGGAGTTCTCTAGCATCTAGCATGTACCTGCAATCAAGTCGGCGCGACGGTGTTGTAACATTAGATAAATAATAAGAAATCAGCAAAAAATGGTAAAAATGCACGACTTAGCTAGGAAGACTAAGAACAACAATGAGGATGCACTGCAGTTGAGGTTTGGGAATGTCGACACAACGACGTCGGTCTCAGAACTTTGGTTAAATGATCATAATTCAACAAAAAATCCTAAAAATGCATGACTGAGCTAGAAAGACTAAGAAAAGCAATGAGGATGCACTGCAGTTGAGGTTTGGGCATGTCGACACAACGACGACGGTCTCGGAAGTTTGGGTAAATGATCATAATTCAGAAAAGATCCTAAAAATACATGACTATGCTAGAAATACTAACAATAGCAATGAGGATGCATTTACCTGTTGAACACCTCACATGTGTTGTTGAGGAGCAGGTCTCCGGATGGCACCCACCGGGTTCGGGGCCGGGTCGGCGCCCCCCATACCCGCCCCATTTAACTTGTCGGGTCTCATTTCTTACCATACCCACGACCCTATCGGGTTCGGGGCCCCAACGGGTACCCATTTAAGGAGCGACGGTGACACATGTGGGGAATAAAACAATGGAATATTGGAATGATGTTAGTGGGAATACACACGTGTGTACGTGTGTTATCTTCGGGAGTCCAAATTCCAACGCTCCCATGTGATGTGTGAGGTTTGTGATCCATAGCTCGTGGACGTGTGGTTAGGCATATGATCATTAGGTATATGATTAGGGCTTAGAGCGGGTCTACGGGTATGAGGGTACGGGTTTGCCACCCCCATACCCGCCCCATTAGAACTGCGGGTCTAAAATTTTATCAAACCCTCCCCATTTAAGGCGGGTACCCATCGGGTTTGCGGGTTTCGGGGCCCCATTGCCATCCGTAAGCAGGTCACACTTGGAGAAATCACTGAAAAAGGCTCTACACCATGTGTTAGGAGCCATTTCCTCCACAAAAGCATGTGCTCCAGGATTGTCCTCCTTCAGTTTGGCCATATTTCTCTCATAAGCATCTATAGTAGTTGATTTGGCACATGCCCACAACTGTTGCCTAACACTTTCTCCCTTGTGAACTTGTTGAATATTCTGATAGAGGCCTCTAACACAGAACTATGCTCAGCATCAGGGAACTGTTCTTGCACACCCTTTATGAGTCCCTATGGACATAACTAATTCAGTTTACATACAATGTATTACATATAGATATAGGCCAATTAACAAGAAACACATGAACATTTAATTACCTTTTGTGTATCACTCATTATAGTGAATGGAGCTGGGTTCACTATGTTCAAATCTTGCGTTAGTTTTGTCAGGGACCAGGACCATGAGCTGTAGCACTCTGTCTCTACAACTACCATTGCAATTGGATAAATTGCATCATTTCCATCAATACCAACAGCTGTGAGTAACTGACCACCATATTTTGTCTTGATGAATGTCCCATCTATGCATATGACTGGTCTACATCCCTTGAGCCAACCAATTTTGCAAGAAGCTAGACATATGTAACAGGTGCTAAACAAACCATGCTCCAAATATAAATAGAAACTGGATCTTGGATTCCTGGAGAGAATTTCCTTCCCAAACTGCCAAAGCAAGGAAAATTTCTTTATTTCATATCCATGTACAACAGCCACAGCTTCCTTCCTTGCTCTACCAGGTTTGTATCTGCTTACCTCCATGTTGAACCTCCTTTTCGCTTTCCTACCAAATGTTTTCAGTGTCATAACATCATTGTCCCTGAAAAATTCAAGAAATTGTTTTGCCAAGAATGGTGCTGTGAACTCTTTCACATCCCGCACTTTCTCACAAGTGTGACATCCACAAGATGCTTCACAAGGAAAGATATTGTCCTGTTATCTTTAACTGCAGTCATTCTCCAGGGACAATCTTGACTGCACTATGCCTCAACCCTCCTTAGATTGTTCCTCTTCTTCCTAATTTGAACTATGTTCTTCACTGAATATGTGGCAATTGCCTGGCTAACCTGCTCAACAGATTCAAACACCATACCTAATTTAAATTGAGGATTTTGTGAGGTACCAGCACTGTTGAATGGTTTGAAATGATAAACATTGTTTTCTTTATTTTCTTCTTCTTATACTCCTCATCATCAGAGTCACTTTTGTGTCTATTCTCACTCGCATCTTCCACTGGTAACTGCAAGTCATCTTCTATGACATCATCACTTCCAGGAACATGTGCATTCTTCTTGCCATTTTTTGGCACTTGTCAAACAATTCATCATCTTCATATGAATCCACATTCTGTTCATACAGTGCATCATCCTTTGCGAGGACATAATGACTATCATACCAACCAGGATGCCCATCTGAATCACACCCATAATCATCTTCTGAATGTTCTGAGTCATCAGGGTCACATTCCATATATGTACCATCCCCTGCTGCAACATTTGTACTCTCCTTGTTCTCAAACTTCACATATGTACCTTCAACTGTTGAACTATCATTGTTTGGATTTTCCAGGTTCTAAAAAATGTCAAATTTTATACCTCCTTATGCTTAAGCATAGGTTGAGTGCTTCTTTGGCTGCGGATTTATCATCATGGATTAAAACTCTACCTTAGGTTGTGATAGACTGTCTTAGTTTATCCTTCTTTGTACATTTGTAAATATCTGTAAACTCTTTTGATGGCAATAAAGGGCTGTGGGGGACTCCCCTGCAGTAGAAAATGTTTCAAAAAAGAAGAAGTCAAATTTCATATCTGGAGCATCAAATGTTGGAATGGATTTGGAGTTGTTATCAACATTTCTATCTGCAGCAGCAACTGCTACCTTATGCCTTTCAAGCCTTTCAAAGTCATGAAAAAACACAACCATGAATTTGTTTTCCACAGATGCCTCAGCCATTTTGTCACAAGTATGTTGAAAATTAACCATTACTGTCTCATCAACTGATTTCCCTGGAGGACACCACCATGTATCAACTGTAGCACACCATGGATAGCCTAGCTGCCTAATCATGTATTCCAAATGCCGGAAATCGAAGTTATTTCTATCCAAATTATCAAACCAAGCTACTTTATCCCTCAGATATCTAACATTCACTCCTGTCCTCACAAAGAAACCTCCATAATGAACTTCACAACTGAATTTATCTGATTCAACACCTACATTACACATCCAGTTACTGTTCGAAGCCAATAAATTGGAGAAATTTATAAATTTCCATCGATGATTCATGCCTAATCCCTACACAGTACGTGCCAAACACCTATTATCCCTAAGAAGTTACAATTATTGAAGATTCTATCGCCACTACCAACGGGGGACGGAAACCCTAGCATAGCAGCGGGGAGGAAATTGGACTTACCATGGACATGGCTACAGAGACCTTCGAGCCTAAGAACAGGAACGTGAAGCGCCGGAATGGCCTGCACTCCTGGCAGCGTCCTCGACCTATCGTTGGGTGGGCCGCCGCCGCCGCCGTCGGCAACATCGCTCGCCTCTTCCATCGCGATACAGGGGACAAGAAAAACTGGACCGTCGTAACTGAAATAATTAATTGCGAGGGGGTTACGTGCAATATTAAATGTCTGAATGCACGCCACGTGAGTGGCACGTGACCTTGCTTGGTAAAAAACCGGTCAAAAACCGCGAATCGTGACTTGAGTGCACACGGGTGCTGAGTTCGTGACGGGTTCATCACCACTTTTCACTTGTGTGACTTAAGTGCACCCACTCGAGCAGTTCAGTGACCCCTAGTGCAATTTACTCGCGAGTGAGCACTGAACTCACTAGTGGAAAATGGGGCTTTTGCTCACTCGCGAGCACCCCTTTTGCCCCGGCTCGGCCACCACCCGGTGCAAAAGATTGCATAGGTGGGGCCGGGGCGAGCAGGGCACGTGGTGGGGGGTCATTTGCCTCGGTTGGAGCCACAAACCGGGGCTAAAGGCCCTCAATGAGCGGGGCGCATGCGGCCGCGTCGTGGGGGGGGGGGGTCTTTTGCCCCGGTTTGTGGCTCCGACCGGGGAAAATGAGACCCACCTAGATGAAAAGTTGTTTCTATATTTCTCTTTAGTTAATAATTTTAATTTTTATTAAGAAAAACTAACCAAATAGATGGAAAATGAAAATTAATAGAATTCTTTTTTCTTTAAATCCAATTTGTTTCTATTTTTATAAACCGTACCATGCCAGCGTTATGCCACTCACTTTTTGGTGTGGTATGCTCACTTTTTTTCCCTCATATGCATAAGCGGTGTTCGATGAAATGCCCGAGAGCATAATGCCATCTGAGCTCGCAGAAAACAAACATGTAATATTGCTAGACTATTGTGTAATAATGTATCAAACCTGCATGGTTCATGTAGTTGGATTAGTCCACCTCTGTTTTCCACATGTCGGGCGTGTGAACTGGAGAATTTGTAGATATATAGAACAAAACAAAAGGTGTCGCTATCATACAGCCCGACCGTGGCTCATGAGTGCATATATGCATATCGAAAGCAGGGTCAGACGTATGATGGTGAATCCGAATGATTTGTAGTCGGTCGATGAACTGAATGATGTGTCAAACCTTTTGTCAAACCTTGAATGGGGGATGTATAACAAAACAATCGGTGTCGCCAGCATACAGCCATGCCGTGGCTCCTGGAGTGCATATATGCATATCAAATGCACGGTAGGACGTATGTTGGCGAATCCGAATGATTTGTATTCGGTGGATGAACTGAATGATGTATGAAGGGAATCCGGGAGGTGGGCTATATATAGGGTCCTCTGGCTCACAAAGTGTTGTGCTAGGGTTTCGATCCAACGGTTAAGAAGCGCTCGAAAGAAACACCCCTTATCCAACGGCTAACAAACGCTCGAAACAAACACACCGTACCCGTGATCGAACGGCTGACAAGAGTTCGAAAGAAACACACCTCTGATCCAACGACTCACAAGCGCTTGAAAGAAGCACATGATCCGTGTGATTGTTTGTGATTGGTCCCAACGAAACCGTAACCCTTTAGTCCCGGTTGGTAAAACGGGCCGGGACTAAAGAGGTCTGTTTCTTCTCACTATATATATAAACTCACCACCCTCCCATGACTTCTACCGTACCCACTCTAACCTTCCTGCAGGCGGAGGCACTTTCCGCCTCGAACTACCCCTGCCCGCCCGGCTACAGCATCCCCGCCCGCTGGATGCTGAGCGCCCGAGGAGTGCCGGTCCCTCCTGTTCCTCAAGGTGCGGCGCGTCGGACGAACATCACGAACCACTACTACCACGAGCTCAGGCCGGAGCAGCTGAGGAATCCCAGTTGGAATCCCGACTACCGCCCTACTTGGGATGCCTTCTTCATTAATCGGCGTGAGAGTACGCTCGCCAGGTACGAGGATAACGGCCCGCCTCATTCGAACTTCAACGAGTCCGGTCTTCAGCTATGGTGGGGCGGCGGACGGACTCTATAGAGCGTCATGAACTACATCAGGGCCGGCGATAACCCCCGCCTGCGCTACCCTCATGCCCAGTCCTGGGGTCGTGATCCTCCGAGGGAGTCCAGAGCACCGTCCGACGATAGTGACGACGACGTCGACAACTACGACGACTACGAGTCGGAGTATTATAGGCCTAGGCAGGAGTATGACTAGTAGATCAGATGCACTCTTGCCATTATGTACTTCCTTGTTTATTTAGATCTATGCTCTCCGTTTCGGTTTAGATCCAATCTTTCCATTATGTATTGTGCCTTGTTTATCTATCGAAATGTACCCCCCTCCCTAACTGAGTCGTTGGATGAGGGGTGTCTTTCTTTTGGGCGCATGACTCCCACCAATCAGGAAGAATCACACGGAAAACAGAAAACTGACGCGCTAGCGCGCCGCAGTGTCCCGGAATACAACAAAATCTTTTATTAAAAACAGAAAACAGACCAACACTAGTCCTCGTCGTCGTCGGGGAACTCGTCGGCGACCTCCTCCTGGTCGTCGGTGTCGGCGAACTCGTCGGTGACCTCCTCGTCGTCGTCGAGGTGCATGATGGTATGTCCGACATAGGGCCCCACCTCAGATCGTTGGAGGCCTAGACTTCGCCGGCGTGGTCGGCCCGACGGAGCTCTTGCAGCGCCTTCGTCCTCGCCTCCCGAGCGGCATCTAACGAGAGGTGGTGTTTGAGGCACCACTACGCCCGCTCAGCCGCGCGGGTCTGCCAAAGCTCCTCGTCGGCGCTCTCCTCCCCCGGATTGTTCTGGTAATACTCACGGACCACGCGGTTGTCCCTGGCGTCGACTAGGCCCTGAAACGTGCGGTGCCTGAGGTGGTGGTGGTCGGCGGCAGTGACGATCTGCGGCGTCGGCGCCCTGGCCTCCGCTTCCTAGAGGGTGTGGCAGTCGTTGAAGTTCATCAGTGACCGTGGGCGATTAAGGTGCCAGGACGCTGCGTCCCAGGCGCGGGCGGCCTCCGCCGCCGTCGCAAAGGAGCCGAGGGGGATGCGGTCGTCCCCGCAGCGGATATGCGCGGTGAACATTCCGTTCTGCCATGCTCGGACGCCGCGGAAGCCGGTGGTGTTGTTCCTCCTCGGAGGCATGGTGGCGGCACGACGATGCGTGGAGAGGAGAAGACGCTCGAGGCGCGGCAGTTTATACCGCGCGCTCGTGGCCACGCGTCACAACTCCCGCGCCACGTGTCACAACTACCGCGCCACGCGTCCACGCGGCAGGATTCCCGCGTCACGAGGCACAACTCCCGCGCCTCACTTTTCATAATTATTTTTAAAACAGATTTTGTATTTGGAATCGTTACGCAATTTTAAACACTTTTCATATTGAAAGTTTCTTCAAATTTCAAACCATTTGTAAACTAGGTTTTTAAAAATGTTTGAAATTTCAAAAATTGTTACTAGTTTAAATAGTTGGAATAATTAATTTTTTAAACAGAAAATGTGTTTGAAATCTTTGTCCAATTTTAAACACATTTCATATTGAGACTTTATCCTAATTCGAAATCATTTGAAATGTACTTGAAAAAACATTTTGAAAATGTATTTAAATAGGGCAGGAAAAAAAATGGCGGCAGGAAGCCAAAAAACGAAATTTTGGGGCTTTTGCCCCGGTTCGTATTACCAACCAGGGCAAAAGGGGGAGGGAGGAGGTGGGTGGGAAAGCGAGGGCCCACACCCCCCTTTTGCCCCGGTTGGTAATACGAACCGGGGTAAAAGACACCCTTTTGCCTAAATCCTCTCCGACGCCGTCAAGCTGCCCAATTTCACTGCCGCCGGAGAGATCTCCACCGCGCTTCCGGAGAGAGCTCCACCGCCCCGCGCCGTTCCCCTCGCCCCCGAGCCCGCGCCCGGCCACGAGCCCGGCCGCGCCCGCGCCTTATAGCTCGCCGCCGGGATCCTCGTCGCCGTCCTCGTGGCCGTTCGACTCGCCTCAGCTCCCTCTAGGTACTGCTTGTCGTAGTGCTTACCTCCGTATCAAAATATTTCGGAATTTTTTATAAACTTAGGAATTTTTAGTATACTTAGTAATTTTTAGTATACTTAGGAATTTTTAGATATACTTATGAATTTTAAGATATACATAGGAATTTTTAGTATACTTAGGAATTTTTAGATATACATATACTTAGGAATTTTTAGTATATATACTTAGGAATTTTTAGATATAGTTAGTATACTTAGGAATTTTTAGACATGACTTGTTCAAATAAAGATATGATATCAAATTTGTAGATAGTACTCCCTCCGTATCAAAACATAAGATGTGTTAGCATTTTGTAGATATAATGTATCTAGACATGTTTTAGTGTGTAGATTAATATGCATCTTACACTAAAACATGTCTAGGTACATATTGTCTAGGAAATGCTAGCTAAAACATGTTATATTTCGATACGGAGGGGGTATTTTTTTTAATGGAAATTAGCTATATATCTAGAGGGAACCGAGGGGAACCGAGGGGGAACTGAGGGGAACCGAGATGAACACTACGCGTCAGAGTACTACAGGCCTAGGCAGGAGTATAACTAGCAGAATAGATCCACTCTTTCCTAGTATACTTGTGACTCGAACGGTGCATAGAAGCGTTCCATATTATCCAATCATGTGTGAAAATATTGCAGATCACTCACATGACTGGATAATCTGGGATGCTACATCTGTTATATCCCGTTCGAGTCGCAACTATACTCGGCAAGACTCGATCTGATCTGCTAGTCATACTCCTTACTAAAGTGTACTGTTGTGATGATTGTTTGGTGGAATATTATTTTTTCAAGAGAATTTATAACTTATTAAAGTATTTTATCTCCCATTTGTATTAGTTGAGCTATTTGACGGCAGAGAGGGTGAAGAACAGGTGTTCGCGATAATATAAGAAGGTATACTCCCCGGTGGACCCAATGGCGGTGGAGGTGATCAAGACGACGGCTCACAGTACCTGAATGAATCAGGTCAGGGAATGGAGGAAGACGAGCAATTGCAAGGAACAGATGCGGAACCGGAGAAAACAAGTGATGAACAAGCCTTAGTGAAGGCTGCATCGACATGGTCTAGCAAGAAGACGAAACGAGGCCCGTCCCAAGAGATGAGCTCGAAAGTGCATCTGTTAATCGAGCAAGTCTATCGAACCGGCGAACCTGCTTGGCCCATCAAGAAAGCAACAAAGTTTACAAGCCAATGTGGAGTTATTGTTAGGGACATGATCCCTATAAGTATTATTGAATGGAATTAGCCAGCAAAGGACGAAGACGATCCTGGACGAATGGCAGTTTCTTTTGTCACAGGCCGATCCAAACAACCCATGTTCGACAAGCTGATGAGCCAGTTTAGGCTTCCAGAATGTGATGATGAAGAGGATGACGAGACTGCACAGCAGGAACTGCGCGATGCAGTGAAGCACTGGGCTCTGAAGAAGATGGCCGAGGCTTTCAATGCTTACAAGAAAAGATTATGGAAGGAATATCAGAAGAAAAAAGAAGTCCCAAAATTCGAGTGGCCGCTTGAGAAGCAGAAAGTACACTGGCCAGCATTTTCTGGCGTACAAGAAATCAGAAAAGGGGAAGCTGAGATCAGCCAAGAATGCGGCAAATTCTAAGAGGAGGGTATATCACCATAAGATGGGTTCAGGTGGCTACAGAGTTGCAGTGCCTAAGTTTGACGCACTCGAGGCAGAGCTGCAAGAGAAGGGGATCATTCCAGGTACTCAGGATTTTCCGCGGAGGTCAAGGAATTGGTTGCTTGGGCATGAGGCGACGTTTGACGAACAAGGGCACCTTACTATGACTGAAAAAATAAAGGTCCCCTTTGCGGCACTTGAGAAAGTGTTCAAGGAGTTTAGAGAGGGAGAGTTCAAGCCAGATCGAGAGAATGACGAGCTTACAAAGGCCCTCGGGAATGCAGAACATGGCGGCTGGACACGAGGCAAAGTACGATATCCGTGGTGCTTTGGCTTCAGGCCGGAAGATTGTATCTTTCCATACAGAAGCCGAGTGAGAGGACAAATAAAGAAGGATGCAGCGGTCGTAGAATGGGTAGGTGCCTTGGAAGCCGTAGTGATGAAGCAGCAACTACAGATTAATGAGCTTACTAGCCGGCCCTCCCAGACGCAAAACGCTAGTACATTCGAGGAAACAGAACCATCTCAACGCCGGAGCAGCGTGGCTTCCACGGAGGTACCGGCTTCCGCTGCAGTTCTGCTTATTGATGCCCCTCCACAGATGGAGGCCGTGGATGCAATCAAGGAGAAGACAAGCGATGCGCTATACGTGTCGGTCTCAAACATATCCATGAAGGTGACGGACGGCTACGCTCTAGCTTGTGTAGAGGGAGCGACCTTGCATGGCCGTCCGGTTACACCTGTCTATGCTCGTGTCGGTGTTGATGATGTTCAGCCGGATTGGAGGATATTGCGGCTTGACATCCCCAGAGGTGACGGGGTGGAGACACTTGGAGAGGCCGTCAATTCCATCATTAAATGGAAAAGAGTGGCATAGTGTTTCCCCCACGCAGTCCACCGCCGCTACCACCGCCACCTTCTCCTAGACGTAGTCCACCGCCAACACAAGCAGCTACTTCTCCGAGATGTAGTTCACCGCCGCCACCACCACCACCTTCTCCGAGACGCAGTCCACCGCCGCCATCACCGCCACCTACTTCTCTGAGACACGGCCCAGCTCGATCATCGCCAGCACACGTCGACGCCATGGACGTCAGCAGCCCGAGTCCGGCTCAATCTCCGATGCCTGAGCCGACTCCGCCGCCCACTAAGTCGTCTAAGCGGAAGGCTGCTGCCTCTAAGTATTCCCCGAAGAAGAACCTCCGCCGAAGAAGAAAGCCAAGAAGCTGCCAGAAGTGTTGCCTTACCATAAGACTGACCAGGAGTTAGACGAATGGGTGACCGCGGACACGAAACGTCAGATGACTTCGTGGGGAAAGAGAACCCCAGAGCCGCCAAAGGAACCAATAGATCCGGCTGTAAAGAAGCACTTCAAGAATATGCTGGAGATGCCGTCCCAAGTTAAGATGAATCTTTGAACTGACTATGATCGCGGAGTAACGATGAGTTATTCCCAAGCCAAGAAGGCGGGGAGAACAATTCCCCAGCTCGGTGTCGGACACTGTACATGCTCAAGTTGATCGGGAAGCAGCTGAGAGGTTTGCCAGAGACTGTGGTATAACAGTTGAGCAACTCCTAGGCCAATCCGACAACTTCGAAAAGGCTGAATTGGCATGGAAATATGAGTGTGGGAAGTCTCTCGTCAAACCTGATCAGCTCAGGTCTACGACAACATTGAAGCTCCAACTGCATACGTGGTATATCCAAAGCGCAAAAGATGGGCTAGACCAACTCATCCTGAAAATTAGACAACATGATTACTTCCGCGATGACTCGATGTTTTTTGATTTTGAAGATCTTTTTTCTTCTATAATCTAGACGCCCTCGACAAATCGATCATCAGAACCTATTGTCTGTAAGTATCTACCTCAGCTAGTTCGATCATTGCTTCTTATATATATTATATCCTCACTGCACGATATATATTATGCATGATGAAGATTCTGGAATGTAATGGAAACGGTGGCGTTGGGTTCATTGACCCATATGTCGTCAATGATATCGTTTTAAAGCAACACGCTGAAGATACGAAGGATAACCTAGTTATGTTTTTGAGGAATCAATTTGACCGTAGTGAAATACTATTTCCTTACATACATAAGTGAGTGTTACTGTCTTATGCATATTTCTTCACATTTCTATTTCGCTAAGTCGGTGTTAATTAAGTGTAATTGATGAGTTAATAGTCTGTGTAGATTTCACTGGATTCTTTTCGATATTCACGTTGACAGCGGAATAGTTGATCTCATGGACTCTATGGATAAAGAGAAAGAGGAGTACCAGCCCATTATGTCAATGCTCACAAACTAAGTTCAATCGTTGTCGCACTACACCGTCCCCTTTTGTTCAATCATTATCGTACGATGACTCATATTTTTTCCCGGACAGGGCTTGAAACCGGTTTAGGAAGCAACAACCCGGTTTAACGGAGTTGAATATAATATTTGATATACTCGTCGTAAGTAATACTTGCTAAATTCACGCATCTCTTTTTAATTCCTTGATCATTATTTGACTCAATTATATCTCTCGTAAAGTGCCCTCAGCAGCCACAAGGAACAAATTTATGTGGCTTCTATGTCATGGAGAACATAAGGATAATCGTGAATGATCGGTTAGGAAGAAGAGTAAATATAAGGCTCTACAATCTTCAGAGTCAGCTCCTACCGGCAGACTGCTTACAAGCACTTCAAGAGGAATTTGCGGGTTTTGTGCTGAAGGAGGTCATATCTGAAAATAGAAGATTGCATTGTTAAGTATAAACATTTATCTACATGTAATGATCTCAACGTGTATAACTCTGTTCGGATGTAATGATCTAATTGAGATCAGTGTAATTATATTTTGATGATATCAATGCATGCAATGAGTTTTATGATGATTACTATCGATGTGCAAAAAATATGTTATTAACAGCCTCACCGAAAAAAACAACACAGAAAAACAGTCCCAAAAGAAACATGCCAAAGCTCTGCCGCGGTAGGGAACCTTTTGCCCCGGTTGGTGTTACCAACGGGGGTAAAGGGGGGGTGCCTGCACGCTACGCAGAGCTCACGTGAGGCACGCCTTTTACCCCGGTTGGTAACCCAACCGGGGCATAAGGGGGGACCTTTAGCCCGGGTTTGAAGAACCCGGTTGGGCAGCCGGGGCATTAGGCCCTTCCCACCTGGGGCTAATGCCCTGTTCTGCACTAGTGACTATAGACTAGCTAGTCAATTATTCTTAGCACACGCGCCTCTGCTTTATTTTCTGGTGGTTAGGTCCTTGCGAGCATGTGAAATAACGAATCAAATCGCTACCTTTTGTTGTGAAATAAAAGAATTCTGCAGATATATGTGAAATCTGCACATATATGTATTGACTAGTAAAATGCCCGTGCGTTGCAACGGGGAAGAAATGATCATGTTATGAAAGCACGTTATCATCCGCTCCAGTAGTGGTGATATCTAGGCCTTGGTAGTTGAATTCCGATGATATTCGATAGACATCTATGTGGAGTTCGTGATTAGGGCGCCGGACGCAAAATAAAAGAGTGTAATTAATCTCCGTCCCCTCCATTTCTTCTTCATCCTCTTGTAGTTACATACTACTCCCTCCGTTCAACAATAGATTACGTCCACTTGTCTATATATTGATGTATCTAGACATGTTTTAGTGTCTACATACATCCATATGCAGACAAGTGAAAGTCATCTATTGTTGAACGGAGGGAGTAATATATTTAATTTAAATAGTAAAATGCCCGTGCATTACTATGGAGTTATTTTTATTGAATACTTTTTAAACTATAGTAGACAATACGGTTTTCCATATGAACAAAGGTGAAAACATCTCAACATTTAGTACTTTGGCCATGATTTTGGGGACATGAAAAATGCAAAAGTGATGTATATATTATATCTATAGATCTTGTTCATATATTATATGAGAGCTGCTATGCGTACGATAGAAGCTGTCCGATTTGTGTACGACGCATCACATCCAACCGTCCGTTTATAACACGAAACCATAGCTCGCCGCTGGTTCGTACGTCGTACAAGGATCGGACGAAGAAACATCGTACGCATAGAGGTTCCGATATTATATAGCTGGTTATCTAAAGATTACATCCTTGCGTAGAGACCGGGGCTTCCCAGAACGTTTGCATTCGCGACCGTTAGATCTTCGCCGCAGGACGATCTCGGCCGTCCGTTCGCTTGGTGATTTTTTTTTACTGTCTTTGGTCCTACAGGTCATTGACTTCGCGGGTGGGAAATTGTGTCCGTGCGGCGTTCTCCGCACCGTTTGGGCACCCTGGGCCGTCCGATCAGAGAACCAAACCCGCGTCCATCCTAGCCATACATTTTTCACAGCCTCAGACAAAACACCGAAGGTGAAACCCTAGCCGCCGCTCCCTGTGCGCGGTGCGCCCCCCTCGCATTCCCGCCTCGTCCTCTCCATCTCCGTTCCCCATTCCAAGCGCTGCCTTCTCCACACCCGCCACTGGCTCCTGCCCCTCCCTCTTGTGCCGACAGCGGCAGGCAACTCCCTGCTTCCGCCGCCCTAAAGGAGAACGCGGTCCGCCGCTTGCACTGCTGCCGCCGCGTGTGCGGTCGCCTCTCCCTCCCCGGCACAAGATTTGTTGGCCTCAAGGTGCAACAGCCTGGTTCGTCACATCCCCATCCTCAGCGTAGATACGCCGCTCGAGGTCGCCGAGAAATTCCGCCAACGGCGGCGAGGAGGCGCACGCACGGCAGCACGGGCATTGAAGCCTCCATCTCCGGCTACTCTTCGTCGGCACGGAAGCCGGCCGAGCCCCGCCTTCTCCACCTCCAGCTCTCTCTCTATCACGGCTTCATCAGTCTAAGACCTAGGTAAGCTTCTGCTCTACTTTTTTTGTTTGTTCATCTTCAGGTAAGGAATTAGTATCGTTCATGCACTGGTTTCTTGGACAAGCGAGGATTCACTTGAGAGCAACAAGGGCGGTGTCCTGATGTCCTTGCTGTTGCTGCGGGTTCCCATCCCACAAGATGATTTTTCCATAGCAGATCAATTATTTTTTACTCATATTTTTCTAATCTTGCCTCTGCTCTTTTTTTTTTCAGTTGTTTTCTGGAGAAAGAACATGAAGTTCTCTGTCTCCATGTTCAAAGGGAATATATGGAAACCAGACGTGAGCTGGTGTTCAGATGTGCTTTTTCGGAGATGGTTCTTTGTACGCTTCTTTCAACCAATAGTTGGCATACAGCATCCCTATCTATACATCATTATATTTATTTGCTTCCACTTGGTTACGAGGATATATGTGCTCATATAGTTAATTTTGTATGGTGGCAGCTCTACTTCTAGTGCCTGTTGTGCTGATTAAGACCCGAGCCAGCTGGGCGTTTAGAACATGTGCGAAAAAATTATCCTCAGGTAAGAATAGGATGCATCTTGTAATTTTCAGCTATGGCAAACATACAGAATGATTAAGATCAAGCATTTCGCAATATCTGGATCATTACAATTTGTTGGGATCATTGCAAAATGCTCAAATTTAATGCCTCCTGATTTCTTCAGTATTTTGTAAAATGCCTCCCGGTTTGTACAGGTGTCAGTTCAATTTACTTCTTCCAGCCTTCATGAAGTCTATACGAGGTTGTGAATCGGGAGGCAAGATCTACTCCTTAAAAACTGAACTGTACAAACTACTCTCGAAAAGGTTAAATTCTATAACAATATTTATGCGAGGTGTTTTTCTTAGATAATTTTCCTGCAAATTGTAACGTTATACACATTATTAACAATAAATAGCATTGACTTTCCTTCACTTACTTCTGCTTCGCATGCAAATCCAAAGATATCTCGACTTCCAAACCATATTAAGACCCTATCTTGTGTAATTTGCGAGCTCCTTTGTATTAGATGTTAGTTGAGGATGATTTCAAACATATACAAGATGTAGATTTTCATTTGCATGTGGCCAAGACATTAGCTAAGTTTGGCTCTGTTTTTGCTACACTTTGATACTGAAAATTAAATTCCGAAGCAGTTGATTTTATCTGCCACTATGACCTAAAATATCTTAGTTTTTTATATAGAGACAAGGAGGTCATCGCCTATGTCCTTTACCCTCAGCTTCCACAATATGATTCCCTTTACTCTGCACCTTCGGCCGCTTCGATTCGGTTCGATCTATGGATTCTACCGCAGTCACAAGACTGGGTGTTTGGGGCTGAACCTTGACGGTGTTATTGATCCGCAGGTTTGTCTCCCTCTTTCTATGTTTTCATTTGTCTGTGTGTGTGAATTGATGGTCCTATTTTCCTTCAGCGGCTAGGACAGTAGTATGACCATGTTTGTGGGGATAAAAAGGACACCTTGATAATGCCCATTGTGAATAGATCGAGACACGACAGGGCACACGAGGTATAGGTACTACGGTCTCAACTTCTTTTTTGCGTCTTCCATCAAAATTTGCATGACTTGTGTTGGTTGCAATTTTTCCATGCTTTCTTTGAATTATTGATTCATGGTGAAAAGTTGTAGCTGCACATTGCATTGATGATTAACTGAAAAAATTTCTTAGTTCATAATATCCATCTAGATATAAGTTACGAATATTGGATTTGGTCAATTAGGTTTTTGTTCACGATTGACCCATCCATTTTCGTTGGAAATTCTCCGGGTGGAAATTTAATTGTTGGCGCACACACGCACACTGCAGTGTCCTTTCTATGTGCTCCATACTCTTCCTATAGTAAGAATCACTTCTGTGCTTCTACTGCCCCAGTTGGAACCAAATAAATGATACCTTTCAGCTCACAGTATGTGGATTTAGTGAGTGTTGCAGATGAGGGTGCATCATTTTTTGTATATTTACTTGGCCAGGTATTAGCTAGATGACTAGCTAAGGATGTGCTCAGTATATTTTTCTCATTTTATGTAAACACAAGTTGTTGGTATTGATAAGTTACGAATATTGAATTTGGTCAATTAGGTTTTTGTTCATGATTGACCCATCCATTTTCGCTAGAAATTCTCCGGGTGGAAATTTAATTGTTGGCGCATGCACGCACACTGCAGTGTTCTTTCTATGTGCTCCATACTCTTCCTATAGTAAGAATCACTTCTCTGCTTCTACTGCCCCAGTTGGAACCAAATAAATAATACCTTTCAGCTCACAATATGTGGATTTAGTGAGTGTTGCAGATGAGGGTGCATCATTTTTTGTATATTTACTTGACCAGGTATTAGCTAGATGACTAGCTAAGGATGTGCTCAGTATATTTTTCTCATTTTATGTAAACACAAGTTGTTGGTATTGATGTTCTATTGATTAGAAGAGTAATACTTGAACCTCTTTTGTTCCCCTGATTGGTGTATGATTTTTTGTTTCGATAGAACAGAGTCATCATACACAATAGATTCATATAGTTCAAACATAGTGAACTAATTTTCTGTTTTCCTTTTTTCTTCTGGTGTCATATTGGAGCATGTTCATTTGAAACTGGCAGATACACATGAATTTGCTCATATAACCTTTCTATTTTTTGTTCTCTTGAAACCTCTTCTTTGCTTTAGCTTAGGCTGCTCTGAATATTGCTTTACCATAGGATCTAAGGTCTTTTTATTTCTCATTCCTAGAGCCTTCATATCTAAAAGGTGGTCTGTGAGAGTGCAAACAATCGGATATATACATGTGTCCGAGCATGACCTTTTCAAGTTTTCATGAATGGAGCTGTTTGTTACCGGTGACCCGAGGATGCTAACTAAGATGTAAGTTTTGATGCCTCCTTTCAGAGATTTTCTCATATAACCTTTCCATTTTTTGTTCTCTTGAAACCTATTCATTGCTTTAGTTTATGATGCTCTGAATATTTCTTTACCATATGATGTAAGATCATTTTTTTTCTCATTCCTAGAGCCTTCATATCTGAAAGGTGGTTTGTGAGATTGAAAACAATCTGATATATACATGTGTTTGAGTAGGAGCTTTTCAAGAATGGAACGGTTATTGGTAATCTGAGGACGCCAACTAAGATGTAAGCTTCCGTACCTCTTTTCATATGTATTCCATGTTATGTTCAGGCCTGACCTCCTATATTTAGTTTGAATTTCGTTCCAAAAATATCTCATTTTCTGTGTTATATTGGTAAAGCTTAGAAGAAACTTTTATCATCCAATGAATATAACTTATAGTATATACAAGTAAGTGGAACCAAAGATGAAGTTGTGTAATACAATGATGGGACATCGTCTAATGAGCATTTCTTCCATGTAGAAAAGTAAGCTGCAACAGGAGAGAAATATATTCAAGGTTGTGCGATTACATATTTTTGTTTATACGAGATAAATCATGCTAAAATGATGAATGTTTTTCATTTATTGGACACGCTAGATCTGTGCAAGGATCAGTTCCATTCAGATTAGAATAAAATGTTGGCTGATTCTGTTTCAAGTTTTTGTTCTACTAGGACATCTGAAATATTGGAAGAAGAAACATAATGGGATTGAATTCTCTAAACATTTTCGGTCTCATCTCAGCCCCATCGAAGGCTTAGCCGTGAGTGCACACATCCTTAGAGCATCACCAGCCGTCTCCCCAGGAAGCCCCCGAGGAGCACTTTTTGACCGCCGGTAGGCGAAAAAAGTTCCAGCCGCGCCCCCAAGGTCTTGATTAGCGCCGGAAATGGACGAAATAGCATCCGGAGAACCCACCCCAAACCCAGCATCCTAGGGGCAGCTGGGATCGCCGGCTCTGCTTTTCATATGCAGAAGGCCCACTTGCTAGCCTGTATTTCGTCTGTCTTTCTTCTCTCTCCTCTCTTTTCCTCCACATGCATGCAGCGGGACCACACATGGAGGAGAATCACGCATGCACCATCAACCAATTGAAGGCAAGGAAGAGCAATCATGGGGGGTTCGACTGGGAAAAACTACTCCCCCACGCCAATATTTTCGCCGGCAAAATTTTAGTCGGGTGAAAAAGTGCTCCTGGGGAGCCCAAACGGCTGGAGATGCTCTTATGTTCCCTTCTTCATTCAAGATATTAGGATACCACATAGTATATTTTATCTTGTTAGTCGCTACCCTTAGTCGTTGCGCCTTACCCGCAGTACTACAAACACATGTAATTACAATGTGTTTCAGCAATGCAGGTTAGCGTTGATTGCTTACTTTGCTGCACGAACTCCAACGACCGGTCTGTCAAGATATATGATGTCGTAAACTATGCCATGATGTTAATGATGCATCTCCCATATATTCTTGGGGTGATTGAGTGGGTTCATTGACAAGCTGATATTAAACCGAAACTTGTTGTCAGTGACTGGAATACATCTTTTGCTCACATATAACACTCATTCTGGTTCCAACGATCGGCTTATGTTCAAAGAGGTATAATTTTGTTGTCGCCTTCTATTTTTGTTTGTGAATTTAGGTAACCAATAGTTGGTTAAATCACTTCATCCTTGCCTTAACTACAGTGGTTTGTAAATAATGTCAATTGTTTGGCAAAAAACTACCTATATTAGTGCATTATGAAATCTGACACTTAGAAATAATAGTCATTATTAATCTTCTTTATATACATGGAATGGAATAAATCTACCTAACGAGCTGGTCTTGTCCAGGTGAGCAACGATGGCACCCAATTTGTTGTCACATCCCCCGATTGTAGGATAAGGGTATTTTGATTAAAAACTGGTGGATTAAAACACGTGTATGATGAGCTCCTTGAGGTAAGATACCTCCTCTATCCAATGCTTGCACATTGCCAGATGAAATAGGGAATTATACGGATTCATTTCTGCATAAAAAGGGGTATTTTTTATGGATAAATATAAATATTGGTACCTAAGTGTGGCCATCTCGGTTTAGGCATCTTACAATAATTCACTTTACTGCATTCATAAGAAACTATTACTCTCGGGCTGGATAACAAATTTAATGACGGTGATCAAGCTGGGCACACGTGTCACACTGACGCAAGACAATCCATAGCCCATGGAAGGACATGCTTTCTTTTGTTCATATCAGCAATAATGTATATCTAAATTAAACTTATAGGCTACTGAAATCCTTGTGCGATATTTCCTTCGGTTTAGAGGCATGGCAGATCCAGCCTCTGAAGTTAAATCCGTGACAAGTCACATATGAAACAATTGTTTTGTTGTGTGTCTCAGCAAACTGCACTGATGCCTTTTGTGCAGGTTGAGCGCAACAAGCCATAATAGTTGTGTTAGATGTATCCTATCTGCTTCAAGGTTGATCAGAAGAAACTTGCCTATAAAACATGTTTCTTAGCTGTTTGCATTTAATCTTTTAAAAAATTAGGCACTACTCAATTAATCTATATGGCAATATTGAAAGGTGGGAAACGAGGCAACATGCTGAAAGGTGGAAATAATGTTCTAGCGAAGGAAGACAATACCTAGGTCACTCTTTAGAAATGCTACTACTTCAGGTTTGCGTAACTCCATAATTGTTGTTTCATTTTACAAAGCTACTCTCTTGATTAATTCTGAACTTTCTTCCTGCAGAGTAGACTCCTTTTGCCTGTACATAGTTTGTCCGTGACTGACCCCATCAACCTGTGATCGATGATATTTTGGTTCCGTCGTTGTTCAAGTCTTGGCTGCCGTATGTGTCGATGTTTATGCTGTTTAGACCAGCCGCTTCTGCCTTTTGGAATCATTACTGGTTACATGAAACTCATTTAAGTGATTGAGATCATGTCTTCTTATCCACTTTAGACCAGTGAATTGATCAAAAATATTTAGTGCTTCTTCCATCTGTGTGTGTATATTATGTACAACTAAATGCAACTTTCTTAGAGCCATCTTCTGTTATGTCAATGTGGTATGAACCTCTAAATTAGTATCCCTATGAGTTTCATCATTGCTCTGTTTTCCTGTTTCGTAAGGTTCTAATTGTGTGATATGGTAAATATTAATTTCACATAACCATAGAGATATACTTTCCTATGTACAACCGTTCTTTCTAGAAATAACTGTGTGATCGCAGTGCTCAACATCTTAGACGACAACAACATATGATACGATTATGATATTACCATTTTATTTAGCTTATACTTTTAGATATTTACTGTCTCCTTGGTAATCTGTATATAACGGGACAATTACGGGTAAAATTCTAACCGAACCAACAAGTGCCGCGCGGCAAGCCGCGCTCCGAAATCTAGTATCACACATACGTAAGAACACCTGCTTCCTTTGACGCTTCAAAAGGCAAGGAGATGGGAGAGCAGAACAAGAGCGGACCGAGTGTTCCGGTTGGACCGATGAGGTCCCTTCACTTGTATCAGATTTGGTCGCCGATATAGTTGTACACCCAGTTTAGCGGAATCCCCGTTTCTTGTAAAAAGGAAAAAAATAAAAACCTGGTTGTGGCTTTGCCTACCGCCATGGTGGAAAGCCCATCTCTAGTGTGGGCATTGCGCCACCGCAGCGAAGTAATCCCTGCGAGCGGAGCAATTCTTGACGCCTCATCTATGGCCGCGACACCAATCAGTTTAGTACTCGACGCTCAGTGAGACAGGAACGCTGATGTGAACTTCCACTTTCAAAACTTTATCGGATCCATGAACAATCGTACCAGCTAGTACTACTGTATTATCCAGCAAAACAGCTTTCATCCTCGATTTGCATATCCACCACGTAGATTTCTCCTAGTTCACGTGTACGCCCGACATGTTCAACTAATTACTGCTGCTGATCCTGCTCCGGGTATCTCAGCTTGGCTTTCTTCAGGGCGCCCGCAAGACCATGTTTTGCCACGTGGCTGCCCCATTGCAGCCGGCCGCAGCGCCTCCCAGTATGCCGTGAGCTGCAGGACTTAGGTCGGCAGACCCACTTAAGAAAGAGGTCGCAGCTGTCGAGCATCGTCGGTCGCGGCGGGCGCGCAGCACCACAACCGGAGGTCCTGGCTCAAGCGTGCAGGGCCTGTCCCCAGGATCTTGCTGTCGGCGAGGTCGGGTTGAGTAGATGAGGTCGGTCGATGATAGTTTCTTTGATCGATCTCCCACCTCGATCTAACGTGTATGATCAATCTCACGTATATACAGGGACCATGGGTAGGAGTTGGAAACGAAGTTGTTTTTTGTACTTACATCCAGAGTCTGGCTCCTTTCGTTTTGGATTTCGATTGGTCAGCTTTTTTCTTTACTGATCGGTTCACTGTACGTGGAAAGGAATTGTAGAGTACCTCATGTCTAACACGAACGTGTACACGTCGAGGATTGGTACAATGGCATGGTGGATAATTTTTCTCAACTTAAGGGGGCAATTTCGATGACGGACCGACCGACCAAGTAACCAATCAGGAAAGCCTTAACGCTTTTATTATTAGGTAAATATACGCCTTTTGCTGTCCCGACAAAGCTGAGTTGCCCATCCAAAGCTGCTGCTTTTCGGTAGCATACGGGCATCTGAAACATACTAATACTCAGGAGCGTTTTTGTTTGGGCTGGTTGTGCTGTCAAACCTTCTATTGGTTGGTTAGAGCATGTGATGTGTCTCCTCTAAATTTGGTCATCTACATGGCCATATGGAAGATCATCTAAAAAGATTATTTTTTAAAGGTTCTCGGTTTTCTAGTGGAACAACTATATTCTCTCTCATATATTTTAATAATGTTTTATAACTATCATTCAAAGTTTTTTTTCGATGCTTCTATTTTTAACATAGACTATAAGTCGGTACACTCAATGTCGATTTCAGTACAAAATTCAGTAGGAGTCACTTAGATAAATTGGTATAAGGAGTAGATGGTCCTGATTACATACAAACCGACAGCACATCTCGCACCATCACACAATTTTTTATCTCAAAAGCACCACAACAACAAAATTATGTACTAGCAGATCATGTACAAGTTTTTCGTACCATCAGCTCAGCTTATTTACAAAGTCTAGCCTTGGCAGAGCAGCATCTACAAAATTCAGTACAAACTAGAACAACAATCTACAAAATTCTTTTGTACAGCAGCTACTAGTCTAGTAGTACAGGCAAAATGGAGATTCGTACAACTGCTACTATAGCAGGGGCACACTAGCTCAGGCAAAATCGATTTTCCTATCCCGTCTCCTAGTTCGCCAATTTCTCTGTACGGGCGCGGGAGCGAGGCGCGGGCGAGCAGTTGGGCAATGAAGGATCCTCGGTTGGTCCTCCAGGGCTGAAGGATGCGTACTTGTAGTCGAGGTCCTCCAAATTTTAAACGCGCGTTTGGAGGAACCGCTGAAAGGCCTTTTTCGGACCTGCGTCGTCTATCTCAGTTTGATGGCATCCCCAAACGGGCGTCCAAAACTGAGATAGACGACGCTGGTCCGAAAAAGGCCTTTCAGCGCGTATGGTGTGTTGTCAAAGGAGACAGGGACACGAGCGCATTCTGTGTGGCTCCAAAACAACGCCTCGATGAACCAAGGGGCCCACACGCTAAGGCAGACGGGTCCAGAATGCAACTCAGATCCTAATTTTATGGTATGCTATAGGGCATTGTAAAATCATCTGCTGACATGTCATGTTCTCTCAGGTAGTCAATTTCAGGAGATGAAACTATTGTTGGCAATCCACAATTGCAATTGTTCAAGCCTGATTGTTCCAGCTCAGAAAAATGTGGTGGTATTTTACTTCTTTTTGGTTCTGTTTTCCTCCAGCAGTTATCACTGGTGCATGAGTTCCTTACTACAGTAAACGTTTATTTTGGATGTTTTCTAATCATTATCCAAGTACCTTCTGAGCCATGTAGCTCCCTCCCATGACAATAGTTTTGTGAGGGAAACATGTTGTCACTATCATTAGTTTCAGGTTAGATAATAAAAGACAGAGTTACCTAGTGTTAAGTGGCAATCTTTTTTCAAGGATACGTCTCGAAGACGTATCGGTTTCACATAAGAAGGGCCAGAAGGCCAAGTTACAACGCGTCTGGCATAAACACGCACAGAACACAACCCACCCCTTACATAGACCGACTACTCGCGAACCCTCCACCTATCCATCTGTTTAAGACAAGCCTGAAACAGACCGGCTGTGCACCACAGTAGAGCCAGGACCGGTCCTGAGATTTCGGGGGCCCAGGGCAAACCTAAAATTTAGGGGCCCTTAATATAAATAATTAAATCAAACGTATTATTAGCTAAGTAGAGATCAAAGAGAGAAACCAGATACTGAAGTTTTACGGCGAAAACCCGAGAAATGAGTATTGCAATTTCAATTTACCCATAAAATTATGCAAAGCCAGTCAGGTTGGAATCAATATCAATATCATCCCATTTCATACCACAAATCTTTAAACGCTAACCATTTTTGTGTATTTAAATTTATATAAAATTAAAGGACACACTAAGGTAGATTGTAAATCTATATATGCACCTTTATCGGGGAAAATGATTGAGATACTTAATCCTGATCTAAAAAGTGAGAGGCGCCAAAGAAATTTCAGAAAGTACAAAAGAAAAGGAAACATCACCTAGCCTACTTATAGGCACTATATCGTTTGTTCCTCTGGATTGGACGACACTGGCCGGTTGAACCTGTCGGCAGCGTGGCGCCCTGGCGATCGAGAATACGCGAAGGATTCGGGGAATCAAGTTGCCATTTGCCAAACTGATGCGGTGGGTGAGGCTTGAGAAGGCGATGGGCGATGGATTTTAGATGTAGAAATGGACCAGAGATGCCATTACGTTTGAATATCTGAAACTAGAGGGCCTAGAAGAAACCGCTCGCAACCCCGTTCACGTCGCGTACTACTCTCCCACGTGAATGGAACGGTCCAATCGTTACCCCAGGGCCTTTTTCATATATGAATTTATTTATTTTTCCTTAACGTTTAGTGTATAAATTTTTGGGAGGGGCCCCTAAAATTTTTAGGCCCGGGGTGGCCGCCCCCCCTCAGGACCGGCCCTGAGCAGAGCTTCCTCAACGACCAAGGAAGAAGCTCTCTGTACCGATAGAAGAAGCCCATAAAAAACCACCTCATTGAGGTGTCTCCAGGGACACCAACACACTAGATTGATGGCCGTCCAGAGATCTTTCTGTCAGGTCCACCAATCTTCCTAACGGGTAGGCAATCCACCAACGTGTCTTCTGCCGAAGGGGTCCAATATGGCCCGCCCCATCTGGAGAAGAAAGTGTTCCAGACCTCCCGCGCGAAGGTGCAACCCAGAAGGAGATGATTGATGTTTTCCCCTTGTTGGTCGCAAAAGGGGCAAGCCACGGGGCGTGGCAGGCCCCTGCGCTCCAACCTGTCTGCGGTGCATCATCTCTTTTCGCATGGCTAACCACAGGAAGACCTTACACTTGTTAGGTGGAAATCTAGTTATGCACTTTCATATGTGTGAAGTGCAACTTGAATTATACCCAATTTCATAATATTTCCTCTTCACAAGAGTACCATTAATTAAGTGTGTTGCCCTGCAAGCAACCTCATGAGTGAGGTTCACGCCGCCAACCGCCTTCTACTTTCACCGACGCATTTCTGGGCGAATTTTCAACAACACGTCTCTTCCCCATGGCCACTACCGGAGAAGGCGCAAGCAAAAGGCAGTGTTGAGTTGTTCTCACATGATCAGCATAGAAAACTAAAAATTCAAAACCCAAACCAAGACATATAAAAGGCGGACCTCCAACTCAAGAAACTGATAAAGTGTTTTAACTTAAAGCTTATGGGATGTGTTGTCGGTACGGAAAATTTAGGTAACCCGGTTCTACAGCCTACATCTAGAGTTGCTCATAATCCACATATACCACTTTTATATATGTAGGGAAACATGGCATCTTGGACACTTTTTTTGTCTGCTTTGGTGAGTAGCATCATTTGTGTCCTCGCGGAGGTCCTCTTCTTATAAAACATACACATGCTTGACAGTAGGGTATTTTCTGAATATTACACTATTCAATATTCAGTCTCTATCACCTAAAATTTTAAGCTCTGCCTTTTTTGCTCGGATGAATCAGGCTATAGAAAAAAAATTGTTTTGTAATATAAAATCTCATTATATCAATTACAAACTTGGCCTCCCACAGCGGCCACAACTACATAATGTCAGATTTTACCCTAAACATGTTGACTTGATATCTTGCAAACCATCTGAAAACTATCAAGTTGTAGTAATATAGTATCGCCTTCTTTTAAGTCATGGCCCTTTACGATATGAATTGCAAATATATTTAGCAAGTTCTTTGCATATATGGATCTGTATTACTTTGTAGTATCAAGAATGGATTGATGGTATCATCTGATTTTTTTTTAATATAAACGAAAAAAGTTACCGAATATACAAAAACGAAGCAGACAACTGGATGCACATTTACCTTCACTTCGTCGAAACTCCAGAGACGGCTTCAAATGTACAGGAATCCAAAATCAAACTAAACACCACGTGGACTTGTACACTTCCTTTGGAACCTCTCACAGCCAGCCAGCCATGGCGACCCCGACTCCAACTTGTTCCCAGAGGCTGCACGGATAGTAAGGGCACCTAGAGGGGGGGTTGAATAGGTGCTACGATCAATGGCACAAAGGTAAATCTATACTTCTTATAAAGCAAAACTCCACTAATATGCATTAATGATTTTTTTTATCTAACATGCAAGCTATCCACATCATGTTTTCTCCTAACCAATAAATTGTTCATGTAATCACCATTTATATCTATTAATTACTAGGTGTAAACCACATCATCTTTTTTTCTAACCAATCAATTTTCCATGTCATCTCTATTTATATTTATTAATCACTAGATGTAAAATAAACATCATCCATTTTTTAAACCATCCAATTATTCATATTCATTTAGAAAAAAATAATGTCTCACATCTCTTATAAACTTTTGTTTACAATATAATGTAATTTCTAGAGTGATCCCGCAGCAACGCGCATGGTATCCTTCTAATTCTCTAGATAATGCAACTATGGTGAATTTACATATATGACAAGAACAACAATAAAAGCAATACAAATACAAGTAAATGATAAGAGAACGAGATAACCGATAGGAAGCACGCGGAGACAGACATATTCCCAAGTTCCTCCTTGTTATGGGAGTACGTCTCGTTGGAGGGGTGTGAGTTTCGCCACGAAGGCCTACTCAATGCCACAAAGGCCTCACCCTATTCTCCTATGAACCCTGCCACAAAGGCCTATTCCACCTTCCACTATTGATCCCCTTTGAGGCGGGAATCAAGTCCTTTACAAACAATTTTGGGGCACACACCCACAACCAAATTGGGGACTCCCAACAATCACAAGAATCACCCAGAGAGACAAGATGTCTAGGTTATCCACGAGAGGAAACCCTAGACTAGTTCCCCTCAAGAAAATGAGGGGGGAATGAAATCCGGTTGGTGAAGACGTAGATCAGGGCCTTCTCCTTCAATCCTCCAATGATCAACACTTTTGGGTGGAGGGAATGAGAGATCTAGCAAGGTGGGTGAGCTCTAGCAATGGTGAGATATATTCTTGACGAGCTAACTGGAGGTGGGTGGAGGAGAGGGAGTATTTATACCCCTCATAACTATTAGAGCCGTTGGAGACTTTTCTGCCAAAATCACACCGGAGACGCCGGTCTGAGAATTTCGCCAGTCTTCATGCCGGAGACTTCGCACAGAATCCGGTCTGTCTTCGGTGTGGCTTCAGCGGGTGACACCGCACCTCCAACACTTCTTTCTTCTTGGGAAACCATAAGTACGGAGACTCCGGTGCGTCATACCAGAGACTCCGGTCCTTGACCTTCACTTCATCGCGCTGAATTTGTCTGTTGTTCAACGAACATCACAAGTGCAAGTAGGTCCGGAGACTCCAGTGTATCTCCGGCAAATCTCCGGACAGATTCCAGCGGGTGGCACCAGAAGTGTAGCACGATTTCTTCTCAGAAATACACCCACACCGGAGACTCTGGTGTATCTCCAGTAAGTCTCCGGAGTGAGTTCAGCGGGTGACACCATACTTACAGCACATGTTATTTCTCGGGAGAACTCCATAGCGCAGACTCCAGTCTGGAGACCGAAGACTCCGGCCTGGAATAAAATTCCAGCAGGAGTACCACACTGATCTTTTTCCTTTTTGATTCTCAACACCACCATATTAAATATTATCACTGGACACTGAAAAACATCAACACACTTAAGATGATACATTTGTTGTTAACAAACATTCAAAACAAGATGATTTAAGTGCATTTGCACTTTCAATCTCCCCCTTTTTGGTGTTTGATAACAACACACCTATAAGCCAAGAATATCACAACTGGGCTATGTTTATAAAAAAATATACGGGCTCTCGCAACAACTAGGTCGTGAGCTCCCCCTATGTTTCACAAACAATTCCCTCTAGCACAACTACTAATGAACAAATAAATACATGCATAAGTAAGATAGGTAAAGCAACATTAAGCACAATTATAAGATAGATAGCTTCACCACGTAGTCTCACCATGCATATTTAAGGTCCACTAGGAAATAAGATGAAATCAACTAGAATAAAGGGAACACAAGCGATACAAGAAAATCAAGTACTAAGACTTGTGTTCCGAGTCGAATAAAATCAAAACAAAGAAACCCTTGCAAATCCCAAAGAATTCTATAGCTACTTCTCCCCCTTTGGTATCGAGACACCAAAAATGGAAAAGAGAAACTACACACACCCCCAAGGAATCAGTCATCCTCATCCTAGTCCTCGTCATCTCCATCATTATTGTCTGTGCCTTCTCCCTCCTCATCCTCATCTTCTTCTTCTTACTCCTCTTCTTCCTCAGTGTGCTCCTTAGCCTGATCCTCTTCCTCAGTCATAGGATCCTTGCCGCAGTTGGTTGAAGAGGAAGGAGCCGAAGTGACCTCCTCAAAATCACCCCACGGGAAGTTGTGGGTGTTCCGTTTCTCATAGGACTGGGTCAAAGACTCGGCAGGAGGGTCACTAAGAGGAGGAGTATCCCCAATACACGCATGGTCCTGGAGCTTAGAGACCATCTTCCTCAGATGACTCCTCTCCTTATAGGCCTCATGGTTCTCCTTGTGGACAGCAATCGTCATGCAAAGAATGTTACGCTGAAACAAAGAAAGCTTCGTCATCTCATCTTGAGCTTCTTCCTTGATAGACCGGCGAGAGGGAGGGTTGGCATTCTTCCTCCTATACCTTGGAGCAGCCTCAGCATCATCCAAAGGGGTTTCCTCATCATCCAAGTGAGACGAGAGCACCTGAATAGTGCCAACGGTATGCTCAGTCTCACAGTCAAGACCCGAGCACTCATCAAGAATGAGCTTCATCACACAGGGAGCATAAATAGGGACCTTCTTGATATCAATCATGGCATAATACATATCCTCCTTAATGAAATGCATGACATCGATCTCATATCTCTCACCATTTGGACCACCCAAGTTACACTTGAAAGCCTGATAGAGCAAGTTGACTATCCAACCACGTATATCATCTACATTCCCGGCCTTGGGAGCAATGTTGTTGCAAAAGAGGCGGAGAAGAATATTATAGACCTTCTTGAGGTCCTTAGCAGTGTCTGTGCTAGATATCTTCTCATACATAGGAGCCATCCTCTTCTTGTTATAGGCCATACCATGGATACGTATACGCTGACCAACATCGTCACCCCATGGGTAACCAAGTAACACATCAAACCTCTTGATCAAAGACACACACTTCCTTGACCCAGTCATCCAGGTCAGGGTAACCTCCTTATCCTCTCCAAAGGTGACAGTGGCAAAGAACCGCTGAACGGCCCTGATGGTGTAGTTCTGCTGAATGCCCACAAGATGCTCGTGCCCCAACTTCCTAATGATCCACACTGCCTTCTCGAAGTACTCAGAACTGCCCAAGGAATCTAAGTGAAGAACCCTCTATGGACTGACAGGATGCCTCAGCTTATCATAGATCTCCCTCTGAATAAGCTCGGACTCCCTCCTCCAGTAGTGAGGACTCTCAGCAGTGCGAGCCATGGTGAAGAAGGGCCTAGCTCTCATGATCCTAGAATCCCTCTTGCTCATCTTGATCAGAGTGGTGATCTTGTCATACTTGGCCTTTTTCGCGAACTCACGCCTCTGACGCTCTTGGCTAGCTTCTTGTTGATGACGCTCATCCTCAAGGGTCCTCCTATGAGAAACCCTTCCATTATCCGGATCGGTGACAGGATAGTTGCGATAATGAGCACGGTATCTCCTTGTGGGGATGTTAGGATTGGAGGTGGATGACTTAGTCCTTTTCCCTGAAAACACAACACACCCAAAAACACAAAAACAGAGAGCAGAAGATAAGCATACATGTCCACAAGATGGAGGAAGACATAACTACAAGATTTTGGGCAAGTTTCAGAGAATCCACACCGGAGTCTCCGGTCTAGTAGATCGGAAACTTCGGGCTGACACCGGAGTCTCCGGTTTGGGAGACCGGAGTCTCCATACTGCACACACATCGGAGATGTGGATTCAACGAAACTTGCACCAAATGGTCTCTAGATGATTTCTATAGGAGGAAACAGCCTAGGGTGGTTCTAAAGAAATAGGCATGTACCAACTCTCTCAACAACATGCATCTAGAGCAAAACCTAGATGAATCATAAAGAAAAAGGAGGGAGAGGGGATACCCTTGCCACCCTAGTCGGCCATGGAAGATCCCAAGGAGGGGGGCCACGTAGGGGAGTCGAGGGAGGCCCTTGGGGGCGGATTCGAGCGGGGAGGAGCGGCCGGAGAGGGTCTTGGAGGCGGCGGCTGCGCAGAGGGATGTTTTGGGGGAGGGGTGGTTGGTAGGGAATGAGAAACCCTACCACCCCGCCCCCTTTTTATTCTGCGAAACCGCCAGACTGGAGTCTCCGGACAGACCGGAGTCTCCGGACCCACACTCCAAAAACTCTCAGAAAATGGAATGGACATGCATGTGGCTTTCGAATTCGTCTTTTGGGATTAGAAAAACCAATAGGGATGGTACTTCATACTCAAAGATTGAAAGAACAAACATTAACACACCAAAAATTGAGTGTGTTTTCCATAAAGACGACAAAAAAACTAAAAAGGAGAGAAAAGGTTAAATAAGAGCCAAATAAGAACCAAACAAGAACCAACTCTTCAAAAGAAAAGGTTGGTGGCTGATGCATGTAAAATGCATAGATGAATTTTGCATATTTTCACATGGTTTTCTATTACATATTGCATCATATAAGGGTATAATTCAATGTTTTATAGTATTTTGGGGTTAAATTACAAAGTCCCCCAACTTTTATGGAACTAACCCTGCCTGTCAGAAACCCCGTTTTCTATATTTTTGACGTTTCAGGGGGCAAACTTCCGCGAAATCACCTGAAAATCTGCGGGGGTCATTTTCTTGGAAGGAGAAGACTTGCGGGCGAAGGATCCACGAGAATTGGGCAAGGAGGCCCAAAAGAGGACCCTCCACGCGGCCGCGTGAGAGGCCCCCTTTTGGCCCCTGTGGCCCCAATTCCTTCCATCTTCGACTTACCGACTCCGTCATGACCTAAAAACGACTATAAAAAGGGTCCCCCGTACCCTTACATAGGAGAGCGCCGCCGAAACACCGAAACAGAGACCAGAAGTTCCAGATTAGAGGGGAAAAACTCCGGCGGGGAGCCGCCGGTGTGATCTCCTACCCCTCAAACGTCATCTCCATCGACATCTCCATGAAGAGGGAGTAGTCCACCCCAAGGCTATGGGTTTGTGGAAGTAGCACTTGTATCTCCCTCTCTATGTGCTTGACTAATTAGATCCGTATGAGCTGCCTCACATGATTACGGGCACCGTTGTAATTCCTATGTGGTGTATCTATTCTATGAGTTATTGAATCTGAGATTGCAATTCTTTCTCTTGAGTTATTTGAGTAGATGTATCTTATGTACCCCGTTCTTATTTGCTAGTTTTGATAAATCTAGTTCTTGAGAGCGTGTGTGGGGTGATGGGTGCATTAGTTGGAGTAACGGGGGGTGGCTAGTGCTGTGAAAGTGACAGAAGTTTAGCGATCCACTTAGGTTTTGTTAAACCTTTCTTAGTTACCTCACTAGGGATATAAAAGAGTACCTTGTTACCGGGGATTTGAAGTGACACTAATCAATCTCCATGACTAGATCTAGCAAGTTCTTACTTCAACTTCATGTCACATTGCTTAAAGCTATACTCTGGTTTTTCCTTAATTATCGAGGTGTTATGATTTATTTCGCATCTTGGTGGAGTATAAGAGGGATCAATATGACCGTAGAGATCTCTATGCTAGGACGTGATGCCCATATGAAAGTACTACATGTTAAACATGTTATTGTAATCTCACATGTAATTCTTTATGTCCACCGTCTACTACTTTATTTGAGAGAATGCAAGTGTGTAACCATGAACCCCGGTCCTATTTTAAATATAAGAAAACACTCTAGTTACTTTGCTGCAATTTACTTGCTTGCACTTTACTTTACTTGCATCTCCAATTCGAATTTACATTATCTCCATCACCACTTGCATCACAAAAATACAAAAACAATCCATTGCATATTTGTTTTCTCATTTGCATTTAGTAGTAGATTTAATTATTGCACATTTACTTTCAGTTTTGCATTCCAATTTAGAAGTCTCACACCTTGTGCTTGACAACCACTTGGTGAGGTTGAGGGCACAAAATTCTCTACTTGTTTGCAGGATCCTGGAGGAAGCTTGGAAGACAACTGCTGAAATACTGGCTCCCCAAGAGTTCGATATAAACCCTCGAGTCACCCTCGTGGGGAAGAAGGCTTGCCACTAGCTACACACTCTGCACTTGGAGTCTCAACCTAGACATCAAGCGTTTTTCTGGCGCTGTTGCCGGGGAGCCATAGGTGAAGGAGTTGTCCAAGGTAGCTCACAAGAAGTCTTCATCACCAGCAAGGTGTGCAAACACCTAAGCTTGGGGAGGTTGCACCTACGTGAGTACCGTCCTTTCTATCTCCACCTTCTTTCAAGTAGATTTTTTTTGTCTTTTTTTTTGTTCTTGTTTTTGTTTTGTCTTGCATATTTTATTTTAGTTTGCATTTTAGTTTTGCATTTAGTTATCTAGTTTATTTTAGTATTTCGAATTTGCCTAGTTACTTTACTTTTCAGTTATGCATAAAAAATTAAAAACTAAATAAAAACTTGGAAAATGGAGCAGAGAACTTATTGGCCATTCAGTGTTAGGAATTTCCCTCAAGAGCCAAATATTCCCGTTGAAAAATTAGAGGTAGATCCTAGTGTTATTAAAATGATTTATGAATCTCGTTTCTATGGAAAGCCACAAGCACAACCTAGTGTAGGAATGAATTCTATTACTATTGTTGCTCCTATTATTGAAAATATTGATCATATTGCTGAGCATACAAGTGAGCATGTCCCTACTAGCTTAGAAGAAAATTTGAATGAAATAGTGAAGTACCCTGAATATTTACTTCCATATATGTCTTATCTTGCTAGCAAAGATGAAATTAGTCCTTATGAATCAAGCATGCTAGCTAAATTAGAGAGTAAAGTAGAGGAAATTATGATGCTTACTGAAATTAAGGATCCATTGCTTGATTTAGAAAAAAGTAGCTTGCAAGAACTTATTGCTACTCTACAAAAATTTGCTAGTGATCCCACTATAAATGTTTGGATCTTATATTGCTAATCATGTCTTGCAAGAAACAATTGCTAGGTACAAGAATGAGGCCATGATACCTCCTAAGCTTGGGGATGCATGGATCGGTGCTAGTTTCAATTGGAAAAGAAATTGACCATGCTATGTTAGATCTAGGTTCTAGTGTATCGGTACTCTCTAAAGAATTATATGAATTGCTAGAACTAGAAAATTTAGAAAAGTGCTCAAGTGAATTTTCCTTGCTGATAACTCTACTAAACATGCTATAGGACAAGTAAAAGATGTTATGATTGAATTGCACATGACTTTTGTACCCGTTGATTTCATTATTATGGATATGGTGGATAAATCCCCTAGTCCTATTATTTTGGGTAGAACTTTTCTTCGTACTACAGGTGCAATAATAGACTCCAAGGAAGGGAATGTCAAGTTTCAGTTCCCTCACAAGAAAAGCATGGAGCACTTTCCAAGGAAGAGGGGCACGCTGAAGAACAAGCTCCCTCATGAGCTTTATTCCTCTTGATTATCAATAAGTAAAGTCTACCTATATGACTATAAAGAAAGCGCTTTACGGGAGGCAACCCGGTTGTTTTTGTTTGGATTTTCCTAGTGTCCTCTTGCTGTCTCAAGAGATTAGTTTTTTTGTTTTAATTCTGGAGTTTTCAATAAAGAGTCAAGTCAAACCCATTTGGACTTATAAGTTGCTATCCTAGTGCATGAAATTTATGTTTCAGCATGAGTCTTCTCACCGTATGATTTTACGTTTTTTATTGGTATGTCGGATTGAGCTAATTTTTTAGTATGTTCTGCAACTTTTCGTCCTCTATAAGAACGAAAATTGGCTTAATTTTTTTACGAGTCTAGCTTAGGGAAAAACGTTCGTTTTACTGCTGTTGCTTTTCTGGACAGATTCTGCCTTCTTTTGTTTTATGCACTCTTTGGGCTATCTACTGGAGCATTTGATTTGAAATTTTTCACAGCAAGCATGTGATTTGTTTGTCCTTGCTAATCTCACCCCACAGAAAAAGAATGGGAGAAACATGTTTTGTGAAGTTTTTTTCACAGGGAATAGAGGAGCTGCGCCTCAAGACATCCAAGAATGGTGAAAGCCATAAGCTTGGGGATGTGATAAACACCCCACTGGAGCTACACTCTTTTGGTTAGCACACGTCTACTTTCTGTTTTTCTAAGAAAAGTATTTATCGTAGAGACTTGAAGCGTCTAGTTTTTGTTTTTATTTTTTGTTTTGATAAGACCACCACCATCATTTTATATGAGATTGAGCTACTGGAGTTTGGGGTTGAAATGTATTGGATGCTAGTATTATGACTTGGAATAGGGATTCCATGGTTGATTTGAAGAGCTACATATGTTTGCATGATTTATAGGCTTTTTATGTGTTGAAATTTGCAATAATGTTGTCTTGAGCTATCTCTTATTCATGTCCTTGATGTTAATTGTTGGTTTATTTAGTTTGTCATGAAATGAGTAGTTCTATGGACATATGCATGCATAGTAGCTGGTCAACTATCTCCCTCTTGCTAGCCCAAATATTTAAAAATTCCAACAAGTAAAAACTTGTTTCCAACACTCCTTAGACAAGTATTTCCAGTGAGTCCACCATATCTTCCCATTAGCTTCATTGCTATTCCGAGCATGTTCACCATGTTGTTGTGTTATTTATGTTCTAAATTAAGATATTCACTTTATTAATTGTCATGGGTTGAACTTGGGATAGGACTCTCACGAACTTTTGAAGGCACACTTTACTTTTTATGCATCTAATAAACATGACCCAATAATGGGAGCCACAAGTTTTGCGTTTGACAAGTGTGTGGTTGGGAGCTAGCTATAAACGTGTATCACCGGAAAGCTTTCAACATTGCACAATTTTTTTTACATTTGGTTGATATCATGTACTTTTGTTTTTGGACTCCTGCCATGCCGAAATGAAATAGAGGAATAGTAAGTTTTGACGAGTAAGTATCTATATGACTAGAGAAACTCATTGGGCCGCTAACCCAAGCCATGCTTTATCATGGTGGAAATTTACTTACAACTTGAGTGACTCTACAACACATCCTATAATAAAATAAGAAGCTATGCATAATAGTGAATGAAAATAAAACAGATGATGAGTCTACTCCGTTTGTTCATCTTATCATTGTAACATGGGCTTGTTTCCATGTCATGGGGCAAGAGTTACCTCTTTGCGGTTCTCTATGATGTCATTAATACTTATTATGATTGTACAAAGCTTATTAGGAATCTTAAGTTGAGTAATCATGGAGTAGGTTTTCACACTCACGGGGCATGAGGCTTTCAACCACCTTGTCATTCTTATTACTTCAATACTCACAATTTTAAGATGCTAGTGGTAAAGGGGCAATGAGAGTCCTAGATCAATGGATACCACATTTCAATTAGGAATTTTAGTTGAATAATTTAGAGGCTAAATAAGACTTGATCATGTTTTACCTCTACTCAATTTTCTCCAAAGTGTCCACCATATTTTCTATTCTCAATTATGCTATTCTTTGACCAATATAGGATTTTATTTTTCATTTTGTGTATGCATTTGGTCCATAGTGCTTTTATTTCATTATACACTTTGTGAACTTTCATTTTGTGTATGCATTTGATATTTCTTACAACATGAATTGTATATTGCTACTCATTTCTAGTATTAATCATTTGATTATATGTAGCATGAATAATCCTCCTTGATATCCCATGATTGTTTCAATATGCAAAACTCATCTTAGTTTTATCACCTTCATACTCGAGGACGAGCATGGGTTAGGATTGGGGATGTTGATGCATGTAAAATGCATAGATGAATTTTGCATATTTGCACATGGTTTTCTATTACATATTGCATCATATAAGGGTATAATTCAATGTTTTATAGTATTTTGGGGTTAAATTACAAAGTCCCCCAACTTTTATGGAATTAACCCTGCCTGTCAGAAACCCCATTTTCTATATTTTTGACGTTTCAAGGGGCAAACTTCCGCGAAATCACCTGAAAATCCGCGGGGGTCATTTTCTTGGAAGGAGAAGACTTGCGGGCGAAGGATCCACGAGAATTGGGCAAGGAGGCCCAAAGGAGGACCCTCCACGCGGCCAGATTCCTTGGCCGCGTGAGAGGCCCCCTTTTGGCCCTTGTGGCCCCAATTCCTTCCATCTTTGACTTACCGACTCCGTCTTGACCTAAAACCGACTATAAAAAGGGTCCCCCGTACCCTTACGGAGTAGAGCACCGCCGAAACACTGAAACACCGAAACAGAGACCAGAAGTTCCAGATTGGAGGGGGAAAACTCCGGCGGGGCGCCGCCGGTGTGATCTCCTACCCCTCCAACGTCATCTCCATCGACATCTCCATGAAGAGGGAGTAGTCCACCCCCAGGGCTATGGGTTTGTGGAAGTAGCACTTGTATCTCCCTCTCTATATGCTTGACTAATTAGATCCGTATGAGCTGCCTCACATGATTACGGGCACCGTTGTAATTCCTATGTGGTGGATCTTTTCTATGAGTTATTGAATCTGAGATTGCAATTCTTTCTCTTGAGTTATTTGAGTAGATGTATCTTATGTACCCCGTTCTTATTTGCTAGCTTTGATCAATCTAGTTCTTGAGAGCGTGTGTGGGGTGATGGGTGCATTAGTTGGAGTAACGAGGGGTGGCTAGTGCTGTGAAAGTGACAGAATTTCAGCGATCCACTTAGGTTTTGTTAAACCTTTCTTACTTACCTCACTAGGGATAAAAAGGAGTACCTTGTTACCGGGGATTTGAAGTGACACTAATCAATCTCCATGACTAGATCTAGCAAGTTCTTACTTCAACTTCATGTCACATTGCTTAAAGCTATACTCTGGTTTTTCCTTAATTATCGAGGTGTTATGATTTATTTCGCATCTTGGTGGATTATAAGAGGGATCAATATGACCGTAGAGATCTCTATGCTAGGACGTGATGCCCATATGAAAGTACTCAATGTTAAACATGTTATTGTAATCTCACATGTAATTCTTTATGTCCACCGTCTACTACTTTATTTGAGAGAATGCAAGTGTGAAACCATGAACCCCGGTCCTATTTTAAATATAAGAAAACACTCTAGTTACTTTGCTGCAATTTACTTACTTGCACTTTACTTTACTTGCATCTCCAATTCGAATTCACATTATCTCCATCACCACTTGCATCAAAAAAATACAAAAACAATCCATTGCATATTCATTTTCTCATTTGCATTTAGTAGGACTAGCAAGATGCCCGTGCGTTGCTATGGAACATGACATAAATATGTGCGCAGATGTAAATCGTAGACATTCTATTTCGCAAATATTTGAGCTCATACGGTAGCGAGGTTCTTTAAAACACTGACCCAAATTTATGTAGTGATAGAAATAAACAATCATAAGAAATGTGGTCTCTAAAAACACTTGTTATTTTTTTAATGTAGGAGGAAGGCCTCACCGAAGTAATGTAAATGCGATATATTTGATGCAGGGTTTCCTACGTAAAATAAAACAAAAAACTATTATCAAAGTAAATAAAGGTAGATCACATATTTCCTAATTGAATTCAAGTGGCCTGACATTATCGAAATATGAAAACATCATAAATACTTGTTTTCACCTTAAAATATAACTCTAAAATAATATATGTTCCATTTACTCATTAAAAATAGAATTGTTCTATTTCCCTCATCAAAGAAGATGATCCCATTCTTTGACTAAGTAGAGTTTGCTTATCAGGCTCTTGAATTGATCCTAGTGATGCAATATAACTTCACGTAGTCCCACTTTCTGCTGGATGTAACCCTATGGATAAGTGCGTAGGCTCACGGAGTGTTGTATTAACAAATTTCAGCAGCAAAAGTACTCTTGTATGAAGAGTGATGCCCTCAATATATTTTAACATTCTATTTTGACATCTTAAAGGCTGTGTAGATCTTTATAGAGCAGTTTGAACTGTATGAAATAAGAGCAAAGTCCCTTTTCGATTGTAGAGGAAGTTGGACACAGCAACTCCAAAGAGAGGAGTAGAAGGCTGCAGAACGCCTGATCTAGTACGATGAATTTATCAAGGTCAGGAGCAATCAATTTTAAATATTGCAGGCAGCTCAAATTACTCAAAGCTTGAAGAACTTTTGTTGACAATTTTGTAGACGAAAGACATAAATCTTTTGGAGCCGAAAGTGAAACTACAAGCTGGTGCAATGTTTCCTTGTCGCAATTTAGTTTCAGGGAGGTGAGGTAGAAGGGTCCTTTCAAGGAATATAGAAAGCCTTTATAGCATTTGCCAAAATGAAGCCATAATCGACAACCAATATTTTGGCTGAAATCTATCCTAAATGAACTGCCGAATGTCCGCCGTTAAGTTGCACTAACGGTTTGCTGCCGCTAGATTAAGATGCCCAGGCAATGATTGCCATTGAGTTTCTCAGCTCGACAAAACCAAAGTTAGAATATTCAGATTTCAGACTGACCCATCTTCGGAGAAACTTTTTGAGGAACAGCGGCAAGCCTGGCCATGCAATAGCCTTCAACAAAGTAGTGCAGCTGTCTGTCCCAACTCCCACGCACTCGCGCTATGGCGCCTTAGCATGCAGCGGGTGAAATCATCACATCTGGACGGGTATCGACAGGACGCCATCGATGACTGTAACTGCGCTCTTGCCACCCTCGATTTGGAAGGAACAACGCAACAGGCAGTCAAGCCCACCTTCTATCCTCGATTTCGAACCCTTGTACAATTCGAACTTGATTGTCCTGCTCATCGCGTCCTCCTCCATGAGGGCGGCCAGGAGTCCAGGATGTCTCCGCCAATCATGTAGTATCTCAAGTGGGAGAAAGCCAACAGAGTGCAAATACTCCTTCTACCTATCGAGCAGGCAGATGTACCCGTGCCCGAGCAATTCCCGATTGCCGTACAACATGGCCCTATCCACTTCGATAAGCTTATCTTGTTCAGGTCCAGCTCACCGGACGTGGTGGTGTCGACGGAGTTGGTTCCTACAACGTCAACATGAATCTTGCTCTACTTGACGTGGTGATGAAGGGGCTTTTGGCATTGGAGAGCTGGGCCTGTTCTCGGCATGATCACCCTCGACCATATGGTGAATGTTAGCGTCAGCACCTCGTGTGTGATCTCAAAGCGGTCGCCATAGGAGCTGACCAGGGTGCGTCTTGTTCTTCTCGGCCACGATCTCGTTGACTTTGCTTTTCTTTCTTCTGCTCGCCATGGTCGCCGCCATGGTTATGTGCTTGATCTAACGTCAAAACCCTAGCTCTTGCCTGATTATAAGGCGCGGTTTTGATCATAAAGCCTAAGCACGATGGGTGTGGCTGTCGCCGGAGAGCCCGTGGGGGATCAGGTCTATATATATGTGGTTGGAGGATTCGATTCCATCAGGCGGAATAAGAGTTCAAGAGTAACTCCACCAGGATGGCCATCAGACGTGTGCAACAAGTACTGTAGTTATCCTTGTTGGACTCTTTTTGGGCTTGGCGATCGATTGCAAAACCACGTAGCCAGACGTACCACATACAGTTTGAATAGTAGAAGAAGATAGTGGCAATGTGGGTAATTTGTGTCAACTTTGAGGGTAGTTTTGAAGACCTACCAAACCAAACCAAACTAAGGAAGCCTTAACGCCTTTATTATTAGGTATAGATTATTGCATATTTACTTTCAGTTTTCCATTGCAATTTAGAAGTCTCACACCTTGTGCTTGACAACCACTTGGTGAGGTTGAGGGCACAAAATTTTCTACTTGTTTGCAGGATCCTGGAGGAAGCTTGGAAGACAACTGCTGAAATACTGGCTCCCCAAGAGTTTGATATAAACCCTCGAGTCACCCTCGTGGCGAAGACGGCTTGCCACTAGCTACACACTCTGCACTTGGAGTCTCAACCTAGCCATCAGTGGCCTAAGCCACCATGTAAGAGATAATGTTATGTTACCGCGAAGATATATCTTGGGTGCATTGCCAATTCTCGACATTGAAGCTCACAATTCAACATTATAAAAAGACAGATAACAATGAACTTTTGCTTTGGGCATAATGGGGGGAGGGAGAACCCAATGTGTTAGGATAACATCACCCTATGTCCATGCCTACACCTAAACCCACATGAGTATCAACTATAGGGGTGTGTGCAAGATCTTCACGTCAAACTCCTAGAATCAAATGATATTTAGCTCAATCCTCAAGAACATGAATCTTGCATCATCAAGAGGCTTCGTGAATATGTCCGCGAGATTATCCTTGGTGGGTAAATATGATAGCTCAATATCACCTCTTTCCGCGTGATCCCTGATACATCCATTTTATATCACTATTTTATATCGTTATTTTTTGTTATTCATCGACATATTTCATGTTATGATACATTACTTATGTTATTTCATACTATTTTTCATGTTTAATAATTATGGGAGAAGAAACACCGAAACTAGAAATCTGATGGAAAAAAGCACCGTCAAGATACCCTATTTCAGAAGATCAGAAGAAGAGGGGGGATACCGGAGGAGTCTTGGAAGTTCCGAGGAGGAAGTGAGCCAGAAGAGCACCCGGAGAGGGGCCACCTGTGGCCCACACCAGGCGTCGCCCCCCTTGGCTGTGCCCGGGGGTAGTCTGGGCCCCCTAGCCCAACTCCTGGGTGCCCCTTTCGCGTACTTGACCCCCAGGGAACCCTAAGCCCCAAAGGATCTTCGAATAATTATTCCGCCGCCACCTCGGGGCGGAAAACACCAGAGAGAGAAAAGCTCTCCGGTAGGGAGAAATCTGCCGGGGAAATTCCTCTCCGGAGAGGGGAAATTGTCGCCATCATCACCGTCATCACTTCGAGCTTCATCGAGATCATCATCATCCTCATCATCAGCACCATCTCCGTCAACGTCCACCTTCGTCCCGATGTAACAATTAGGGGTCTTTATTGTTGCTCTGCGTTTGATCTCTCTCCCAATGTGGATTACTTGTTAGTAGTTGATGCTTGTGAGATTTATCGGTGTTTACACTTTATGAACACATTGTTACTATCCATTATATCACCTCTGATTATGATCCATATGATGTCTCATGAGTAGTTCATTTAGCTCTTGATGACATGGGAGAAGTCATGATGTTCGTAGTGAAGTTATGTTGAAGTAATATCTCACGGTTCGATATTTAAGTTGTGGTGCTATTCTTCTAGTGGTGTCATGTGAACGTCGATTACATGATACTTCACTTATGGGCCTAGGAGGATGTTTTGTGTATATGGCTACTAATTCTGGGGTTGCCGAAGTGACAGAAACTTAAACCCCCGTTAGGAAACCATTGCACGACGGAGTGTTGGGTCCCGGAGTTTTAAGGCAGCGGTTAGATTTATCTTAATTACTTTCTTGTATTTACAGATGTTTGCGAGGGGTATAATCACAAGTATTATTATTCCTATTTGGGCGGTGCATTAGGATAGGTTCACCCACACAACACTTAACGAACCAATAAATATTAATCAACTATATGAAGCGAAAGCACTTGACGAAATTCCCATGTGTCCGCGAGACCGTTTGGTAATTATAAGTAGAAAAACCAGCTTGTCCTTTGCTCTCAAAAGGATTGGGACACTCCCTGCAATAGTATTCTTTTATTTACTCGCACTTTATTTATCTGCTATATCAAAAACCACCAAAAACCCCGTTTGCTAGTGTTTACAGTGAATCATATATCCAACCTGCTTGTCAACACCTTCTGCTCCTCGTTGGGTTTGACACTCTTATTCATCAAAAGTACTACGATACACCCCCTATACTTGTGGGTCATCAAGACTATTTTCTAACGCCGTTGTCGGGGAGTGAATCTGTATTGGTAAGTAGAATTGGTGAGAGAAACTTTTATTGTCAGCCTTGTTTTTATTTATGTCTTATGTTTTATTTCATTATGGAGAATACTTTTCATTCTCTGTTTAGAGGTACTACTACTATCAATGCTAGGGTAGTAGGTGGCCCGTTATCTACTGGATTAGATCCTTATAAAATACCTATGAAAATTGTTGGACGTGTTATGGATAACTACTATTATATAGATGGAACTGTCCATCCCGGTGATCATTTGCTCTTTATACATGAATTATGCGAGTTATTCAGATGTGCAATTATTCTTATGGATCAAGTTAAAAGGAAATTATTCTCTTTATCGCTAAAAGTAAGAGCCGCTGAATGGTTCAAATTACTAAAGAATGGTGAATCCATTGGATGGGAGGAAATTGTTCCTCTCTTTTATTCTAAATTCTATCCTCCTAGTGAGATTCATAAAAACCAGAATCAAATATATAATTTCTGGCCTCATGATGGAGAGAGTATTGCCCAAGCTTGGGGGAGAATGGAGTTATTAATGCTCTAATGTCCCATTCATGAGCTCCCGCGTAATGTTCTTATCAATAATTTTTATGCAAGGCTTTCTCTTCATGGCAAGGATTTATTGGATGCTTCTTGTTCTGGATCATTCACACGTATGAAGGAAGAAGATAAAGGGGATCTTCTTGATCATATTCAAGAGAAAACTTAAGAATGGGATAATGACAAAGGTAGAAAATCATGTATAAATTATGATTATGAATGGGTTAAAACTTTTATGGGAACCGTTGATTTCTATATTGTTAATGCTGTTTGTGGTCTTTATTCTCAAATCTTTGCAAATTGTCTTGAAGTTTTTGCCTCCTATCTTGATATTCCTAAGGAAGATTATCATAAATATCATGCACCTTATAAAGAAATTGTTCCCTCTAGTAATATAGAAGTGTATGTTGTTAATCATGATGTTCTTGAGCCTTATATTGAAGAAATGCCTTTCCCTGCTAAAGTGAAAGAACACTCTGTTGTAGTTAGCCAGTGTGGTTAATAATATTGAACCTGATGAACAAATAACTGTTGAACCTGCAGTAGCAATAGTAAAAGATCTTGTTTGTGGGAATGTAGAGGATGAACACATTGTCTTTTGTGAGAATGCTTCAAATATTGTTTCCCATCCTCATAGACCTAAGAAAATTAGTGTTCTTGTGCTTTCTGTTAAGATTGGTGATCATTGATATTATGGTTTATGTGACATTGGTGCTAGTTCTAGCGCTATACCTTATGAGCTTTATAAAGAAATTATGCATGAAATTGGTTCTTGTGAGCTGGAGGATATTGATGTGGCTATTCATCTTGCTAATAGAGAAACTATTTTTCCGATTGGTATTGTTAGAGATGTGGAAGTTTTATGTGGTAAAACTAAATATCCCACTGATTTTCTAGTTCTTGGTAAGGCTGCTAGTAAAACTTGTCCTATTATTTTTGGTAGACCTTTCTTGAACACATGTGGAGCTATTATAGATTGTAAGAGAGAGAATATATTGACTAAGTTTGATGGAAAATCTTATGAGTTCAATTTCTCCAAATTTGCTAGAGCACCTTATGAATCTAAATTACCTGATGAGAATTTAAAAGTTGAACAACTTGCTTCTATTGCTCTTTCTCCAAACAATGCTTTGCAACAATATATGGAGGATCATGAAAGTGAGGTCTTTATGAAAGAGAGAAATGAGATTGATGATATTCTTCTTCGTCAACCGGTGATACTGAAACACAATTTACCTGTGGAAGACTTGGGTACCACATTGACACCCAAGGAGGATCATGTGTTTGATTTAAAACATTTGCCCGATGATCTTAAATATGCTTATATTGATAAGAAAATATATCATGTTATTATTAGTGCTAAAACTTTCAGGTGAAGAAGAGGAAATATTATTTGGAATTTTGGAGAAACACCATGGAGTGGTTACACTCTAGATGATTTGAAGGGGATTTATCCCACCATATGTCACCATGCTATCAATATTGAACCTGATGCAAAGCCAGTTGTTGAACATCAACGCTGTTTAATTCATAAGACGAAGGAAGTGGTAAGAAATGAGGTATTAAAACTTCTTGATGCTGGTATTATTTTTCCTATTGTTGATAGTAAATGGGTAAGCCATGTGCATTGTGTCCCTAAGAAGGGAGGAATGGTTGTTATTCGTAATGAAAATAATGAGATTATTTCACAAAGAGCAGTCGTTGTTTATAGAATGCGCATTGATTTTAGAAAGGTTAATAAATTCACTAAGAAGGATCATTATCCTTTACCCTTTATTGATCAAATTCTAGAGAGGTTGTCTAAGAAAACTCATTTTTGCTTTCTTGATGGTCATTCTAGGTTTTATCAAATTGTTGTTAGGGCAAAAGATCAACAGAAAACAACTTTTACTTCTCCTTATGGAACTTATGCTTATACACATATGAATTTTGGTTTATGAATTGATCCTTGTACATTTCAAAGATGCATGTCTGCTATTTTTCATGGTTTTTGTGAAGAGATTGTGGAAGTATTCATGGACGATTTATCCATCTATGGAACTTCTTTTGATAATTGTTTGCACAACCTTGATAAATTTTTGCAGACATGTGAGGACACTAATTTGGTTCTTAATTGGGAGAAATGCCACTTTATGGTTAATGAAGGATTTGTTCTTGGACATTAAATTTCTTAAAGAGGTATTGAAGTTGACAGAGCTAAAGTGGCAGGAATAGAGAAAATGACATGTCCTAGGGATGTTAAAGGTATTCGAACTTTTGTTGGTCATGCTGGTTTTTATAGTAGGTTTATTAAAGATTTCTCTAAAATATTAAAACCTCTTACTAATCTTCTTCAAAAAGATGTACCTTTTGTTTTTGATGATTATTGCAAGGAAGCTTTTGAAACTTTAAAGAAGGCTTTAACTATTTCTCCTATTGTTCAACCACCTAATTGGAATTAACCTTTTGAAATTTTGTGTGATGCTAGTGATTTTGCTGTAGGTGTTGTTCTTGGAAAACGAATAGATAAGAAATTTAATGTTATTCATTATGCTAGTAAGACTCTTGATGTTGCTCAAAAGAATTATGCTACTACTGAAAAAGAGTTCTTAGCTTTAGTTTTGCATGTGATAAGTTTAGACCTTATATTGTTGATTCAAAGGTTACTATTCGTACTGATCATGCTGCTATTAGATACCTCATGGAAAAGAAAACAAAAAATTTCCTATGCGAGAAAACAAAAAAGGTTCGTTGCATAGAAAACTAGGCTTATTAGGTGGGTGTTTCTTTTGAAGGGTTCATTGCATAGAAAACAAAAAATTTCCTACGCAAGAAACACCCGAAAGTCCAAGATCTAATCTAGGAGATGAAAGCAACGGGCATAGAGAGAGTCTTAAGAAAACATACCCTCAAAGACTCTAAAGGTTACAAGATCGAATTTCATTGTTGGCGTAGTCGTACTCACACCGATCTCAAGACCGAGAAGATGTGCACCGCAATCCGGCGGTGATTCCGTGATCGGTCACGCGTACGACATTATGACAACCTCCGTTCCCTCGATCCAGCGGGGTCGCAAAAGCAGAGGATCCCTCGGAACTCCAGCATCATGACGGCGTTGTGTGGTGGATAAAACTACATTCAAGGCTTCGCCAAGCGCATGAACATGATGAGGAGCAGCGGGAGGAGGGAGGTGGAGATGACACCAAGTGTGTGTGTAGGGAGAGGGATCTGCCACCCCTCCTTATATAGGAGGGGAAGGCAGCCAGGAATTTTTCCGGTATCTCCACCTCTCTCTCATCATGTGAGTGAAGTCTCCACTCAACCCACTCATTCTTCCATTAATTCCCACTCAAAATCCCAAGGGTTTTCTTTAATAAATAAATAAAACATTTTTATTTCTTTATTTTAATATTTGTTAATTCCATTAACAAACTTTGCCACATAACCCCTTGAGTTAGTTGTTAAATCTATTAAAAATCATTTGACAAGAATCCCCTTGAACTATATCAAAATTACCTGAAACAATTTCGGTGCTATCCAAACTTTTCTCTGATATTCCGTATACACTCAAACGCGTCATCAAACCTTAAGTGTGTCACCCTACGGTTTATGAATAATGTAGACATGATTGAGACACCTCTCCGATCAATGCTCAACAGCGGGACCTGGAGATCCGTAATGACTCCTACACATTCAACGATGAATCTAGTGATCGTGTGAACCATAAATGTCGTAACCAATTCTCTTTGTCTCCCGATATTTTACTTGTCCGAGATCCGATCATTGGTACGAACCATACCTAGTTCAATATCGTTACCTAAAATTACTCGTTTACTCGTTCCGTGATATGACATCCTTGTGACCTAGTCACATGCTTTCAAGCAGTGTCGATGTGATATTACCGTGACGACCCTGAGTATATATCTCCGTCATTTGGATGGACAAATCCCACTCTTCATCTATGAGCCTCAACTAATACTTTCCGAATACCCAATGACACCTTTACAGTCACCCTGTTATGGTGTGACGTTTGATGACATCAAATCACTCTTTCGGTGTTAGTGATTAGCATGATCTCATGTTCTAAGGATTAGAGTTACTTCGTATGTGTGATATAACAATGTAACTTAATGACTTGATCGCATTGCTATATTCACTTTGGGTCTATGTTCATCACATCATTCTACCAATGACATGACCCCGTTATTAACAACAACCAATGTTCATGATCAGGAAACCTTGATCATCAGTTAATCAACAGGGTAGTTAAACGATAGGCGTTACTAGGAACTATTGTTTGTTTATTAGACACATGTATCAACGTTTCTGGTTAATACAATTCTAGAGTGAGAATTAAACATTTATCATAAACAAGGAATAAGATAATAACCACTTTATTATTGCCTCTCGGGCATATTCCTTTCAGTTTCCCACTTGCACTAGAGTCAATAATCTAGTCTGTAAGCACTTAACACATATGGCGTTCCAGTGTTATTACCATGCTTCGCATGTGGTAAACATCATCAAAAGATCTGACATGTTCATGTCCTATTGTATTTGCATGTATTTTCTTCTACACTCATCACTCATTCTCTAATGAGATGGCTTTGTATATATTTGGTCAATTGGTGAGACCTTAATTCCTCAGCTTAAACTAATGTTACTAACATTCTCAAAATGTAGCTTCGTAGTGTCAGCATTCTTGGAAATACACCAAGTTCAATATAGAACTCCTTGACACAAAATATTCATATTATTTATTGTCAACACAACAATATACTTAGCCTTTGTTGTAGTACTCGTCGCAATACTTTAATTTTGAAACTCATTCAGATCCAGCATGGAACTTTCTTCTAGCCTACTGTGCTACCCTTCAACACATAGTTTAATTGAGATAGATTTATTTGAATAGATGCCAAGACTATTAGTGTAACATATTACAACGTATATTTTGTCATTACTACATAGGAAAACATATCCTTAGCATTTATAAAATGGCATAAGAATCTCTCCCACTGTTTTCTAATCATCAGATGAATTATCCTGCTATAACATTCTATAGCATAGGACTCTCCTGGTTGTGTACATAGCATGGAACACATGATTTAGAAATCTCAATTTCAATTTTTATCATCATGTGTCAAAACACATGAATATTTCTCAATTCTTTTCCATGTGGCAAGAACCCCTTCTTGTCATTTAGGTATTGACTTACTTCAATACTTCATCTATGTAATTTGGCTCAACCATAGCAGGCACATGAATCAATCTCTTATAGATATCTATGCCCAATATCTCCTAAGCCTTTCATCAATATGAAAATCTTAACCATGTTAATTTAAAATACATATTTTCCAATCAACCATATGTCATATACATAAAGAATTAGAAATATGTCATAGGGCTCTCACTTAATTTCTTGTAACTCTACAAGCATCTTTATCGTTCATGATGGAATCAAACTGTTTTGATAACATTGTTAAGGTAAAGATTCCAACTTTGTTATGATCACTTCAACCATTGAAGTGTGCATACCTTTTCAGCAACCTTTTCAATTTTACAAAACTCTTCGACTGTGTCAAGTACACATCCTCGATCAAACTTCCTTGAGAGGAAAGTTGGTTTTTGTTATTTAACTGCCATATCATAATATGTAACTTTTGCTAGAACTATTCGCAAAGACTAAAGCATCACTATGCAAGATCAAATGTTGTAGTAGTCACCTCTTTGAATTTCGATGAAAACATATTTTCGACAGGAACAAATTTCAAAGGATGTAAAAATCCACGTCTTTGTCGCTATATAGACCCGTTTTCTATCGTTAGGCATCATGACTATCGAAAGGACTACCAAGTCACATACTTGATATTCATACATGGATACTATCGCGGATATAATGACTCATAGCCAATTTTACGAAGTCAGGGCCCATCATTTGCTTTCTTTATAAGTTCCAGGTCCTTTGTTGTCAAAACAACACTCTACTCTTAAACCACAAGTTGGTCTAAGTAAAAAGTTTTAGGACTTTTGTAGTTCAGTTCGCAAACTCATTCGAAGTATCTACAACACATGTAGTGTCATCTAGTTTGTCAAAATAGGAAACCCTAGAACAACTTCTAGTGATGCGATACTCTTGACATGGTAACGAAGATTCTCTAATCTCGTCGACTTTGTACTGCCCTCCCACTCACTTGTTTCGCAAGAACTATTTTCTCGACAAATCAACCTTTTCTGACAAACAACATTTTTCTTTGGTTCGGTGATAGGAGAATTACCCAATGGATTTGTTGGGATAACTTTATAAACATATATTTATCCTACTTTGGTTGTAAACATTTTTATACATGCTATGCATACCAAAACTTAAGAAAAGGACAATTCGGGTCACTACCCAAACCATAACTTATATGGTACAATTTCAACGGATCATGATGGCGCTCTTTTTAGCGTAAAAGCGGTTGTCTCTAATGTATTAACTACAAAATTATAATGGCATTTTTATTTATCTTACCATTTCCAACAAGGTTTGATTTCGTCTCTCGATTACTCCATACTTATGTGGATTATTCGAGAAGGCCAAATTGTAGAACAATTCTACAACTCCTCATATCTTTTGCTAAACTTATGACTCAAACTTTATCCTTTATGATCCAATCATAAACACTTGATTATCTCGTTACAATTATTTCTACTTCAAAGTAAAAATAGTTTGAACCAATTCAAAATGTGAAACTCCGTTCTCTATAAATAGATATACTCATATATCTACTTAAGTCATCGACAGAATTTTATGAAGTAAAAATTAGTCCATCACACATGACTACACGTAATGGACTATATACATCAATATGTATAATCTCCACTCAATTAGTCGTCCATTCTACTTTGGCCTATGAACGGAATTTTAGCCATGTTTTGGAAGAGGTCTCGCAAGCATCAATTTATTCAAAACAAAATGACTCCGGAAGTCCATTAACATGGAGTTCCTTCATGTTTTCCTTTCCTATACGAACTAAAATGGTGGTGTCACAATTTAAGTGAAATTCTTTTATGTCTTGCGATGCTTAGCATTTAATCTTATAGATGTTTACTTTACCAAGACAATTTATATTAACTCATCAATCAATTATGGAATATGGTCATAGTTCAAACAATCTTATTTGTTCTTACAAAAGACCGGAACAAAATAACAATTTATTAAGTTCTTAAAATAAATCTTGAACGTTTGGTTCGATACGACAATGAACAGTACAAGAACACTTTATTTCTGTTTTTGTCATGATCGATCCCACATCTACTACTAGTTTCTTTTAGGCTCTTGTATTTCTTTCATTGTGTTTCTTTGTATGACAACTCATACCAACCAATCTGGTATCAAAATACCCAAAAATACTTTGTTAAGTAGTAATACATCTATAACTTGTATATCAAGCATATACTCCTGAGGACTTTTCCAGTTAATATTCTTTTCTGCCATATACCTTTTGTAATTCTATTTTCAATATTCCCTTTTCTTTACATAAGAATCATTCAACATCAAACAATGCTAGTTGTACTAACACATTTTCCTTGGCGTGTTAGTCATATGCTATCACCCATTGAGTCATACTTTGAGTTTTATTGTTCTATTAATATCACCATATTAATAGCATTCTTTCGGATTCCACTCTTAGCAATCTCTAGGCAAGGTAAACGACTTTACCCATACTTTTAATCCATCCCATCAAAATAATTTCGTGATTAAGCTACTATAGCTCGAAGGAAGGAATTTAGAGGATAATATTAGCACCCAACTTCTTGGAAGATTCAAACGTCTAGCGTCTTCAATCATTGCATATATAAAAATAATATAAGCACATTTTCATGCTACATTATACTAAGTCATGTTGCCACAAATAAGATCTAGATATCAATATATCTTTCACTTGATTGTTTCTAAAAACAATTATTTTCAGTTCCTAAATCACCTTGATCATGAAAACATTCTTTTGAAGATAAAGTATTATGGAAGCAAGCATGACACTTGATTCTAAGTAGGTATAATTTACTCTCCAGATCAATCAATCATTAATCATATGGAGTTAGGTAGGTTATACCGAAAATCTACAATAGGACACAATTTTAAATTTCACTAATACGGTACCAATCTTAAATGGATTTAACAGATCATAATAGTTATATCTCAATTAACAATCTAAATGTAAGATAGTTTGTGGATGCCAATGAATACTACAATTTATGCAAATTCACTTTGATTGGTTGTTCATGATAAATAAGTTCAAGTTAATTCAAAATTACTACGTGAACTCCCACAAAAAAAAACATATCTCTAGTCGTTTTAGTGATTACACAAACCAAATTCACTACACCAAAACCGATCATCACGGCTCTAATTAGACGTCTCTAATTTATTTTTGCATATTTTACGTGGCTTAGGGCTTTCGAGGATAGAACCATTCATACCTATGAACATTAACCACAACGTTGACAAACATATTTTTAACAACCCTTCGTAGATTAGATCTTAACTATAGTAGGAGAAACGGACACCCCCTCAGCCACAAGTGAGACAGGTCTCGCGTACAAAGTACACGTAAAGTTTGTCTAGGGCAGCTTCATCCTACTATGCCACTAAGATCATAATATACTCAAGGAGGCAATAACATGATCATCAACGCCCATATACACCTATGTGTTCTACCCGTACAAATCATCTACACATAGATACGGCACTGATACCACTGAAAGGGTTTGTTCCATAGAAAACAAAACAATTCCTACGCGAGAGACACCTGAAATACCAAGATCTAATCTAGCAGATGAAAGCAACGGTTATAGAGAGAGTCGTAAGAAAACATACCCTCGAAGACTCTAAAGGTTACGAGATCGAATGTCATTGTTGGCGTAGTCGTACTCACACCGACCTCAAGACCGAGAAGATGTGCATTGCAATCCGCGGTGATTCCGTGATCGGTCACACGTACGGCATTATGACGAACTCCGTTCCCTCGATCCAGTGGGGCAGAGGAAGTAGAGGATCCCTCGGAACTCCAGCATCACGTCGGCGTGGTGTGGTGGAGAAAACTTTGTTCAGGGCTTCGCCAAGCGCATGAACATGAGGTAGAGCAACATGAGGAGGGAGGCGGAGATGACACCAAGTTTTTGTGTGGGAGAGGGTGCTCCCACCCCTCCTTATATAGGAGGGGAAGGCAGACACAAATTTTTGAGTGTCTCCACATCTCCCTCATCATGTGACTGGAGTCTCCACTCAACCCACTCATTCTTCAATTAGTTCCCACTAAAAAACCAGAGGGCTTTGTTTAATAAATAAATTAAACCATTTTATTTCTTTACTTTAATATTTGTTAATTCCATTAACAAACATTAACACATACCCCCTTGAGTTAGTTGTTAAATCTATTAACAATCATTTGACAAGAATCCCCTTCAGCTATATAAAAATTACCCGAAACGATTTCGGTGTTGTCCAAACTTTTCTCCGATATTCCGTAACCACTCAAACGCGTCATTGATGCTTGCGATGGCTACATAAATACCTTGCTACACCTTGATGTGCCAGGAATCCTTGTTGCTATGGATGGTGTGTTGGGAACCCCAAGAGGAGGGTGTGATGAGCAAGCGGTAAGAATTTCCCTCGGTTAAGAACCAAGGTTATCAATCCAGTAGGAGGAAGAGGATCTTTGGAAGTTTGATGCCACTGACGTTGGCGATGGCGCCTCACCGGTGCCAGCAACAACGCGGAACCTGCACACAACACAACCAAAATACTTTGTCCTAACGGTACAGTGAGGTTGTCAATCTCACCGGTCTTGCTGAAAACAAAGATTAGACGTATAGTGTGGAAAATGGTGTATGCTTGTAGTAAGTAAAGAAAGCAGGAAATTGTAGTGGTTTGTTTTAGTAGTGTAAGAAAATGGACCGGGGTTCATAGGTTCACTAGTGGTGTCTCTCCATAAAAGATATCTTGTTGGGTGAAAAAAGTATAGCTGGGCAATTGAAAAATAAAGGTTGCACCATAGTGCACATTCAAGACATGATGACTACTATTATATTTAGTGCGGGTATATAGAAATATACATAGACCGTAATCCAACTGAATCTATGACTAATAATCCACCCTCAGGTCATCATCCGAACTCCCTTAGGTATTAAGTTTCAAGCAACAGATAATTGCATTAAACAATGTGTGTAAAGTAAGCAATTATTGTACATGCGGGCACTCACACCACTATTTTCTCCCTAGTGGCAACAACACATCCTCCCCCGTCACGTTTCTGTCACTCGAGCACAGGCGAAAAGGAGGCATGGACCCACTATGTAGCATAAATACTCCCTCTTGGAGTCACTAGCAACTACTTGGCCAGAGCAACCACTAGCAACGGAAAGCATGCAAGATCACAAATAACATATGCAATAAAGACTATAATCAACTTGTTATAAGTTCAATATTCATCGGATCACAACAAACACAGCACATAAAATTACATAAGAACAATCTCGATCATGTTAGGCAGCTCACGAGATCTAAACATGGAGGCATATGAGGAGAATACAACCATCTAGCTACTGCTATGGACCCGTAGTCCAAGGATGAACTACTCACGCATCACTCCGGAGGCAGAAATGGTGATGAAGAGGCCTCCGGTGATGATTTCCTCTCCGACAGTGTGCCGGGAGACAGCTTCAGAACCCCCCTGATCTTGGGTTTACGACGACGGCGGCTGAGAAACTTTTCGGGGATATTTGACCAGGTGCCTAGGGTTTTCCATCGGAGGGGAATATACAGGCGAAAGGGCAAAGGCGGTGGAGCCCTGGGGGCCCCACACCACCAGCTGCCGCGGCCAAGGGGGGCGCGTCACCCCATGGTGTGCCCCCCCTGTGCGGGTCTTCGAATCCTCTTCGGTCTTCTGGATGCTTCCGGGGAAAATAGGCACTTCGGGCTTTGTGGGGTCTAATTCCGAGAATACTTCCAGAACAACTTTTCTGAAATAAAAAACAGCCGAAAAGAAGGAACTGGCACTTGGCATCTTGTTAATAGGTTAGTCACGGAAAACGTGTAAAATGTTATAAAGAAGGGAGAAAAAATGTAGCAATTTGCATAATATTATAATGGAGCATCAGAAATTATAGATACGTTGGAGTTGTATCAAGCATCCCCAAGCTTAGTTCCTACTCGTCCTCGAGTAGGTAAATGATAAAACACAAGAATTGCTGAGGTGACATGCTACTAACATAAACTTGATCATTATAATGTAAAAGCATATGTACGCTGTGATCATAGAACTTCAAACACAAACATGATAAATAGAACTTTAATAATAAATCATAGCAATCACGTTGCATCATGAAGAGTATCTCAAATAAAGGATCATGGATAATAATGCAAAGAAAGATAAACATTTGTTTCAAGTATAGAGAAAGCATAGAAAAATGGTATTTCGCTAGTCCTTAAGAGTGGGACAAAATATAAATGTCAGGACACCTTCAAAGTTCATGAGGAAGACTAGAGAAAATAGTTTAAGAACAAACAATATCACATCATGAATCAATTATTGATGTTTATGGGAAAAATGCACATAGAACTCAGAATGGTAAAAATGCTCTCTCAATTGTGCATAAAGTTAGAAGATGGAGACTCAACATAAAACTAAAAGAAAGGCCCTTAGCGGAGGGAAGCAGGGATCACTAATCTGCTGGAGGTTTTTATTTTATTAAACAGAGGTATTAAAAGTTTGACACTCCTCCCATCCATCTTTCAGAAACCATGGCTAACCAAATCCTCGGGTGCCTACCAACAATCACATACCATGGAGGAGTGTCTATATTTTAGGAGAGGTGTATGTTAATGTCAACGAATTGTAAACAGAAAATACGGTACGTCACAAGACAACAGGATTCACAAGAGAATCTCCCATATGATGGACGCGTCTGGGTAGAAGGTCATCCCTCTTTCTCTTTTGTTTGCACAATTATTCTTTGACTGATAAGTCAGGGGGGAAAATAGTGAAGAGAATTTGTTTGCATTAATTTGGGGTTGGGCACCTGCTGCCAGCTCTTCTATCATTTGGATAAGCAGATGAAGCCACTAGTCCAGGGTGTGAAATCCAATCAACAAGTGAGATAAACATTCTCCATTGACGTCCTCATGAGAAAAAACAAGAACACAAAACAGGAGTAATTTTGAAAGTTTTAAAGGTAGCACATGAGCAATTTACTTGGAGTGGCAGTGAAATACCACATGTAGGTAGGTATGGTGGACACAATGGGAAAGCTTTGGTTTAAGGGAGTTCGATGCAAAGTAGAGCTCATACTTAGTACAGGTGGAGGCTAGCAAAAGACTGGGAGCGACAAATCAAGAGAGCATAAGAGCCATAATCATGCATAGCGAAATAAACAACATTACCTAAAGCATAAGCAGTATCACAAGTTCAAAAACTAAGTGGTCATGGATACTATTCGTGACTGGTTCATCGTCATAAATATGGTGGGAGCATGCGCCAAGTCAACCAAATAAAACATTCGAAAGACAATACCATAAATTTATGCTTTACTATGACAAGAACAACTCGTGAATATTTTAATGGAATATTAAACACACTCAGCTATTTGAGGCTATTCATTCTACTCAATAATCACAAGTCTTTAAAACTAAAATAACATTTAGCATGGCATGAAAAACTTCTAGCCACAGTCTATACAAGCTTCTACGTGCATTGTTATAAATTCTACTTCAAGCAACAGTTTCTTTTCCCAACAAGCACCATACAAGATATGTTTTAAAAAATACTCTTTATGACAAAGAAAGCAAACATGAGAGTACTCACATAACACTACTAAAACTAACAACTCTGGTAAGAGATGCATGCAAAACAAGAGCTAAATAAATGCATCAACCAGACAAAGATTAAGAATACAAAGTATTTCCATGAAAAAGCGGAGAGTGTCACTGTCCAGTAAAATAATGCTGGGGTCCAACCAAGCTTATTTCAAAAATAAAAACAAACTGAAAGCAAAAAATATAATACGCTCCAAGTAAAGCACATAAGATGTGACCGAATAAAAATATAGTTTCACTAGAAGTGACCTGATAATTTATCGATGAAGAAGGGGATGACGCTTGAGTATTCTTGGAATTTGCTGGGATGTACCACCGGGGCATCCCCAATCTTAGTGCCTTCACTCTTATTGATCACGTCATATCAACCTTTTCTCTTGACCCTTGAAAACTTCGTTCACACCAAATTTCTCACAATCTTCATTAGCAACGTTAGTGCAATCCAAATAATAAATTCACATTGTTCAGTTTCAACAGATTCCTCACACTCAAAAACACATTATCTACTGTCACAACTACTTTTAAAACTCTTTTTATCAAAAGAACACCAAAAGAAAGAGATTAAGATGCAAATGCAAATATTGGCAGAAATCTGTCAAAACAGGACAGCGGGTAAAGATGATTTTTTAAGAAAATCTTCTGTTACGCAAATCAAAAAGTGGTAAAATAAGAAAAGTTGCGTATACATCCCAAGATTAAGCACAAGAAAACTCAGCCATTTTAAATTTCTGTGATTTTATCCGATTTTAACAGTGGACAGAAGAAATCTGTTTCCTGCGCAGAAATCCAAAATATAGTCTCAACTTTCCACTAGAGGCTTGACTTGGATCAACAAAAACACAAAAGAAAAGATACAGAGGGGCTCATCATAAAATAGACAACACCCATGTGCAAATTACACAAAAGAAAACAAAGGAAAACTGGTTGAAAACAGAGAAATAAAACGGTTTGTCTCCCGGTAGCGCTTTTCTTTAACGTCTTTTAGTTAGGCATGATAATTTTAGTAGATGCTCACATGAAAAAATATGAATTAAGAAAAAGAGAGCATAAATAAGCAAGTATAAAACTAATTTAATTCCAACCCACTTAATATGCATAGGAATCTTGTAAAGAAATAAATTAAAGAATCTCAAACTAGAAATCATGGGAAGGAAGAACAAGAGCAACTTTAAAACATTCAACAAATAGAGAGGTGTTTTAGTAACATGAACATTCCTACAACCATATTTTCCTCTCTCATAATAATTTTCAGTGGCATGATGAACAAAATCAACAACATAATTATCACATAAACCATGTTTGTCATGGTATAAAAGCACACAATTATTATCAAGCTAAAAACAGTGGGATCAAAATTTGAAATCAGCTCCTATTTTTTCCCACTTTTAGCAATAGAAAAACAAGATGATTGATCACTCATAAAATTTATAGGACACATTATATCAATCCTATTTTCAGTAGCATTATGATTTATAACATCAAGTAACATAGGACCATCATCAAGAGCATTATCATATAAATTTTCTAAACAAACTACCTCATTATCATGCATATCAATAGTTGGAATAAATAGAGGATTCTCATTGGATTTATCAAATTAGCATGGATTATCATAAATAAGAGTAGCAATATCATTCTCAAAAGTTTCATTCATAGTAGTATCAAGGTCACAAGTATAGCAAGTATCAACTTCATCAAAAAGGGATATTTCAAAAGAATCAATAGGATCATCACTTTCATCAAATAATGTATGAGTTAAAGAGTTACTATAATTGGAAGGTAGACATGGGTAGCTCCATTCTTCCTCCTCTTTATCATCACTCTCCTCATCTTTTTCATCCAATGAGCTTCTAGATTCAGCAGTTTCTTCTTGCATAGGTTCCTGGAAGGCATTAGTCTCTTCCTCAGGTTGAGAGCATTTATTAAGATATTCCATTATGTAGTAATTACAATCCTTTCTAATTATCAAAGCAATATTAAAGTATAACATAAATCTCGTATTTATAAGGTGCATCATCAATACTTTCAAGAAAATAGGCAATTTCAAATGCACCCTTCCAAGCAATAAATTCCTCAATTTGCTCCACATCATATAGTTCATAATTTTCCTTAACATAAGAAGATATGGTAACATTATCATTACACTCACATTGAAAGGAGAGGTGTTTATAACACCTAAAGCAACAAGATTTATGAAAGCAATAAGTAACATTATAAGTAGAGCATAATTTTTTAGCATAGTTATGCAATATATTAACTTGCTCCCATAAGTGTATTCCTTTTTGTGACAAGCGGTGTTCGTTATAATGTTTTTGTGTCAAAGTTTCAAAGACATCAACCATTGATAACAAGCATGATAAAGAAAAAATAACAGCTAGAATAAGAACTAATTTGTTTGTGTTTTTTTTTATAACAAGACAAAAATAAAAATAAGACAATCAACAAAATAAAGAGGTTGAGAGTGAGAGACTCCCATTGCCAGAAGACTTCTTCCTCCCCAGCAACGGCACCAGAAATTCCATGATGCTTGCGATGGCTACAGAAATTCCTTGCTACACCTTGATGGTGCCAGGAATCCTTGTTTCTATGGTTGGTGTGTTGGGAACCCCAAGAGGAGGTTGTGATGAGCAAGCGGTAAGAATTTCCCTCAGTTAAGAACCAAGGTTATCAATCCATTAGGAGGAAGAGGATCTTTGGAAGGTTGATGCCACTTACGGTGGTGATGGCGCCTCACTGGTGTCAACAACAACGCGGAACCTGCACACAACACAACCAAAATACTTTGTCCCAACGGTACAGTGACGTTGTCAATCTCACCGGTCTTGCTAAAAACAAAGATTAGACGTATAGTGTGGAAAATATTGTATGCTTGCAGTAAGTAAAGAAAGCAGGAAATTGTAGTGGTTTGTTTTAGTAGTGTAAGAAAATGGACCGGGGTTCATAGGTTCACTAGTGGTGTCTCTCCATAAAAGATAGCATGCTGGGTGAACAAATTATAGCTGGGCAATTGACAAATAAAGGTTGCACCGTAGTGCACATTCATGACATGATGAGCACTATGATATTTAGTGCGGGCATTACAACAATATACATAGACTGTAATCCAACAACATCTATGACTAATAATCCACCCTCAGTTTATCATTCGAACCCCCTTACGTATTAAGTTGCAAGCAACAGATAATTGCATTAAACAATGTGTGTAAAGTAAGTAATTATTATACATGCGGGCACTCACACCGTAGTTTTCTCCCTAGTGGCAGCATCACATCCTCCTCCGTCACGTTTCTATCACTCGAGCACAGGCGAAAAGGAGGCATGAACCCACTATTGAGCATAAATACTCCCTCTTGGAGTTACTAGCAACTACTTGGCCAGAGTAACCACTAGCAACGGAAAGCATGCAAGATCACAAATAATATATGCAATAAAGAATATATATAACTTCGCATAAGTTCAATATTCATCGAATCCCAGCAAACACATCACATAGAATTACATAAGAACAATCACGATCATGTTAGGCAGCTCACGAGATCTAAACATGGAGGCATATGAGGAGCAGGCAACCATCTAGCTACTGCTATGGACCCGTAGTCCAAGGACGATCTACTCACGCATCACTCCGGAGGCAAGCATGGTGATGAAGAGGCCTCCGGTGAGGATTTCCTCTCCGGCAGGGTGCCGAGAGACAGATTCAGAACCCCCTGATCTAGGGTTGAAGACGATGGCGCTGGCGGAAATTTTCGGGGATATTTGATCAGGTTCCTAGGGTTTTCCATCGGAGGGGAATATATAGGCGAAGGGAAAAGGTGGTGGATCCCTGGGGGGCCCACACCACCAGCTGGCGCGGCCAAGGGGGGCGCACCACCCCATGGTGTGCCCCCTGGTGCCCGTCTTCGACTCTTCTTCAGTCTTCTGGATGCTTCCGGGGAAAATAAGCACTTCCGGCTTTGTGGGGTCGAATTCCGAGAATATTTCCGGAACAACTTTTCTGAAATAAAAAACAGCAGAAAATAGGGAACTCGCACTTGGCATCTTGTTAATAGGTTAGTCTCGGAAAACGTATAAAAATGATGTAAAGAAGGGAGAAAACATATATCAATTGGCCTAATATTATCATGGAGCATCCGAAATTACAGATACGGTGGAGACGTATCAGTCATCAAACCATAAGTGTGTCACCCTACGGTTCGTGAATAATGTAGACATGATTAAGACACCTCTCCGATCAATAGTCAATAGCGGGACTTGGAGATCCGTAATGACTCCTACACATTCAACGATGAATCTAGTGATCGTGTGAACCTTAAACCTCGTAACCAATTACCTTTGTCTCGCAATATTTTACTTGTCCGAGATCCGATCATTGGTATCAAGCTTACCTAGTTCAATCTCGTTACCGACAAGTACTCTTTTACTCGTTCCCGGATATGACATCCTTGTGACCTACTCACATGCTTGCAAGCGGTGTCGATGTGATATCACTTAGAGGGCCCAGAGTATATATCTCCGTCATTTGGATGGACAAATCTCACTCTTGATCCATGAGCCTCAACTAATACTTTCCGAATACCCAATGTCACCTTTATATTCACCCTATTACGGTGTGACGTTTGATGACATCAAAGCACTCTTTCTGTTTTAGCGATTGACATGATCTCATGGTCTAAGGATTAGAGTTACTTCGTATGTGTGATATAAAAATGTAACTTAATGACTTGATCGCATTGGTATATTCACTTTGGGTCTGTGTTCATCACATCATTCTACCAATGAAATGACCCCGCTATTAACAACATCCAATATTCATGATCAGGAAACCTTGATCATCAGTTAATCAACAAGCTATTTAAACGAGAGGCGTTACTAGGAACTCTTGTTTTTTATTAGACACACATGTATCAACGTTTCCGGTTAATATAATTCTAGCATGAGAAATAAACATTTATCATAAACAAGGAATAAGATAATAACCACTTTATTATTGCCTCTCGGGCATAGTCCTTTCAGCTTTTACAAGAGTTTGATTTGCATATTGTGAATAGGAAGGGTGTTAAAAATCCTCTTGCTGATAACTTGTCTAGATTGGAAAACATTGTTTTTTATCCTGTTCCCATTAATGATAGTTTTCCAAATGAACAACTAGCTGCAATAGAAGTAAAATCCCAGGATAGTCCATGGTATACTAATTGTGCTAACTTTATTGTTTCCAAGTATTTGCCTCCAATATTTACAGCTCAACAAAGAAGAAAATTCTTCTATGAATTGAGGCATTATTTTTGGGATGACCCACACTTATATAAAGAAGGAGTGGATGGTATTATGAGAAGATGCGTCCTAGATCATGAACAACGAGAACTATTAAGAAAGTTCCTTGGTACTGCTTATGGAGGACACCACGCTGGTGATAGAACCGCCCAAAAAGTTCTACAATCAGGTTTCTATTGTCCTACTCTCTTTAAAGATGCACGTAAATTTATTTCGTCTTGTGATGAATGTCAAATGGTTGGTAATATTTCTAGACATAATGAAATGTCTATGAGTTATTCTCTTGCTATTGAACCTTTTGATTGTTGCGGATTTGACTTTATGGGTCCTTTCCTGCTTCAAATGGTTATACACATACTTTTGTTGTTGTTGATTATGTTACTAAATGGGTACAAGCTATACCAACTAAAAGTGCTGATGGTGAAACCTCGTTAAAAATGCTTAAAGATTTTATTTTCCCTAGGTTTGGTGTGCCCAGATATCTTATGACTGATGGAGGGTCTCATTTTATTCATGGTGGTTTTAGAAAACCCCTTGCTAAATATGATGTTAATCATAGACTTGCTTCAGCTTATCATCCTCAAACCAGTGGGAAAGTAGAATTATCAAATAGATAAATTAAATCTATCTTGCAAAAGATTGTTAATAAATCTAGGAAGAATTGGTCAGATAAGTTGAATGATGATTTATGGGCTTATAGAACTGCTTATAAAAATCCATGGGTATGTCCCCTTATAAAATGGTTTATGGAAATGCTTGTCACTTGCCTTTACAATTAGAACACAAAGCTTATTGGGCAGTGAAAGAACTAAATAAAGATTTTAAAATTGCTGGTAAGAAAAGAATGCTTGATTTGAATCGTTTAGATGAATGGAGATGTGAAGCTTATCAAAATGATAAACTCTTTAAATATAAAGTTAAACAATGGCATGATAAAAGTATCCTTAAAAAAGAGTTTCATGTTGGTGAGAAGTTCTATAGTATCGGTCTCGTATCAGATTTCTTGCAGAAAAATAACTCTACAGATGGGAAGGATCTTATATTATTGAGGAAGTGTATCGTTCAGGTGAAATTAAAATTGCTTCCCCCAAAGATAACACTACACAAGTGGTAAATGGGCAAAGACACAAACATTATATTTCTGGGGATTCTTATGATGAAGATGTTGATGTTATTCAAGTAATGACTCCGGAGAAATTCATTATAGAGAAGATTCCAGAATCTACAGAGTCCGTTTTCGAATAGGTAACAGTTCTGGTAAAAAAAAGTTCGCAAAATACCTTTTAAGTTATAAATTATGAGTTTTTGGAAAATATGAAAAATATCGGGCCGAAGAGGAGTTGGAGACGGTGCCCGGGGGCACCATACCATGCCTGGGCGCGGGCCCACCCTTGGTCGCGCCTGGCTATGGTTTTGGCGCCCCGGACCCCCTCTCTGACTCGTTTTCGACCTGGACTTTCCTTTCATTACACATATTTTTGCTATATAACGCCCCCCCCCCGGATCTCCCGAGGTCTGTATATCGTTTTCTCGTCGTGTTTCTTTTTCGAGTTGTTTCTGGCAGGATCTTTTTCAGTCTTGGAAGCACCATGGCCTCCACCAACAACAACAAAGGGAAGGGGCCTATGAAGGATGATCCACAAGGTCCAAAGTGCAAGAACGTGCATCAAGGTGTCACGAAAGAAGCAAAGAGGATGTCATCAAGCAGCGAGGGAAGTGTTTCTTCTTGTAGCATGCAAGAACCAAGACCATCAGTTCCGGGACTCAGCCCCATCCCTAGAGTAGAGGAAGCTCTTCGAGTCGCATATGAGTTATGTGGTCGATATCGAGCCCTAAGGTTCAAGGTAGAAATTCTTCAAGAGGAGAATGACAGGTTCCGCGATATGTTGGCGCGTTTGCATGCTTTGCTCGACAAAAGCTCACCACCACCACCAAAGAATTAGTTGAAGGGAATATGCCCGAGAGGGAATAATAAAATGGTTATTATCTTATTCCTTGTTTTATGATGAATGTTTATTTCTCATGCTAGAATTGTATTAACCGGAAACATTGATACATGTGTGCTTAATAAACAAACAATGGTTCCTAGTAAAGCCTCTCTTTTAACTAGCTCGTTGATTAATAGATGATCAAGGTTTCCTGATCATGAACATTGGATGTTATTAATAACGGGGTCATGTCATTAGAAGAATGATGTGATGAACATATACCCAAAGAGAATATAGCAATGCGATCATGTCGTTTAGTTTACATTGTTATATCAAACATACGAAGTAACTTATTCCTTAGACCATGAGATCATGTCAATCGCTAATACCGGAAGAGTGCTTTGATGGCATCAAACGTCACACCGTAACATGGTGACTATAAAGGTGTCGTTAAGTATTCGGAAAGTATTAGTTGAGGATCATGGATCAAGAGTGGGATTTGTCCATCCAAATGACGGAGAGATATACTCTGGGCCCTCTCGGTCATATCACATCGAAACCGCTTGCAAGTACGTGATATGATCACAAGGATGTTATATCACGGGAACAAGAAAAGAGTACTTGTCGGTAACGAGATTGAACAAGGTATGGTTGATACCAATGATCGAATCTCGGACAAGTAAAATATCGCGAGACAAATGGAATAGTTCACCGCGTTGCTGGTTCACACGATCACGAGAGTCATCGTTGAATATATAGGAGTCATCACGGATCTCCAGATCCCGTTGTTGATTATTGATCGGAGAGGAGTCTCGATCATGTCTATCTTATTCGCGAACCGTAGGGTGACACACTTAAGGTTCGATGACGCGTTTGAGAGGATACGGAATATCGAAGAATATTTTGGGCAGCACCGAAATTGTTTCGGAGAAAATTGAAATAGTTCAAGGGTTTTTCGTCGAATGGTTGTTAATAGAATTAACAAATGATTCGAGGTGCTATAAGAAAATGTTTGTTAATGGAATTAACAAATATAAAGAAAGAAAAAAATGTTTTATTTATTTATTAAAAGAAAACCTTTGGATTTTCCAAGTGGGAAATAATGGGAAAGTGAGTGGAGGTGAGTGGAGTGTCCACTCACATGATGAGGGAAGAGGTGGGGGCACACCCATGGGTTGGCCACACCCCCCTTGGGCTGCCTCTCCCCTCTCTTATAAAAGGAGGGTGAGAGCTCTCCCTCCTTGACACACTTGCCACTTCCTTTTCCCTCCACCCGCTGCTCCATTTGATGGTCTCTGGCTTCGCAAAGCCCTGACCGTGGGATTATTCTTCACCACCACGCCGTCGTGCTGCTGGAGTTCCGAGGGATCCTCTACTTCAGCGCCCCGCTGGAACGAGGGAACGGAGGTCGTCATCAACCGTACGTGTGACCGATCACGGATGCACCGCCGGATTGCGGTGCCCATCTTCTCGCTATCGGGATCGGTGTGAGTACGACTACGCCAACAACCAGATTTGATCTCGTACCACTTTGAGTCTTCGAGGGTATGTGTTCTCCTTAACCCTCTCGTTTCCCGTTGCACTTCGTCTCCTAGATTAGATCTTGGTCTTTCGGGTGTCTCTCGCGTAGGAAATTTTTTGTTTTCTATGCAACGACCACTTCAGTGGTATTAGAGCCGGATCTATGCGTAGATGTTTTGTACGGGTAGAACACATATGAGTATGTGGGTGTTGATGATCATGTTATTGCCTCCTTAAGTATTTATGATCTTAGTGGCATAGTAGGATGAAGCTGCCCCAGACTAAGTTTACGTGTACAATGTACGCGAGAGTTGTCTCACTTGTGGCTAAGGGGGTCTCCGTTTCTCCTACTATAGTTAAGATCTAATCTACGAAGGGTTGTTAAAAATGTGTTTATCAATGTTGTGGTTGATGTTCGTAGGTATGAACGGTTCTATCATCGAAAGCCCTAAGCCACGTAAAATATGCAAAAATAAATTAGAGGCGTCTAACTAGTTTTTGGTGGGCATGTGTTGTGATATGGTCAATATTACAAATTTGATCATGAGATGATCTATTTTGTAAATTATTGATATACGAGAAGGTATCCATATGATTGTCTTCTTATTGATGGATAATCAAGTTTGGGGTGCCATGGTACTTGGTACCACGCCGGTGGAATGATGGAGATCATACCATGATGCACATGATGGAGATCAAGTGCAAGGAGGACCATATCATATCACGTTATCCTTACATGTGATGTTTGTGATGTTAATCCTTTTATGCATCTTGTTTTTCTTAGATAGCGACGGTAGCATTATAAGATGATCCCTCTCACTTAAATCAAGATAATAATGTGTTCATCCTTAAGTATGCACCGTTAAGAAAGTTCGTCGTTTCGAGACACCACGTGATGATCGGGTGTGATAGAGTCAACGTTCGCATACAACGGGTGTTTTCAAGCCTAGCATGTACAAACATGGCCTTGAAACACACGCAATACTACGGTTCTACTTGGCGAGCCTAGCATGTACAGACATGGCCTCGGAACACGTAATCGAAAGGTAAAGCATGAGTCATATGGATGATATGATGAACATGTCGATGTTCGCCTTTGAAGCTACATCATCTCACGTGATGATCGGTTTTGGTGTAGTGAATTTTGGTTCGTGTAATCACTAAAGATGACTAAGAGGGATGTTGTTTTTGAGTGGGAGTTCATGGAATATTTTTTTGAATTAACTTGAACTTATTTATCATGAACAACTAATCAAAGTGAATTTGCACAAATTGTAGTATTCATTGGCATCCACATAACTACCTTACACTTATATTGTTAATTGAGATATAACTGTTATGAACTGGTAAATACCATTTAAGATTGGTACCGTATTAGTGAAATTTAAAATTGAATCCTATTGTAGATTTTCGGTATTTCCTACCTAGCTCCATATGGTTAATGATTGATTGATCTAAAGAGAAACCAATTCCTACTTAGAATCTAGAGTCATGGTTGCTTCCATATTACTTTATCTTCAAAAGAATGTTTTGTTGATCAAGGTGATTTAGGAACTGAAAAGAGTTGTTTTCAGAAACAATCAAGTGAAAGATATATTGATATCTAGAACCTTATTTGTAGCAACATGACTGAGTATAATTTAGCGTGACAATGTTTCCTTATATTATCTGAATATATGCAAATTTAGCGTGACAATGTTTGCTTATATTATCTGAATATATGCAATGATTGAAGATGCTAGGCGTTTGAATATGCCAAGAAGTTGGGCGCTAAAAATTATCCTCTAAATTCCTTCCTTCGAGCTATAGTAGCTTAATCATAAAATTGTTATGATGGGATGGATTAAAAGTATGTGTAAAGTCATTTACTTTACTTGGAGATTGCTAAGAGTGGAATCTAGAAGAATTCTATTAATATGGTGATATTAGTAGAACAATCAAACTCAAAGTATTACTCAATGGGTGATAGTATATGACTAACACGCCAAAGAAAATGAGCTAGTACGGCTAGCATTGTTTGATGTTGAATGATTCTTCTGTAAATGAAAGGGAATATTGAAAATAGAATTACAAATAGATATATGGAAGAAAAGAAGATAACTGGAAAAGTCCAGCTCGGGAGTATATGCTTGATATACGTGGCGTGGTGGTATCACGGCAGATGCCATAGGATGGCTAATCTGTTGGGGTCGATGGACGCTGGAGGTGCTCGGGGAGGGATCACGCAGCGAGTAGCCGCGTGTGGGATGAATCAAGCACTGCAAACAATCAGATCTACCCAGGTTCAGGGCCCTCGTGTGGAGGTAAAACCCCTACTCCTTCCTTTCTTTCTTTATATGGGTGTGTCACCGAGTAGCCACAGTACAGTTTTGGCCTATGGCCGAGTAGCCACTCTTCTCTCTACGTGATGCGTATGCTAAGCGTACCCTCCAAGGCAGCGATCCTCACACAGGAGGAGGCAGGACACCTTATATACTGGTGCCCAGCCGAATACATCCAAGAGGGAAAAGTAGAAACAGATGTCGACATAGTGTGCACACTCCACACTTCCAGCTTCTCGCTGACAGCTTTGGCTTCCTAGTTTGTCTTGTGTAGAAAATTGTTGTGCAAAACCAAGATGATGATCTGTTATCACTTTCACGGCCACATGGTAGGCCCCCTAACCTGCGCCGTCCTGCTGACACCCTGGCGCAGATAAGCACGCGCTCTGCAGATGAACAGTGCACCAGTACGGACCCAGGATACGCGGGATCCTGTGTCAGAACGGCTCCTTTGACTTCTGGCCCGAGTAGGAGCTCACTTCCTCTACTCAGACCACTTCCTCTACTCAGAGGAATATAACTTCCTTGATTCTTTCTCCTGGCCATCAGCGTGTATGGCCGAATAGCAGTCGACCGGGTAGCCAGCTACTCTACCAAACATCTCTTCTGACCTTGCCCTTAGCACTTGCCTTTACCCTACTCGGGGGTAACCCCCCGAAGCTGGTAGAGTCATGCGAACTTGTTCACTGGGCTCTTCCAGCTTAAAAACAAATCTTTGTCTTTGAACTGTAAGATGCCGAGTAACATCTCCGAGTAGCCCTCAACTCTGGCTCTTGTCTCTTCTCCTCCGAGTAGGACCATTTCTCTTCTCTGTCGCCGAGTAAAACGACTTTGCGATATTTCGAACAGAATCTCAGTGTGGCGGAGCGAATCCGTCTCTCCGCATCGCTACTGGGCACGTGTCACGCCCTCGTACCCCCGACGCCTCGGTGCCTGGGATACGACAGGCCACGCGCCCATCACTGTGACCTGGGCCCACTGGCCCGTTAGGTCACTTCAACTGCACTTATTAGCCCACGATCTCGACGTGGGATCAATTGCGCCCGTTACGTGCGCAATATGCGCTGTGTGCGTTTCTAACCGGCTCGCATCCCACGTCGCACGATCTACACGCACAATCGATCACACTAACTCCGCTGGTAACGGCTACCCGAGGGGAGGGATAAATACCCCCTCGGTAACTCCTCCTTCTCTTTCCTGCTCGCATTCATCTCCTGCCCTTTCGTTTCTCCGCCACCACAGAGCACTCCGCCGCCGCGCATCTTGCCGTGCCGCTGCTCCGTGCGACGCCGGAGAGACATCGAGCATTCCCTCCACTCGAAACTTCCAGAAATATTCCACCAAATCATCTCCTCACCATGGCTCGCGATGACGACGCCCACGCCGGATGGGCGGGATCTGAGGTCACGGCGGAGGATTGCCAATGGTGGGTCAATACCCGCCGTGTCCCTCCCGGCGTGCGGTGTAGGCAGCCGGACGGCGAACTCGTTCACACGCCAGAGGCGGACGAGTTCGTTGTCTTCCTCGCCCACTTCAAGCGAGGATTCGGCCTCGCAGTGTCCGATTTCTTCAAAGATTTCCTGAACCACTTCGGGCTGCAGCCGCACCACCTGCCTCCCAATGTCGTGGTGATGCTCGCATACCACGCCGTGGTCTGCGAGGCGTTCCTGGGCGTGCGCCCAACGCTGCATACCTGGGCGTGCGCCCAACGCTGCATACCTGGGCGTGCTACTTCTTCTTCCGGAAGCAGAGCGTCCCCAAGCCCGGAAGCACGGAGAGCTCCCGCAGCATGACGAAGACGGGAAGCGCAATGATGCTGCAGCGCGGCTCCGCCAACCATCCGCGCATCAAGGGGCTCGACATGGTGCGCAAGTGGCAGCGCACCTTCCTCTACGTCAAGAATGTTCCCGCTGAAGAAGGAGCGCAGGTCACGGACCGGATAGGGCTCCCCAAGTGGACGAACACGCCGCCAACCTAGCAGAATTGGGGATACAAGCCGAAGATGCAAGGCGATATCCTTCAGATCGAAAAGCGCCTCGCCGAGCTGAGGGAGTTGGGATTCAAACGCGATGATCCCATCGCGTGTTGGATCTCGCGGTGAGTGCTCCCGCTTCAGCGCCGTACCCACATCATGTGCTACATGGGGGGCAACAGGGACTGCACGAGGACCACCACATTCGAGCTGAGCACAGCGGATGTAGCCGTCTGGGCGCGTTCCATCATGAAGACCGGCCTCACCGATACCTGGCAATACGGCTTTGTGCCGTATAGCCGCGACTGAGGAGGTTAGTCCTTTACGCTTTGTCTCTGCATTCTGATACCGAGTATGTGGCTTTCCAGCTTAGTATGCTTAGTCTTTGCATGATGCGCCGAGTAGAACAACACTAGCATCTCGTTGGCTTTATGTGCTTTGTGTTTGCACGCCATGTTGAGTAGAGAACCTTAGCCAAATATGCGTTGTGTTTGCATGCTACTCCGAATAGGAGTTTCTGGCCTTATATGCTTTGTGTTCGCATTCCGTACCGGGTAGGATTCCTTAGCCTTGTGCTCAACTGATTTGTATTGCCTGATTGTCATTCCAGCACATTGATCGCCAGCGCGTTGAAAATGAGGAGCGCTTCGAGGCCAACTGGAGCAAAGACCGGGAAGAGGACGACGAGACCGCCTATGACACCCAGGCCACCCTCTCTGTCCCTCGCGCCGATCAGTCGGGTAAGCACCAAGCTGATGCATCCATTCGGGACTGGTCCGAGGATGACGAAGAAGGTGACTGAGTTCGCCTCTCTAGTTGAGAGTAGCGCAATACAATTTCCTTTTTCGTTTCTCAACTCCTATTTCTCCTCTACTCTGCAGATGACCCTGAGGCGGATGAGGAAGACGAGGACGTCCTCGACGTCGATCCCGTTGGTGTGGCTGCTCCTACTACTCGAAAGAGGGCGGGTAGCGTGCCCAAGAGCATGCTGCCAAGAAAGCCAAGAAGCCCGAGAAGAAGAAGAAGGTCTCCGGCAGAAGGCCACTCCCTACCCGCAAAGGGTACGTAATTTCCCTCTAAGCTATGTTCTGCTACTGCTTCTCGGTGTTCTCTTCCCCTCCTCTTTTTCTGAACTTCCTTTCTCCTTCAGCGATCCTCTGGACGCTGATGCTGCTGCAGCTCCCACCACCTCCAAGAGGAAATCCGTCATCGACCTCGAGAAAATTGTCGATCTCTCCGAGGATGAGGACGAGCCCGCAGCACGGGATAGGACGCGTGCGCCCTCTCCCGTGAAGGAAGAAGAAGAAGGCACCAACGCCGAGGACACGGGCGCTGGTGCCCAAGACATGGACCAGGAGCAGCAGGCCCGCGCAGAACAGAGTGCGCAGGATGCTACTCAGGACAAAACCCCGCCTTTCTCCCCCAGCTGCCTCAGCTGGGGAGAATATCGAACAAGATGCCGAGCACCAAGATCATGCCGCCCTTGAGCGGCAAGACGAGAACCTGGAGCAGCCGGAAGACGAAGCTGCCGTTCAGGACGACCCCGCGGCCCAGCCGCAGGTAGAAGAACCAGAAGAGGTACGACCCGATCCCGCAGCCGAGCAGCGGGTTGAGACGACTGCGGTGGAGCAACACCTGCAGGGCCAAGCGCAGCCGGACGCTGCGCCGGGTAGCCGGCCCCCTGTGCCGCCTACCCAGCAGGTTACTCCACCTACTGCACCAAGCCCTCCACGACCACCGAAGAAGACCAAGACTGCACCAAGCCCTCCAGCCAAGCAGAGCACACAGAAAACCGCGCCGAGCCCTCCTCCCAACCAAGGCACTAAGAAGATTGCTTCTAAGACGGATGCTGCCGGCAAGAAGGCCGTCCAGTCTGACGCCCCAGTTCGCAGGAATCCACCGCGCAACGCTGCGGAGGATGCTGCTATGATGTCGCCGCCGAAATCAACTGTGAAGCCTGCCGCGAAGAGCGCGCAGCTTACAATCGGCGCTTCTGGCAGTTCTGCTGGCGCGGGCGAGGGATCGAGCGCTCAACAGGCGCAACCCAGCTTCCTGCCCTACATGGTGCAGATGGCCAAGCAGCATGGTATCGAGTTGAGCAAGGGCGAGCAGCGGCTCGCCCTTACGAAGGGCGTCCAAGCCAAGGCGGTGGACGCCAAGTTGCCGGAGAAGAAGAAAACCCTTGCGTTCTACTCACGCGAGGTCCAAGAGACTAAGGTGCAATCCGAGGGGCTCGAGCAGATGATTTACCGATGAGGATTCATCGACCAGGTGTGGGAAAGCGCCGCCCATGGCAACAAGACTTGGGATGGCATGACCGTGGGCCCGCTGGACCACTGGCGTATTGACTGGAACAAGGCTGACATGGGCTACAATCCCATGACCATTGACTCCAACACGAGCACGCTGGCCGCGAAGCTATATGTTCACCGCAAAGCTGCCGAAGACATCGAGCAGACATACGCTGTAAGTTTTGTTTTCTTGTTCCGAGTTGCGACTTTTCTTCTCTTCTACTCTTCCTTTTCTCCTTAGACAGTACCCAGTCCCCGAGATTCGGGCCGAGTAGACGAGTACCCAACCGAGTTGCCGTCTTCTCGGGCCAAATCTTCAAACCAATGTATAACTCTTTTTCTTTGTTCTTCACAGAATAGCCTCATGAAGAGGACGAACCTGTTCCGTCGGCTGCTCTGGAATCATAGCATCGCAAGGAGGCGCATTGAGGCCCTAGAAAAAGAGCGCAAGAGTGACGCCGAAACGGAGCAGGCTGCAGTGGATCGTGCCCTCCAAATTTCGGAAATTGAGAGTAAGCTTCTAGCTATTCGGTTAATGCGTTTTGTGTTTACGCCCGCGTTTGCTCTTTGCTCTAACTCTTTCTACTCTGCAGGCAAATTTCAGGCGATGGCAAAGGAGCACGAACACTGCCATGTGTTCGCTGCCTCTGCTGAGAGCACCATCAAACAATTGGAGGGTGAGTTGCCGTCTACTCTGCTTGTTTTCCTCCTTTTCCTTTGTTAGTCTGCTGACCGTGCTATTCTTTCCACAGAAGAGAACAAGAAGTTCCGGGAAGAGCATCTCAACTGTCTAATCCCTGCCGAGGTGCAGCAGCAGCTGGCCACCCGGGAAGCAGAGCTGAAGAAAGAACGCGACGCAGAGCACGCCGAGTTCGAAGAGATGCAGGTCAAGTTGAAGGAGACTCTCCAGGATGCCCTAGACCAAGCCGCCGAGAAGGACCAAGTGAAGGCAGCAGCCAAATCTAAAGAGAAAGCCCTCGAGGTGGAAATCGAGGTGTTGAAGAAAAGCAACGCGGATCTCATGCTCCAGCTGGCCAACTGTCGTAAAATTGAAGACAGGCATGTGGCAGATGAGGAAACTTGGAAGAACAAGCTGCACGCGCTACTCATTGACCTCAACAGTAAGTTTTCGCTTCTCTGTACTTGGCTGCTTCCTTCTTTTCTTTCCTACTCGATTTCATTTCTGACTCTTTCTGATAGCTTTCTCAGATATCTTCCCTGATCTCTGCGCGGTTAGCACGCCTGCTCTGGCCAAAGCTCAAGAAAGCCGAGCTGAGAAAGGATTGCCTGTGAGCACCAAGTCTACGATCGAGGACAATCTCACGAGCATCCAGTCACAGCTCTGTCAGCTTAGGGGCATGGGCAACAGCCTGGTGTCCACAGCCTTCAAGCTGTACGATCTGTTCTGGCCTCGTGAGTCTGTACCAAAGACTATCCGCGCGCTCGCCGATAAGCTCAACGGTGCAAAGGCCGAGCTGAAGAAATGGCGTGCGTCTGCTGCTCGGGCAGGCGCCAATCTGCTACTTCTCTTCATATGCAGCTGGTATGAGAACCTGAACCTCGACACCATCCTTGAGATGCGCTAGAACTCGAAGTGGCACTCCGACTCCAACTGCGTGGCTCGCCGCCAAGCAGTCGCGTACGAGATCGCCTTCTACGCGGACACTGCCCTCTTCATCGACGGCCCCACCGAGCCTGACACCGACGTGGAAGGCGAGGATGAAGATGAAGATGAAGACGAAGACGAGGACACCGAGTCGGAGGACTTGAGTTGCTTCGAAAACACTGGTGCCAAGGAGGGATCCAGGAAGGGGAAGGGAAAGGCTGCTACGGATAGCGACGAGGAGCCAGAAACCGATAGCCAAGATGCCACCATCACCACCGAGATGGTGATCCAGGATGCGGCTCCCGAGCTGGGCTCATCTTCTGGCGCGGTCCTTGACAACGCGGCGCTACTCCACACTCAGTCCACTGCTTCCACTTCAGCTACCGACCCCATCTCGGTGGCCACTGCCACCTCCGAGCAAGCCACTGCCAACACCGAGACCGATGCTTCCAATGCCAACTTGGACAACACTGCTACTTCCAACTAGTTACCTCCTAAAAACACTTATTCTCCAAAACTTTATCAGATCCCCGAGATGCCGGGTGCATATGTATCAAACAATTATCTTTTCCGTTGCTACTCAGTTTTTATTCCAGTTTGATGTTTTATACTTAGTATTTGAGCAACTCTGGCTCGATGCCGGGTTGCGTTAGTATGCAAGTCCCCGAGTTGCATTTTTTATCCGCTCTTCCTTTTTATCTCAGCTCTTACCTGCAACTTGTTGCTTTTTTGGTAGTCCAGTCACAAGAGTTTAAAGTTGGAGTTTCAAATACTTAGCCACTTAGAAACATTCATAGTAACTCTACCCACCACTTAGCCGAAAGAAGTTAACGAAAAGCAGTAAAGAACGCTCTACTCGGTTCCTGCACTCCTCTTTTCCTTAGTCATTTTTCTTGTGCTCATTGACCTCTAGCTTGTTCTCTTGCTTACCATGAAGCCGGGTTTCGGACAGCAGCAGAGTCGAAGAGTTGGCTCTTAGGTTTAAACACAGTACTAAATGTACTTCTGAATTTCTAAGCAGAGCAACCGAGTAGACAAAGGTAAAACAGAATAGAAACACACAGAGCAAGTTTGGACGAGGGCAGTCCCCGAGTTCAATTTCAGATTGCAGAGTAGGAGTTTAACTCGGATAAGAGAGTACATACACATTTTTGCTCATGGATGAAAGCGACGGAGTAGAGCTACATTCCAAGGGCGCTTAGATTCCTCCCCAGCTTTATCCGGCCTGTTCTTCTGCAATGGTTGCGCATCTACAAGGTAGTACGCGTCATTGTGTAGAGCCTTGCTCACAATGAAAGGCCCTTTTCACGGAGGGGATAGCTTGTGCATCCCGGATGTGCGCTGCACGAGCCTAAGGACCATGTATCCTTCTCGGAAAACCCTTGGGTTCACTTTCCGGCTATGATAACGCCTCAAGTTTTGCTGGTGAACAGCTGATCGTGACAGAGTAAGCTCTCTTGCTTCTTCTAGCAGGTCAACGTCATCTTCTCGAGCTTCTCTCGCCTCCGCCTCAGTATAGAGGGTTACTCGGGGGGGGGGGGGGTCATGCTCTAGGTCAATTGGCAACACGGCCTCAGCCCCATAAACCAAGAAGAATGGTGTGTAGCTGGTTGACCGGTTAGGGGTAGTCCTTAGACTCCACAACACTGCTGGCAACTCGTCTAACCAACACCCAGGTGTTTTCAGCAGCGGCTCAATCAGCCTTGGCTTTATGCTTGAAAGCACCATGCCATTTGCTCTTTCCACCCGCCCATTGGAGACGGGATGCGCGACAGATGCGACGTCTAGCCGGATGTGCTTATCTCTGCAGAACCTCACCATGGCACCCTCAGCAAAATTCGTGCCATTATCCGTGATGATGCTATGCGGGTAGCCGTATCTCAGGATCACATCCTTCAGGAAAATCACAGTTGTGGCTCCATCACACTTCCGAATAGGCTTCACCTCAATCCACTTGGTGGACTTATCAACCATGACCAAGATGTGAGTCATGTTGCCTCTAGTCGGCTTGAAGGGACCAACCATATCGAAGCACCAAACAAAAAATGGCCAAGTAATGGGAATGGTTTTCAACTCGGAAGCAGGCAAGTGGATCTTACTTGCGAATCTCTGGCAGCCGTTGCACTTCCGCACAATATCTTCAGCTTGCTTCAAGGCAGTAAGACAAAACAAGCCATGCCGAAAAGCTTTCTTGACCAAAGCCCGAGAAGAGGCGTGGTGTCCGCATTCTCCTTGATGTATCTCTACCAGAATTTCTTCTCCTCTTCTGGTTCCACACAGCGTTGCAGCACGCCAGTGGGACTTCTCTTATGCAGCACTTCTCTGAATATGGTGTAGCCCTTGGATCTCCTCTGAATCTGCCTTGCGGTAACCTCATCATCTGGCAGGGTGCCGTCCTTTAGAAAGGATAATATGGGCATAGCCCAACTCGGTGTCTCCCGTGTGGGAAACACTGGTTCGTCCAATTCCATTGGAACTGCCACCACTGTCTGTTCTTCAGAGTTGGGAGCGCTTCTTTGAAGCCGGGATGGATTGCCGAGAAGACCCCAACTTGGACAACTCGTCTGCTGCTTTGTTCTCCGCTCAGTGAATGTGTTGGAACTCGCAGCCTTCAAAAAATCTAGTCATAGATTGCACCAGAAACCGATATGCTGCCATGTTGGCATCCAGAGCATCCCAAGTGCCAGAAACTTGCTGCACCACCAGATCTGAGTCGCCATAGCATATAACGCGTTGCACACCAACTTCCTTGGCTACTCGCAAGCCGTGTACCACGGCCTTGTACTCTGCAACATTGTTGGATGCCTTGAAGTGGATCCGCAGCACGTACTTGAGTTGATCTCGCTTGGGTGACGTGAGCACACCACGCCAGCACCAAGGCCTTCCTTCACTTTGGAGCCGTCAAAATGCATCTTCCAGTAATTGGTTGCGGGGAAGGAGGTTCATACTGCACCTCAGCCCAATCCACCAGAAACTCCGCCAGAATTTGTGACTTCATGGCTTCTCTTCTCGCATATGCAGGAGCGTACGCGGCCAGCTCGATTGCCCACAGAGCTCACCACGGTGATAGGATGCTCCTGGAAATAGTGCTTCAGCTTCTTGGCGCCCAGGTACACGCCGTAAGTCATCTTTTGGTAATGCGGGTAGTTCTGCTTGGAGCTGGACAGCACCTCACTGAGATAATATACTGGCCGCTGCACACTTTTGCCTTCCTCTTCTCGCTCCACCACAATCACCACACTGACAACCCGATTGGTAGCCGCAATGTACAGCAGCATTGGCTCTTTGGGTAGCGGACTAGCCAAGATGGGAGCGCTACTCAACATCGCTTTCAGCTCATTGAACGCCACATCCGCTTGCGGTGTCCAGACGAACTTGTCATTTTTCTTCATGAACTGGTACAAAGGCAGGGCCTTCTCGCCCATTCTGCCCAAGAAGCGACTCAGAGATGCCAAGCAACCAGTGAATTTTTGCACATCCTTCAGGGATCTCGGCGAAGACATGCTCTCAATAGCTTTTATCTTTGAAGGATTGGCCTCAATGCCCCGACTGGATACCAAGAAGCCGAGCAGTTTGCCAGCTGGGACGCCAAAGGTGCATTTATTCGGGTTCAGCTTCATCTTATACTTGCGCAAATTGGCAAAAGATTCCTCAAGGTCACTAAGCAGAGTATGTGTTTTATTCGTTTTGATGACAATGTCATCTATGTACACCTACACATTTTTGCCGAGTTGATCTTGCAAGCATTTCTGCATGCATCTCTGATAAGTAGCACCCGCATTCCGCAACCCAAAGCACATGACACGATAGCAATAAGCCCCGTACGGGGTAATGAAAGCAGTCTTTATTTGATCAGCAGGGTTGAGAGCTATCTGATGAAAACCAGAGTAGGCATGTATGAAAGACAAAAGCTCACAACCAGCAGTGGAATCGATCACCTGATCGATGCGAGGTAGCGGAAATGGATCCTTGGGGCAGGCCTTGTTCAAGTCGGTGTAGTCGACGCACATGCGCCAAGCGGTAGCGGCCTTGGGGTCCTCCTTCTTCTTCTCAACCATGACTGGGTTGGCTAGCCAATCCGGATGCAACACCTCCATGATGAAATTGCTTATCAGCAGCTTGGTGATTTGATCACCGATGGCCTTCCTTCTCTCATCTCCGAAGCGGCGCATCGCCTGCTTCACTGATTTGGCGTCAGGACGCACATGTAGCGAGTGCTCAACCAACTCCCTCGGGACACCTGGTAAATCCTCATTGGACCAGGCGAACACGTCCCGATTCTCACGGAGGAAGTGGATGAGCTCGCTTTCCTATTTCTCCTCCAACCCTGAGCCAATGATGGCAACGCGGTCCGGGAACTCAGTGTCGACCTAGATCTTCTTCGTCTCTTGGGACGCCTGGAATGCCGTTCCGTACTGGGAACTCGGCATCCCGGGCGCACCAGCTTGTGCTGCTTGCGCCATAGCCACCACTTCATGTATCTTCTTCTTCTCGGCAGCAATCACCATTGACTCCGCCAACTGAGAATCAGCAGAGGCACACTCCATAGATCTCTTGTAATCACCAGATATGATGATCACACCATTGGGACCATGGATCTTCATCTTCAGATAGGCAGCATGGGTAGAGGCCATGAACTTGCTCAGAGCAGGCCTGCCGAGTAGGGCGTGGTATGGGCTCTGGTGATCAACCACCTCGAACTGCAGGCTCTCTGTGCGGCAGTTCTCCCTGGTGCCGAATATAACATCTATCCATACGCGGTCCATTGGAGAACAAGAGACTCCTGGCACAATGCCGTGGAAAGTGGTCCTGCTGGGTAGCAACATGTTCTCAGCCATACCGAGCTTCTCGAGTGTTTCTCTGTACACAATGTTGATGCTGCTACCGTTGTCAATCAGCACCTTGCTGAACCTGACATTCTTAGGATGATCTGCCCTGGACCATGTGATCTCTTGGTTGCACCAGTGCAGATAATGAGGAACAGAAGGGATCAAAGCATTGACCTCCATCGCGCGCCTCTGCAGTGACTGCTTATCGGCGGGCTCGGAGGTGAAGATCATATAGCTCTCGTGATGTTCCTGGTACTGGTTGCGGCCTTCCGCACCATAGTTGCCGTTGTTGCCGTTGTCGCGGTTGTTGTTGTTGACGAAGTTGCGATTGCCGTTGTTGTTGAAGTTGCGGTTACCATTGTTGTTGTTGTAGTTGCGGTTGCGGTTGGCTCCTAAAGCCACCTGATTGACGTTTTCTCTTCTCGGGAATGCTGGAGGCCCTGTAGCGGCTGCTCGGATGGGCTACACATTGGCGTTCGCAACTGGTAGAGGAGGAGGAGGCAGTCCCTCATTCTTGATCTCATCCCACCAGCTGCATTGCCGAGTAGTGTGGTTGGCAGGCCTTGCGGGATGCCGAGTATGGAAGCTGCATGGGCCATCCCTCATGTCCTTGAAGACAAAGTTCTGAACAGGACCCGAGTTGTCGCTACCCTGCTGGGGAGCATTGTATGGCTTCTTGATGCCTTGGCTCTGATTCTGGTTCTGCCCGTACTGGGCTCCAGCAGATTTTTGCCTTTGGCTACTCCTAGCCCCTGTAGCCACATCATTCACCTCCTCAGGATCGTACCGAGTATCAATCCGGTCACCTCTGCGCTTGTTGCGGAACTCATTGCGCTTGTTGCCGTTGTAGTTTCTTCTCGGATCAGCAGAGTCCATCAAGGGCTGAGTTGGGTCTCCGAGTGCGTACTGGTCCGCAATCTTGATGGTTTCAGCGAGAGTACTCGGCATCTCTCTCTACAGCCTCTGCCACAACATGATGCCATGTCTGCAACCCTGCGCAAACCAAGTGATGGCCTGGGCCTCATTCACACCTTCACAGGTGTTCCTCAAAGTGCTCCATCGAGTAAGATACTCGCGGTCCGTCTCGTCTTCCCGCTGCTTGCAAGCGGACAACTGCTGGTGAAGTTGCTAATGAAGGCCTCCGAGAAGTCCAGCCAGCAATTGATGCTGTTCTTGGACTGGTTGTTGAGCCAAATCCGAGCTGGGCCCTCAAGCATTTGCGGAACGTACCGCACAGCCCTTCTCCGGTTGCCGTTTGCGATATGCACGGCTGTGACATAGTCATTGAGCCAATCTTCCGGCTTGGTGCTGCCTTTGTAACACTTGGTACCTCTGGCGAGCTGGAACTGCTTCACGGATGGCTCGTTCATGATGCGGGGGCCAAAGCACTCTGGGCCAGGATGTAACATCCCAATTTTGCTAAATTAGGGTGTTGTGGTGTTGTGTTCATTGCATAGCATGCATGTAAAATTTGAATCAAGTTTGAATTTGAATTTAATAAGAATTTTCCCAAAAACCACTTAAGGTGGTCACCCAAATTTTGTTTTAAAAACAATTTCAAAATTGGAAAGCAAAGACATGGTGAGTTTGCAAAGTTGACAAGGTTTCTAAAAACTATTTTTGCCAAATTTTTACTCTACAAAAAGGCCAAGAAAACATTGTTTTCTCCTTAGTTTTTAAAGGAAAATGGCCTCTCTATAATATTTCCAAAATTCAAGGGGGGTTTGTATTTTTTCTTTTCTTTCTTTCTTCTTCCTTTCGCGGACAGAAGGCAACACCTGCGTGTCGACGCCGCTGCAGCCCACTGCCACCTCCTGGTTGGCCTTCCTCTGCGGATAAGACTCCAGGGGAGAGCGCCGTGGTCCTCTTCCTCTCTCCCATTCGAAGCACACTCTCTCTCTGTTCATTCCGCTCACCGAACCCAAACCCTAACCTACTGCCTCTCCGGCTGCCGCCGTTTGCCGCCGTCTCCGGACACATCGGGCCAAATCGGAGGCACCTCCAGAACCGCCATGGCCTACTCTACCTCCCCGTTGATCCTCGCTTGCCGGGACGGATGGAATTGCCGGAATCGCGCCATCTCCCTCAACTCCGGCCTCCGGCTTCCGAGCTCGCCGCCGTCGATTCCCGCACCGGCGAGCTTCCCCGACCACCCCTTCACGTTCCTGGTGAGGTACTGGTCCTCCAGGACCTCTCCCCTTCCTCCCTCCCCCTCTGGTTCACTCCCTCGCCGCCAACCTCCATCCGCCGCCGCCACTCGAGCTTGCCGGTGAGCTCTCCGGCGACCTTTTGGTCAGCCGAGTCCACTCCAAGTATCCCCATGATCAACTCCACCCCGTGGTGGATTTCGATTTTGGTATAACCGCGCGCATCGACGGATTGCTTGGCATCTGTGAGGAGTTGGGCCGGGATGACGTCACCACGATGTCATGCTCGCGTCACTGGGCAGTTTCTGTTTAATTTCCTTTAAATCGAATATGATCTGACAGGTGGCCCCACAGCAATTTAATTTAAAGAGAAATGACGAATTTTGTAAATCCAATATCTTTTGTTTCATAACTCAGAAAAATGATTTCAATATAACATTTTGTTCAGAAAAATATAATCTACATGTTTATGTCATTTGCACACATTTTTGACAAATTTGAATTTTGAGCATTATTTAAATCATTTAAAATAAAGAAAATAAGTTTTTATTCAAGAAAATTAGAAAATTACAAGTTATATGTCAAAATGCTTAGAATTACAAATGCAACCTGTTTATGATGTTTTTAAACCCATTTGAGCAACTAAAATTGGACTCACTTTCAGAATTGTCCGAAGTACCCCTCCGGGGTCTATTTCGGGCTAATTTCAGTAAAAATGCTTAATTGCCATATGAACCCTAGCAACCCAAAGAACATGTGTAGGGATTTATTTAAGTGCATTAACTTGCTCATGCATACATATTGCGCATTGCATCGATGCCATGTGTTGATTGTTGTTCTTCTTGTTTCGGTGTTTGTTCCCCCTCGGTAGAACGTGACTCCGAAGAGAAGGCCAACAACTCCAATGGTGAATACTTGATCCTAACCGACAAGTCAAGCACTTATTCCTGAAGACTTTATCTGGTTTTCTTGAAGCAAGGCAAGCATAACCTCTTATCTGCCCATATATGGTTTCGAAAGACTTTTTGACTCTCGTATAATGCATTCCATTCAAATGTATCTTGTGTCAGTAGTTAGAGTTGTCCTATATCATGCATAGCCTAAATATCCTGATCCACTACTCCTAGAAGCTATAGGTTTGTTTGTGTGCATCGCCAAAGCCTAAAATATGTTGTGCCTAGTCATACATGCTTGTTATCTCTGCTCCATCCGGTTGATGAATCAGAGTTGCGAATGAATCTAGTTTGATAGGATGTTGTGGAAAGTTAAGATAACTTGTTTAACATGACTTAAAGGTGTGGATGACGAGACCACAGAGGGTCTGTGGTGGTTGTCTCGTTCATGCCCCTAGGAGTGAGTTCTCGTCTTCGAGGCCAGACTGAGCGTGCATCCACACGGGGCTTAGATTCCCCTCGGTCTCAACTTGCCTAGTTTGTTCCATGAGTTGCCTAGTTCAGGAGTTCCATTTGGATTTGCGGGGATATTAAAAACGTTTGCAAAACTAGGACGTGGAGGTGTAACAGCCTGTGGTGAGACAGTAGTTGAAGCACTGCTCACAACGATAGAGACCCGGCAGGAGATGGCCACTCCCTATTGGCGGTCCATCTCTACTCGGAGCGACTCATGGAATAGGCGAAGCAAGGGACAGGTCGTGGTCAACCTCCATCTGCCGGCACTTCCCGGAATAGTGCCAACGTCTGGCATTAAGAGCTGGTTGGTACGTGTGGTTAAAGTTGTACACCCCTGCAGGGTAAAATCTTTTCGAAAAGCCGTGTCCGCGGTTAAGGACGACTTGGTGACGGATTCTGTGATCATAGAAAACTTAAACGGAATGATTAAAACTTGCTGATAACGAATGAAGGATGCCTCCGCGGAGATGCCGAGAGGGGTTACCTTGTAGCATGAGGTAGTGTGGAACAACTGGAGGAGGTGATCTTTGAAGCACAAGGTGCTGAAATGATTTGGTGGATTAAAAAGATGATGATCTCAGTAGTTGAGAAGTTTTCTCATCTGTTTTCAAAATATTCCATGAGACGTGCTATTTCTCCCTCAATTTGGAAAACAAAGATGGCTTTACGCAAAATAACCTTCATAACTCTTTCTAAAAGAAGCAGATATATAATAGGTTAACTAAGTCTTGTTGAGAACCTCCCGTACTCATGTTTGCTTCAACTTGGTTCAGGTGGAGTTCCTCAATTCAGTGGTGTTTCAACATGGACATCGACGAGTAGTTTGGGGTTCCCAGGTAGCAGCCTGGAATCTATGGGCTGGGACGTCACCTTATGTTGCGGCCTCTTAGGCCTTTTTGGTTCTTGTTGATTAGCAACATCATTTGCCTTTCGTTGTCTGATGTAATGTTGGGTCATGTGACCTCTGCTTGTAAGCTATACTCTAGTAATACATGTTTAATACAACTTTCATGTCTAGAGTGCTGCTTTGATCGGTTGTTGGTCTCGAGCCCGTTGTTATACAGTTTTGGCTATGCCTGCATAGTTGTCGCAGTCGAGGGGTTCTGGAGCCGATGATCCATGTCCGAGCCCGCCTGCCGAAGATATTTGGCCTGGGGCGAGGTAACCCCAGTAACCCTCGATTGTTGTTGCACTTTGTAGACACATAGCAGCTCTGTATAACTTTGGTCCCGTTCCTTCAGTTTCATCCGACTCGTGGACGCTTGGGTATACATATCTGGTTATGACTAGCATGGACACAGGGAGTAGTAGACCGGGGATCCGGACTGCGTGCCGATGAATCCGGTCTGCCTGCCGTTGTTTGTTGCGGCCGGGGCTGGTAACCCTGAAGCCCTTGTGAGTCCATTGCTAGGAGCACATGACAGTTTGTATATCTCTGGGTCCGGGGTCCGACAAATCTTGGTATCAGAGCAGGACTGCCTGTAGGAAAACCTTACTGCTTGGTCGATGTTGAGTCTAGTGTTTGTGAAAACTATTTTGAAACTTCAAATGAATTGTGAAAACCTTCTTAGCATTCTTTTTACTCCTTATCTGGTATCGCTCTAACTCTGGGTCACCTTACCTGTTTTGATTTGAAAAGGTTTTGCTATCTCTTCTAGTCATTCAAAACTTAGGTCCTTCTTTGGCAATGACGTGTTTTACCCAAGTTGACCTAGTGTTGAGTTTCTAGAGTCGTGTGTGTTCTGTAATCTGTTATCTTTTGATTCAAACTGGGAGATTCCCTTCCATCCATAATCTCTCAAAGTTGTATAGATTCCACATTCCTACATGTTTCAAAGTTCTAAATCCTGAACCTCGAGATCTGCTTTCCATCTCGAATGTATCCGTTATCCTCTGCTAAAATTCTTCCGGAGTTATGTTGTCTTCTGAAAGTTACCTCGTGATCGCTACTCATAGTGTCCTTCAAGGCACTCAGATAGTAGTTACTCCTTTCTCTGTGTGTTTTTTTTAACACTTGGACTTGAACTGAAGGTCCCGGAATGTGCTGAATTGCGGTGAGTTGAGTCATGTGGTTTCATAACCATGTGATGCTCATGCCATCAGTACAGGATGCTGACCTTTAACCCAAGTTCTGTTTCTTTGGATACTGAAGAATCTGTTCTACCTCGGGATGGCTAGATAATCTCAGCTCCAATAGCCATAGTTATTCTTTAGGACTCAAAGGGATCACGACAAAAGTGTTCTTTCTGATTCCCATATCCTTGTTCTTGACACTGCTATACCTCTCGTCTTAGCATGGGTTATACAAATGAGTATTACCCTGTGCAATCAACGTGATCTTAGGAATTTATCCTGACCATGTTTCCACCTTCCAGTTGATCCCAAATCTCTATCCGTCGTTTTGGACACCAAGTTGTACATGTGTGTTGGATTTTCAAATGCATTTTCTCTTGTGTTCCGTGAGAACATTCTTCCTTGGAATGTCAGGAGAAACAAACTCCAGTACCTCGTTCATCTCTAGTACCAGGTCAAAGTTTTGTAATCCGCAGATCAAAGAAGTTTCATCAACTTCCAATCCGTTCTACCTTCGAGTATCACACTCTTTTATATCAGGAGGTTGTGTTGAGTTTCATGGCCTTATCGATGAAGTGATGCTCTTACACGTTTTCACTCCCCCTTCCTCCAAGCTTGAATGCTTGAGTATGATGGGTCTATGAGTTGATGTGTGTACCAGTTATTCCTAGCAATTCTTATTGCTTTGGAAAATCTAAGAAACATCTGTATCCTTCTTAGCACTATTGGTCACCCGGTCTCTGTTTGAAGTTGACTGTGTTACTAAATCCGTCCATTCCGGTGCACATTCTTGGTCAGAGAGTTAGGTTCGTGCCGAAGCTCTTAAGATCGTATTGACTGCTTTGAAAAGCATGCCTCCTTTCGATTTCTAAGACATACCGGTAGGTTGTGATATTCTAGTTGTCTTGCTAGAAGTATCACCAGGTTGTCACCTGACCGTGATGTATAAACAAGGGGTACTTTGAATTGCTCCTTTCTCCAAGGAACTCTGCTGGATATCCTGGATTAGTTGGTTGAGATTAAACAATAACTTGGAGAGTTGAAAGACAAAAGCTCCACCTAACCTGATCCTTTCTCAAGGGATGTCTAGTTTCCTTTGATTTGAAGCAGGATAGTATCTCTGTCGTGGACATGCTACCATTCTACCTTGATTTGATTTGGGCTATCGTCAGATCAAGCTCAGATTCAAGGACTATTTCTATGGTGTTTCACTCATGGTGTTTGCCCGAGTACACCTCCAATTCCTTCATTCCAACCAATAAGATGCTTTGTTCATGTATCATATGAATCCCTCTTCTTGGAGTGTTTCGATAAGTGTGTTGTCGAGCCCATCGATGACATTCCTGATTTCTCCAAGTTGCAAGAGACTCATGTTGAACAATGGCACTAATGTTGGAAACTTTTGAGAGCCATCTTCGTGTCATTACAAATTTGTGTTCTGGATGTTAGAAGTAACTTACCCCGGTTCATGTGCTTATGGTGAAAGTGGTCGCCATGGACTCGAGTATAGTTTTCTTGTTCCCTCGGGAATAATCCCAAGTCAGCCATGCATGTGTGGAATACTCTTGAGATGGTAGATTGTTACCTCCATTCCTTGAAGAAGTTTGCATCCACACTAAGACACTGACTGGCCGTTCGTGGAAGAGAAGAAGTTCAAGAACTTCGTTATCTTTGTAATCATCTTCCCAACGATGACTCCGATGTGTTCCTCTGCAAGTAGACCATGTAGGTGCAACTGTATTTTGCAAGTTGCTAATACATGGGTTCTGCAATCCCGCTCATCTTCTTGAGTGTGGCATCGTAGTCCATATCTTGAGAATCTAGTAAATGTATCTCGTTGGAAACCGGTGCAACCTCTTCGATCAAACATACCGAGTCTTAGTTATAAATCCACTAACCAAAGCTGAATCTCAAGCAACAATGATGGTTGGTGTTCTCTCAAGGGTATTGAATTAGGTCTAGTCTAAAGTCTGGCATGGTTGATGTTGTGGTTGACACAATTAGCCGCAAGGCCTACCTCTATATCTCTTTGAATCCGTAAAAACAACCACTCTCCGTGAGAATTCTTGTGGCTCATTCCAAACAAGTTTTCCTCACCGTTCTTCAAAATCGTAGTTCTACTTTCACTTGATTACCTATAGAAGGTTGCATAATCCTGATATTGGTATCTAGAACATCCAGGATAACCTGGAAGTTGATCTTTCAAATATCTCTCCGCTGAACCTCCAAAACTTTTCTTTCAGTGAAAACAAGTTCATCATGAGAAACATCTTGTGGTGTCTTGTAACCTCCATTGATCTGCTCCCTCATTCAATTTGTTTATACTTGAAGCTCTGTTCATCTCACACATTGTGTGAATTTGTCAGTCACTTCAGCCGTGGGATCTTAACTATGTGGTAGATGTATTACTACGCCCAAACCACAATAGGAAAGATATTTCCTATTCCTTCTGGTGTTTCAATCATCGTTGGTTAACCATCCTTACGATGTGACCAAGAGTTCCTCCTTCATACGGTGTTCCAACATCTTTTGGTTACTCCTTCTCTTTCGTGAAGTAACATTCCTATCTTTGACAAAGTTTTCGACAAAATTTGATGGAGTGAAAGTTCCGTTATCTTCCGTGTCCACTCTAAAGAGTAAACATGATCCTGTATCAAATTTTCTCCGACGCACGATTACAGTGTTTTCTCGTGTTCTCCCCCGTCTACAGATATTACATTGTGATATTCAAGACCATTCTCTCTATCTTGGTTATCTGTTTGAAGAAACCTCGACTTCATAAGTTGTCCAAACTTTCTTTTCCAAAAGGATTTAAAGTCTTGTGCAAAGCTCATATTCTAAATCTTTTCACGAACCATCGTCCAAAACCTTGAAACCTTCTCTTATTCCCTCCGTCACCTTGATGTGTTTCATGCCTGTTAACTCAAAAGTTCTTTGTGAACATTCCTATCATGAGTTACCCATGCGATGCTCGATCTTCGTAAAGATCAGTTCCTAAGAGTTTTCCCTCTTACCTAGGTGTATCCGTTCAACACTTCACGAGGCTACGGATCAACCTCATCGAGAAAAGAACCGTAAGGTTCAAGAAGATCGTTCAAAACCGGTGTTCCTTCTTTATTCTCCTTTGGGGATCTCGGGACGAGATTCTTGTAAGGGGGGTAGATTTGTAACATCCTAATTTTGCTAAATTAGGGTGTTGTGGTGTTGTGTTCATTGCATAGCATGCATGTAAAATTTGAATCAAGTTTGAATTTGAATTTAATAAGAATTTGCCCAAAAACCACTTAAGGTGGTCACCCAAATTTTGTTTTAAAAACAATTTCAAAATTGGAAAGCAAAGACATGGTGAGTTTGCAAAGTTGACAAGGTTTCTAAAAACTATTTTTGCCAAATTTTTACTCTACAAAAAGGCCAAGAAAACATTGTTTTCTCCTTAGTTTTTAAAGGAAAATGACCTCTCTATAATATTTCCAAAATTCAAGGGGGGTTTGTATTTTTTCTTTTCTTTCTTTCTTCTTCCTTCCGCGGACAGAAGGCAACACCTGCGTGTCGACGCCGCTGCAGCCCACTGCCACCTCCTGGTTGGCCTTCCTCTGCGGATAAGACTCCAGGGGAGAGCGCCGTGGTCCTCTTCCTCTCACCCATTCAAAGCACACTCTCTCTCTGTTCATTCCGCTCACCGAACCCAAACCCTAACCTACTGCCTCTCCGGCCGCCGCCGTTTGCCGCCGTCTCCGGCCACATCGGGCCAAATCGGAGGCACCTCCAGAACCGCCATAGCCTACTCTACCTCCCCGTTGATCCTCGCTTGCCGGGAAGGATGGAATTGCCGGAATCGTGCCACGTCCCTCAACTCCGGCCGCCGGCTTCCAAGCTCGCCGCCGTCGATTCCCGCACCGGCGAGCTTCCCCGACCACCCCTTCACGTTCCTGGTGAGGTACTGGTCCTCCAGGACCTCTCCCCTTCCTCCCCTCCCTCTGGTTCACTCCCTCGCCGCCAACCTCCGTCCGCCGCTGCCGCTCGAGCTCGCCGGTGAGCTCTCCGGCGACCTTTTGGTCAGCCGAGTCCACTCCAAGTATCCCCATGATCAACTCCACCCCGTGGTGGATTTCGATTTTGGTATAACCGCGCGCATCGACGGATTTCTTGGCATCTGTGAGGAGTTGGGCCGGGATGACGTCACCACGATGTCATGCTCGCGTCACTGGGCAGTTTCTGTTTAACTTCCTTTAAATCGAATATGATCTGACAGGTGGCCCCACAACAATTTAATTTACAGAAAAATGATGAATTTTGTAAATCCAATATCTTTTGTTTCATAACTCAGAAAAATGTGTTCAATATAACATTTTGTTCAGAAAAATATAATCTACATGTTTATGTCATTTGCACACATTTTTGACAAAGTTGAATTTTGAGCATTATTTAAATCATTTAAAATAAAGAAAATAAGTTTTTATTCAAGAAAATTAGAAAATTACAAGTTATATGTCAAAATGCTTAGAATTACAAATGCAACCTGTTTATGATGTTTTTAAACCCATTTGAGCAACTAAAATTGGACTCACTTTCAGAATTGTCCGAAGTACCCCTCCGGGGTCTATTTCGGGCTAATTTCAGTAAAAAGGCATAATTGCCATATGAACCCTAGCAACCCAAAGAACATGTTTAGGGATTTATTTAAGTGCATTAACTTGCTCATGCATACATATTGCGCATTGCATCGATGCCATGTGGTTATTGTTGTTCTTGTTTCGGTGTTTGTTCCCCCTCGGTAGAACGTGACTCCGAAGAGAAGGCCAACAACTCCAATGGTGAATACTTGATCCTAAGCGACAAGTCAAGCACTTATTCCTGAAGACTTTATCTGGTTTTCTTGAAGCAAGGCAAGCATAACCTCTTATCTGCCCATATATGGTTTCGAAAGACTTTTTGACTCTCGTACAATGCATTCGATTCAAATGTATCTTGTGTCAGTAGTTAGAGTTGTCCTATATCATGCATAGCCTAAATATCCTGATCCACTACTCCTAGAAGCTATAGGTTTGTTTGTGTGCATCGCCAAAGCCTAAAATATGTTGTGCCTAGTCATACATGCTTGTTATCTCTGCTCCATCCGGTTGATGAATCAGAGTTGCGAATGAATCTAGTTTGATAGGATGTTGTGGAAAGTTAAGATAACTTGTTTAACATGACTTAAAGGTGTGGATGACGAGACCACATAGGGTCTGTGGTGGTTGTCTCGTTCATGCCCCTAGGAGTGAGTTCTCGTCTTCGAGCCAAGACTGAGCGTGCATCCACACGGGGCTTAGATTCCCCTCGATCTCAACTTGCCTAGTTTGTTCCATGAGTTGCCTAGTTCAGGAGTTCCATTTGGATTTGCGGGGATATTAAAAACGTTTGCAAAACTAGGACGTGGCGGTGTAACAGCCTGTGGCGAGACAGTAGTTGAAGCACCGCTCACAACGATAGAGACCCGGCAGGAGTTGGCCACTCCCTATTGGCGGTCCATCTCTACTCGGAGCGACTCATGGAATAGGCGAAGCAAGGGAAAGGTCGTGGTCAACCTCCATCTGCCGGCACTTCTCGGAATAGTGCCAACGTCTGGCATTAAGAGCTGGTTGGTACGTGTGGTTAAAGTTGTACACCCCTGCAGGGTTAAATATTTTCGAAAAGCCGTGTCCGCTGTTAAGGACGACTTGGTGACGGATTCTGTGATCATAGAAAACTTAAACGGAATGATTAAAACTTGTTGATAACGAATGAAGGATGCCACCTCGGAGATGCCGAGAGGGGTTACCTTGTAGCATGAGGTAGTGTGGAACAACTGGAGGAGGTGATCTTTGAAGCACAAGGTACTGAAATGATTTGGTGGATTAAAAAGATGATGATATCAGTAGTTGAGTAGTTTTCTCATCTGTTTTCAAAATATTCCATGAGACGTGCTATTTCTCCCTCAATTTGGAAAACAAAGATGGCTTTACGCAAAATAACCTTCATAACTCTTTCTAAAAGAAGCAGATATATAATAGGTTAACTAAGTCTTGTTGAGAACCTCCCGTACTCATGTTTGCTTCAACTTGGTTCAGGTGGAGTTCCTCAGTTCAGTGGTGTTTCAACATGGACATCGACGAGTAGTTTGGGGTTCCCAGGTAGCAGCCTGGAATCTATGGGCTGGGACGTTGCCTTATGTTGCGGCCTCTTAGGCCTTTTTGGTTCTTGTTGATTAGCAACATAATTTGTCTTTCGTTGTCTGATGTAATGTTGGGTCATGTGACCTCTGCTTGTAAGCTATACTCTAGTAATACATGTTTAATACAACTTTCATGTCTAGACTGCTGCTTTGATCAGTTGTTGGTCTCGATCCCGTTGTTATACAGTTTTGGCTATGCCTACATAGTTGTCGCAGTCGAGGGGTTGTGGAGCTGATGATCCATGTCTGAGCCCGCCTGCCGAAGATATTCGGCCTGGGGCGAGGTAACCCCAGTAACCTTCGATTGTTGTTGCACTTTCTGGACACATAGCAGCTCTGTATAACATTGGTCCCGTTCCTTCAGTTTCATCCGACTCGTGGACGCTTGGGTATCCATATCTGGTTATGACTATCATGGACACAGGGAGTAGTACACCGGGGATCCGGACTGCGTGCCGATGAATCCGGTCTGCCTGCCGTTATTTGTTGCGGCCGGGGCTGGTAACCCTGAAGCCCTTGTGAGTCCATTGCTAGGAGCACATGACAGTTTGTATATCTCTGTGACGCCCCAAGATCGGGCACTATGCAGATTTCAGCATTTCCACCAAATCCGCATAATAACCGATTCCAGGTTGCCACTTATGATAACATTACAACAGTTCACGAATATTCCACAATTACAACAGAAACAGATAGATACAAGACGACTTGAACGAGTCAAGGATACAACTGATACGATACAAAGATCCAAATAACAGCGGAAGAAACAACATAGCGTCCGACTACGGACAAGATACAAATTGGACTAAGAGTCCTGAAGATAACCGAGAGCGTCCAATCCCTGCCCAGGCCAAGCCGGAGGGATTCCCAAGCTAACGCCGTCAGACTCCAAACCTGTTGACTGCAATGTTGAATATGCAGCCACGAAAAAGAATTCGTGGGTCAGTACGGTTAAGTACTGGCAAGTGGATAAACCCATACTCACAAGATACCGGCGTAGCCAGTCATCACAAGATACAAATACTTTGGGTTCAACGGAAAGGAAGGGATTATTGCAAAGAAGCGGCAGCGGGCTGCACTAACCAACTACAGAAGAACACTACAACTTCCGGCTAACAGAAAGAAGATAAGATAGCGTATCGTAACCAACTACGACTACTCACCAAACAATACCCATCCAATGTCACCCCCTACTAAGGAAGCAACCCAAGGATAACTCACACTGTTGGATTAATGATGTTCAACTTATTGTGTCAATAAGACTATTACTAGTCAAGTTATTATCATTAGGTGTTAGTTGTCTGAGTACTTGTTAGCCAGTACTTTCACCAAGTAATCCATAACCGCGGAAAACACGGCTTCTCGAGAAGATTTATCCCTGCAGGGTGTGCTCCAGTACCCGTACACACTCAAGCCACCAACTAAAACTCAGGTTGGCTCGACACGACCCAAACCATCTCTACAACCCATCCTCGGAGCCACGGAGCTATAAGGTCCCAGCCACGCAGCCGAATACTCAGCGCAGGTGTGCAAAACTCCCGCATGACACAACACCCCGGCACTACAGGCCTCGCCCTATATGCATCATCATCATCAGTAACCATGGGGGATCCACCCATTATGCAAGGAGCAAATGGAACACCCGAACTAAGTGTGGCTCTTCGGACAAGCTGCAGATCAGGTCTAAGTCGAGGGGGGGTCCCATACTACCACCCGGATTCGGTGAGCACGCTCATCATGGATCAGTAGACAAGACTCTTTTCCTAGTTAAGTTCGACACTAGCAGGCTTCAAAACCCTAACCCGGGCCTCCTGCCGGTGCCTTATCATCAAATTATTATTACCCAAAACATTAACAGGTTGTTGATTGAAATGAAACCCAACTATCAAACTAAACATGTGATAAGACGGACAACAGAACTTGAGCGCAAAAAACACTAAGCATGCAACTACGACACGAGGGCCAACAGGGTAAAACAAACAACAGCTAATAGGAAGTGGAAGGAAAAGGCTATATCATGGCTGCAAGGTAAACATATAATAGGATCGAGACACAAGCATCGTATCAACAGGCTAGAATAAGAACAACAGAAAGAATCGGTAACAAGTGATGAAAGGCAGCCATGTGGCAGCAAGTGAGTATACTTGCCTGGAATCCAGCAAGTAGAGGTACATCCACAGAACTTGCCGTTGCTCACATCATCTCAACGGCCTATCCGGGAAGAAGCAACGGACCTCGAACAAACACCGGATGCAACAATTACTACTACGGCAAAAGATCCAGCATGATCAAGATATGGATGCATGACAAGTTTAAGGATGCATAGAAATAAACTAGTTGACAAGATAACATAACATAATTAAATGGACCCATATGCAATTTGAGTTGCGTATGAAAAGCCCATGAACTAAGGTTGAAATAGTTGTTTTACAACTAACCAACAGGTGAAGGTGGATTAGCATGATGCATGGATGAGGAAAACAACAAAATAACAACAATAGAAACAACAATAAGGTTTACCCATTTTGAGATTCACTTATTAAGTTTTGGAATTTTGGTTACTTAAAGGTGTCACACAAGCATTTGTTATTTTCATCAAGTTAAATTGTTCAAAACAGATAACAAAGTTCATATTTGAGAAGAGCACAAAATTTTAGGTGGATTACCTGTTTCAATTATTGGAAAAGGAATTACAATGATTTAATTATGAATCAAACAAGATTAAACAAGTTTTAATTGAATTTCATTCAAGTTTGAATATTATTTTAATTTTATTTGTTCAAAGCATAAATTCAAATTCATCATCGAAAAGGTTATGTTTTTCTGGTTTGAAAACATATTTTATTTGTTGGAAAACAATTTCAAATGATTTAATTAAGCATGTTACCAATTTAACTGCATTAAATAAGAGATGAAACAATTATTCAATTTAAATGTGGCAAACCAGGAAACAAAGTTGATATTCAAGTGTGGCATGTGATTTTGGATGAACTTCATGTTTTGAGTATTTAATTTGGAGCAACCATTTGCAAGTTATTAATTATGCCATTTAATTTGTCATTTTTAAGAATTATTGAATAACATTAATTTTAATTGCCCAAAATGCAAAACAAAGTTGATAAACAGAAAGTACATTGAATTTGGACTGAAAAACATATTTTATTTGGGTTAAGTGAATTAAGTATTAATTACTTATGGAATTAACCAAAATTAAGAGGATTTGTTTGAATTTGAAATTTGGATGTATTTGAAATAATCAAAACAGAAAACAAAAAGCATATTTGAAAAGTTCATGAAATTTTGATGGGGATACATATTTGGTTTGTGCAAATTGGAGCTACCAATTAAAAGTTATGATTTATAGAAGGTACACTCATTTTCTGGAATTTTTGGAAAATAGAAAAAGGGTTTGGAAATTTTTGTCACGCAGGGCATCTGTACCCAGTGCCTATGACCAGTGGGGTCGTGCACAGGTGGCATCCACGTGACGCGCGAGTGTGGGCTGACGTGGCCACTGGGTCACTGCCGGGTGGGTCGCCCCGCGCGGTGGAAATAGCCAAAAAAGGTGGAGGCTTTGCCTCCGTGAGGACTCGATCCAGGATCCTCCTGGTTGCAGCGCAGCAGGCCAACCACTAGGCTAGTCATGTACTCGTGACAGCAAACGGATCTGGGGGAGTAAGAGGTGACCGCACGCGGTAACTGAACTTTTGACAAGCAAGATTCAGACTTTGGCGATGGAGAGGAAACAGCGAGGCTGGCCGGCGTCGATCACGCCCACGGCTCGATGGCCGGACACAGAGCATGACGGGAGGGGGAAAAGGGCTGGTGGAGGTGTGGCTCACCTCGAGGGGTCCGAGCGCGCAGAGAAATCGTGACGAGGCGGTGGTCGATCGGGGACAGCACGGTTTCGTCCGCGTCGAGGGCGAGCTCGCCGGCGGCCGTCCGTGGAGGCAAGCGCCCGTCAGCGACATTGCAGAGGTAGCGGCCAACGCGGCAGCTCCGTTCCCGCGGTTGGCAACCCGCGGCACCTACCCCTTCCCCGGCGCCGTGGCGATTCCTCCTCCGGCCATGGAAGGTTCAGTGGGTGCAGAGGCTATACAGAGAGAGAGGGAGGTGGAGGAGATGGAAGATGGCGGCGGCAGAGGAATCATGCAGGGCTAGGGCTAGCGAGCAACGGGGTGGTTGTTTTATGGGGCAGAGAGCTAGGTACGGCAGGCCATCGGTGGAGGGGGGAGACGATCGACGGCGCTGCTGCTGTCGTAAAGAGATGACGTAGGGGGGGAGGAAGACGACAACAGGTGAAAGGGTATCGGGCTGGAAGTGGAAATGGGCTATGGGAGAAAAAGGGAAAGGGGTGGGCTGCCTCTCTTCTTTTGGGATTTTTCCTTTTCTCTTTTTGATTTTTTTTTGTAAAGGATAAAAGGGAGAGAGAGATAGAAAAGGGTTAGGGTTTTCCTTTTATAAGTTATTTGTGTTAATTTTCAAAACAGAAACTAAAACAAATGTTAACATTATTTTCACAGGTTTGAAAATTTTAATTTGATTTAAAATTATTAGTTGAATTTTTCAATTGGGGTTGGAAGGTGTTTATTTATGAATAATTTTTATTAATTGCAAAACAGTAATTAAAAGCAAGGTTAGTTAATGGTGTCAAAATTTGAAATATTAGTTTGATTTTAAGTGGTTAGTTGAATTTCAAATAAGGTTTGATTTTGGGAATTGTGGAAATAAACAAATTTTATTTAATAAGCATCAAGCAATTATACAAACATTATTGAATTTAATTTGTTTGCCAAATTTTAATTTTTAAACCCATATTGAAATATGATAAGTAGGATTGATTTGATTTGGATTTTGAATTTGACATTAGGGTTTTAATAAAAGGGAAAATTTTATTAACAAGCAATTTGATCAAAACAACTTCAAACTATTGAAAAACAATTGAATTGTTTTAGTTTGCAATTTTGGACAATGTGGGAAAGTTTAATTTGGTTTGAATCTTTGATTTGTTTTTGAAAACATGATGCAATGCATATGATGCATGTGATGCAAGCAAAAAGAAAAACAACCAACTTCTATCTTAGGGTAACACCCCAGGTGTTACAATCTCTGGGTCCGGGGTCCGACACAAAAGGCCCCGTGTTCTCGAGTCGCGCGGATAGATTAATCCGGTCCAGCTTGTACCTGGCGTCAGTGGGCTCCAACACGCGCTCACCCACGCGATCAGTGATGTCATAACCAGCCAAACCCATAGCCGAGTAGCTATCATCATATCTGTCCACTTGCATAGCTGCAGGCTGCTCCACCGGGTTGGCTGCTTGCGCAACCGCACACGGCTGCGCGGCAGCTGGCTACTGCGGCCTCTGCCGAGTAGGCTGAGCAACCTGATGCCGAGAAGGGCATGAGCGATCTCCATCTCGTGTCTTGCTGTGAGCTTTGTGGGCTTGATAGCCTGCTCCTGCAGTGTTGTGTTTTTGACCTGACTGTCGCGGCACAGCGTGCTGTTTCGCGGCGACAGCCGGGTCGTACACCTGCATCTGTCTGTCTCTGCCATATTAGCCACTCTGGCCCATCTCACGGCTGGGATGCAATGATGAGGCCTGATCGTTAGATATGGCCGCATGCGAATGCACCACCTGAGAAGCTCCAGCACCTGGATTGGCTTTCCGGAACTCCTCGTTCTGCCTAGCCGCTTCTAGCACTAGCTCATTTAGCCTATCCTGCTGCCGAACGAGCGCGTCGCCAGCGAGATGCGGCAACTCAGCAGCTACTGCCTCAGCAGCTCTAAGGGTTTTGGCGGGGGGTGCTTTATTTGGGCCTGGTGGTAGTGGTGTTTTGGCTATCAGCCTGGCCAGCAGTTTCACCAACTGTTGCATTCTCGGTGCCTAGGTTGCGGCGCGTGGCGCCTGCCTTGGCAGGCCTCCTAACTACAGGCGTAAAGTCGTGTGCTCTGATGTACTCGTTCTGGTCCAGGTTGAGCTCAAGCCTAACCTTTTCCAACTCCACCTGCTCGGCGAGCAGCGCCTGGCGCTGCTGGTCGAGCTGCGCTCTCATGGTCATGAGCTCGAGCTCGGTGGGAGGCGGCATGCCTACTGGCACCGCGGATGACGGTATCGTCGATGTCGTGGAAGGAGGGATGTAGCCCGGGAGGTTCTGGGGCATCTCGTAGGGCTTGTGCGTCGTGGTAGGCTCGCTTGGGCCAGCAACCTCCTCGACGACTGCCGCAGCTGCGGCTGCGCCCTTCCCGGCAGAGATAGCCGGGGCGGCCATCAGCACTTCCGCGCTGTCCGCAGAACAGCCTGTTGGAGTACTCGGGGTACTCGCGGACGATGGTGGTGGCGACGTAGACGAGGTGCGAGCCGAAGGAGAGCACCGAGCCGCCCTCTGGCATGGCCCTGCCGCCGAAATCGCCGGCGTTGTAGATGACGAAGTCGAAGGAGCCGAATCTGTGGACAAGGCCACAGACCACGCGCTCCCCAGTAGCAGAAATGGATCCCGTCCGAACGTGAACTCCAGCCAGCGCCGCTGGTTGCCCCACGGTGGGCGCCAACTGTCGTGGTGGTATCATGGGAGATGCCATAGGATGGCTAATCTGTTGGGGTCGATGGACGCTGGAGGTGCTCGGGGAGGGATCACGCAGCGAGTAGCCACGTGTGGGATGAATCAAGCACTGCAAACAACAAGATCTACCCAGGTTCAGGGCCCTCGTGTGGAGGTAAAACCCCTACTCCTGCCTTTCTCTCTTTATATGGGTGTGTCACCGAGTAGCCACAGTACAGTTTTGGCCTATGGACGAGTAGCCACTCTTCTCTCTACGTGATGCGTATGCTAAGCGTACTCTCCAAGGCAGCGACCCTCACACAGGAGGAGGCAGGGCACCTTATATACTGGTGCCCAGCCGAATACATCCAAGAGGGAAAAGTACAAACAGATGTCGACATAGTGTGCACACTGCACACTTCCAGCTTCTCGCTGACAGCTTTGGCTTCCTAGTTTGTCTTGTGTAGAAATCGTTGTGCAAAACCAAGATGATGATCTGTTATCACTGTCACGGCCACAGGGTAGGCCCCCTAACCTGCGCCGTCCTGCTGACACCCTGGCGCAGATAAGCACGCGCTCTGCAGATGAACAGTGCACCAGTACGGACCCAGGATACGCGGGATCCTGTGTCAGAACAGCTCCTTTGACTTCTGGCCCGAGTAGGAGCTCACTTCCTCTACTCGTACCACTTCCTCTACTCGGAGGAATATAACTTCCTTGATTCTTTCTCCTGGCCATCAGCGTGTATGGCCGAATAGCAGTCGACCGGGTAGCGAGTACCGGGTAGCCAGCTACTCTGCCAAACATCTCTTCTGACCTTGCCCTTAGCACTTGCCTTTACCCTACTCGGGGGTAACCCCCCGACAATACGAGTTATAGATGTATTACTAGTTAACAAAGTATTTTTGGGTATTTTGATACCACATTGGTTGGTATGAGTTGTCATACAAAGCAACGCAATGCAAGAAATACAAGGGCCTGATAGAACTAGTAATAGATGTGGAATCGATTATGACAAGAACAGAAATAAAGTGTTATTGTGTTCATTATCGTATCGAACCAAACCGTCAAGATTTATTTGAAGAACTTAATAAGTTGTTATTTTGTTCTAGTCGTTTGTGAGAACAAATGAGATTGTTCAAACTATGACCATATTTCATAATTGATGGATATGTTAATATAAATCATGTTGGTGAAGTAAACATCTATAAGACTAAATGCTGAACGTTGCAAGACGTAGAAGAGTTTCACTTAAATTGTGACACCACCATTTTAGTTCATATCGGAAAGGAAAACATGAAGGAACTCCATATTGATGGACTTCCGGAGTCATTTTATTTTGAATAAATTGACGCTTGTGAGACCTCTTCCAAAAGATGACTAGAATTCCGTTCTTAGGCCAAAGTAGAATGGACGACTAATGTAGTGGAGATTATACATATTGATGTATATAGTCCATTATGTGTAGTCATGTATGGTGGATTAATTTTTCCTTCATAAAATTATGTCGATGACTTGAGTAGATATGTGAGTATATCTATTTAAAGGGAACGGAGTTTGACATTTTGAATTGGTTCAAAAGGTTGCTAATATGAAGTTAAAATCAATGTAACAAGATAATAAAGTATTTATGATTGGATCATAAAGGATAAAGTTTGAGTTACAAGTTTAGCAAAACATCTGAGAAGTTGCAGAATTGTTCTACAACTTATACTTCTCGAATACTCCACATTAGATTGGAGTATTCAAAAGACAAAATCAAACCTCGTTTGACATGGTAAGATTAATAAAATTGCCATTATAATTTTGTAGTTTATACATTAAGGAAAACTGCTTTTACACTGAAAAGAGCACCATCATGATCCGTTGAAATTGACAACATATAAGATATGGTTTGGGTAGTGACCCGAATTGTTATTTTTCTTAATTTTTGGTATGCATAGCATGTGTAAAATGTTTACAACCAAAATAGGATAAATATATGTTTATAAGGTTATCCCAAATAAAACATTGGGTATTTCTCCTATCACCGAACCAAAAGACAAATGTTGTTTGTCAGAAAGGGTTGATTTCTCGAGAAAGTAGTTCTTGTGAAACAAGTGAGTGGGAGCACAGTACAAACTCAACGAGATTAGAGAATCTTCGTTATCATGTCAAGAGTAGCGCAGCACTGGAAGTTGTTCCGGGGTTTACTATTTTGACTAAGTAGAAGACACTACAAATGTTGTAGATACTTCAAATGAGTTTGCGAACTGTACCAGAAAAGTCCAAAAACTTTGTACTTAGAACAACTTGTGGTTTAAGTGTAAAGTGTTGTTTTGACAACAAAAGGACCTGGAACTTATAAAGGAAGCAAATGATGGGCCCTGACTTCGTAAAATTGACTATGAGTCATTATATCCGCCATAGTATCCTTGTATGAATATCAAGTATGTGACTTGGTAGTCTTTTCGATAGGCTTGATGCCTAATGATAGCAAAAGGGTCTATATAGCGACAAAGACATGGATTTTACATCTTTTGAAAGTTTGTTTTCGACGAAGTTCAAAGAGTTGACTACTACAAGATTTTGATCTTCCGTAGTGATGCTTTAGTCTTTGCGGATAGTTCTAGCAAAAAGTTACATATTATGATATGGCAGTTGAATAACAAAACCAACTCTCCTCTCGAGGAAGTTTGATCAAGGATGTGTACTTGACACAGTCTGAGAGTTTTGTAAAATTCAAAAGGTTGCTAGAAAGGTATGCACACTTCAATGGTTGAAGTGAGCATATCGAAGTTGAAATCTTTAGCTTAATGAAGTTAACAAAAGAGTTTGATTCCATCATGAATGATAAAGATGCTTGTAGAGTGGGAGCGCTATGATATATTTCCAATACTCTATGTAGATGACATATGGTTGATTGAAAAATATGTATTTTAAATTAACACGGTTAAGATTTTCGATTTCATATTGATGAAAGGCTTAGAAGATATTGGGCATCGATATCTATAAAAGATGGATTGACGCACCTGATATGATTGAAGCCAAATTACATAGATGAAATATGAAGTAAGTCAATATCAAAATGACAAGAAGGAGTTCTTGTCACATGGAAAATAATTGAGCAAGATTCATGTGTTTTGACACATGATGATCATCATTGAAATTGAGATTTCTAAGTCATGTTTCCATGCTATGTACACAACCAGATGAGTCATATGCTATAAAATGTTATAGCAGGATGATTAGACAACAGTGGGAGAGATCCTTGTGTCATTTTAGAAATGCTAAGGATATGTTTTCCTATATAGTAATGACAAAATATTAGTTGTAATATGTTACACTAATAGTCTTGTCATTTATTCAAGTAATTTTATCTCAATTAAAATATGTGATGAAGGGTAGCACAATAGGATGGAAGAAAGTTCCATGCTGGATTTGAAAGAGTTTTAAAATTAAAATATTGTGACAGATACTACAACAAAGGCTAAAGTATATCGTTATGTTGACAACTGATTATAAGCATATTTTGTGTCAATGAGTTCTTTATTGAACTTGGTGAATGAAGGGAATATGCCCGAGAGGCAATAATAAAATGGTTATTATCTTATTCCTTGTTTATGATGAATGTTTATTTCTCATGCTAGAATTGTATTAACCGGAAACGTTGATACATGTGTGCTTAATAAACAAACAATGGTTCCTAGTAAAGCCTCTCTTTTAGCTAGCTCGTTGATTAATAGATGATCAAGGTTTCCTGATCATGAACATTGGATGTTATTAATAACGGGGTCATGTCATTAGAAGAATGATGTGATGAACATATACCCAAAGAGAATATAGCAATGCGATCAAGTCATTTAGTTTACATTGTTATATCAAACATACGAAGTAACTTATTCCTTAGACCTTGAGATCATGTCAATCACTGATACCGGAAAGAGTGCTTTGATGGCATCAAACGTCACACCGTAACAGGGTGACTATAAAGGTCGTTAAGTATTCGGAAAGTATTAGTTGAGGATCATGGATCAAGAGTGGGATTTTTCCATCCAAATGACGGAGAGATATACTCTGGGCCCTCTCGGTGATATCACATCGAAACCGCTTGCAAGCACGTGATATGATCACAAGGATGTTATATCACGGGAACGAGAAAAGAGTACTTGTCGTAACGAGATTGAACAAGGTATGGTTGATACCAATGATCGAATCTCGGACAAGTAAAATATCGCGAGACAAAGGGAATAGTTCACGGCGTTGTTGGTTCACACGATCACGAGAGTCATCGTTGAATATATAGGAGTCATCACGGATCTCCAGATCCCGCTGTTGATTATTGATCGGAGAGGAGTCTCGATCATGTCTATCTTATTCGCGAACCGTAGGGTGACACACTTAAGGTTCGATGACGCGTTTGAGGATACGGAATATCGAAGAATATTTTGGACAGCACCGAAATTGTTTCGGGAAAAATTGAAATAGTTCAAGGGGTTTTTTCGTCGAATGGTTGTTAATAGAATTAACAAATGATTCGAGGTGCTATATGCAAAAGTTTGTTAATAGAATTAACAAATGCTGAAATAAAGAAATAAAAAGGTTTTATTTATTTATTAAAAGAAAACCTTTGGATTTTCCAAGTGGGAAATAATGGGGAAATGAGTGGGTGAGTGAGTGTCCACTCACATGATGAGGGAAGAGGGGGGGGCAACCCCATGGGCTGGCCGCACCCCCCTTGGGCTGCCTCCCCCCTCTCCTATAAAAGGAGGGTGAGAGCTCTCCCTCCTCCACACACTTGGCCACTTCCCTTTCCCTCCACCCGCTGCTCCATTTCATGGTATCCGGCTTGGCGAAGCCCTGGCCGTGGGATTCTTCACCACCACCACGTCGTCGTGCTGCTGGAGTTCCGAGGGATCCTCTACTTCCGCGCCCGCTGGAACGAGGGAACGGAGGTCGTCATCAACCGTACGTGGGACCGATCACGGATGCACCGCCGGATTGCAGTGCCATCTTCTCGCTATCGGGATCGGTGTGAGTACGACTACGCCAACAACGAGATTTGATCTCGTACCACTTTGAGTCTTCGAGGGTATGTGTTCTCCTTAACCCTCTTGTTGCCCGTTGCACTTCATCTCCTAGATTAGATCTTGGCCTTTCGGGTATCTCTCGCGTAGGAAAATTTTTGTTTTCTATGCTACGTTCCCCTTCAGTGGTATCAGAGCCGGATCTATGCGTAGATGTTTTGTACGGGTAGAACACATAGGTGTATGTGGGCGTTGATGATCATGTTATTACCTCCTTGATTATTTTATGATCTTAGTGGCATAGTGGGATGAAGCGGCCCGGACTAACCTTACATGTCCACGTACATGAGACTTGTTCCACAACTGACATGCAACTTGTATTGCATAAGTGGCTTGCGGGTGTCTGTTTCTCCTACTATAGTTAAGATCTAATCTATGAAGGGTTGTTAAAAATGGTGTTTATCAACGTTGTGGTTGATGTTCGTAGGTATGAACGGTTCTATCCTCGAAAGCCCTAAGCCACGTAAAATATGCAAAAATAAATTAGAAGCGTCTAACTAGTTTTTGCTGGGCTTGTGATGTGATATGGTAAATATTACAAATTTGATTATGAGATGATCTATTTTGTAAATTATTGATATACCGGAAGGTATCCATATGATTGTCTTCTTCTTGATGGACAATCAAGATTGGGTGCCATGGTACTTGGTACCACGCCGGTGGAATGATTGAGATCATACCATAATGCACATGATGGAGATCAAGTGCAAGAAGGACCATATCATATCATGTTATCCTTTCATGTGATGTCTGTGATGTTAATCCTTTTTTTATGCATCTTGTTTTGCTTAGATAACGATGGTAGCATTATAAGATGATCCCTCTCACTTAATATCAAGATAATAATGTGTTCTTCCTTTAGTATGCACCGTTAAGAAAGTTCGTCGTTTCGAGACACCACGTGATGATCGGGTGTGACAGACTCAACGTTCGCATACAACGGGTGTTTTCAAGCCTAGCATGTACAGACATGGCCTTGAAACACACGCAATACTACGGTTCTACTTGGCGAGCCTAGCATGTACAGACATGGCCTCGGAACTCGTAACCGAAAGGTAAAGCATGAGTCATATGGATGATATGATGAACATGTCGATGTTCGCCTTTGAAGCTACATCATCTCACGTGATGATCGGTTTTGGTGTAGTGAATTTGGTTTGTGTAATCACTAAAGACGACTAAGAGGGATGTTGTTTTTGAGTGGGAGTTCATGGTTTAATTTTTGAATTAACTTGAACTTATTTATCATGAACAACAAATCAAAGTGAATTTGCACAAATTGTAGTATTCATTGGCATCCACATAACTACCTTACACTTAGATTGTTAATTGAGATATAACTGTTATGATCTGGTAAATACCATTTAAGATTGGTACCGTATTAGTGAAATTTAAAATTGAGTCCTATTGTAGATTTTTGGTATTTCCTACCTAGCTCCATGTGGTTAATGATTGATTAATCTAGAGAGCAAATAATTCCTACTTAGAATCCAGAGTCATGGTTGCTTCCGTATTACTTTATCTTCAAAATAATGTTTTGTTGATCAAGGTGATTTAGGAACTGAAAAGAGTTGTTTTCAGAAACAATCAAGTGAAAGATATATTGATATCTAGAAACTTAGTTGTAGCAACATGACTGAATATAATTTAGCGTGACAATGTTTGCTTATATTATCTGAATATATGCAAATTTAGCGTGACAATGTTTGCTTATATTATATGAATATATGCAATGATTGAAGACGCTAGGCGTTTGAATATTCCAAGAAGTTGGGCGCTAAAAATTATCCTCTAAATTCCTTCCTTCGAGCTATAGTAGCTTAATCATAAAATTGTTATGATGGGATGGATTAAAAGTATGTGTAAAGTCGTTTACCTTACTTGGAGATTGCTAAGAGTGGAATCTAGAAGAATTCTATAATATGGTGATATTAGTAGAACAATCAAACTCAAAGTATGACTCAATGGGTGATAGTATATGACTAACACGCCAAAGAAAATGAGCTAGTAAGACTAGCATTGTTTGATGTTGAATGATTCTTCTATAAAGGAAAGGGAATATTGAAAATAGAATTACAAATAGATATATGGCAGAAAAGAAGATAACTGGAAAGGTCCAGCTCAGGAGTATATACTTGATATACAAGTTATAGATGTATTACTAGTTAACAAAGTATTTTTGGTATTTTGATACCACATTGGTTGGTATGAGTTGTCATACAAAGCAACGCAATGCAAGAAATACAAGGGCCTAAAAGGAACTAGTAATAGATATGGAATCGATTATGACAAGAACATAAATAAAGTGTTATTGTGTTCATTGTCGTATCGAACCAAACATTCAAGATTTATTTTAAGAACTTAATAAGTTGTTATTTTGTTCTGGTCTTTTGTGAGAACAAATGAGATTGTTCAACTATGACCATATTCCATAATTGATGGATATGTTATTATAAATCATGTTGGTAAAGTAAACATCTATAAGACTAAATGCTAAACGTTGCAAGACGTAAAAGAGTTTCACTTAAATTGTGGCACCACCATTTTAGTTCATAACGGAAAGGAAAACATGAAGGACTTCATATTGGTGTACTTCCGGAGTCATTTTGTTTTGAATAAATTGACGCTTGTGAGACCTCTTCCAAAAGATGACTAGAATTCCATTCTTAGGCCAAAGTAGAATGGACGACTAATTTAGTGGAGATTATACATATTGATGTATATAGTCCATTATGTGTAGTCATGTATGGTGGATTAATTTTTTCCTTCATAAAATTCTGTCGACGACTTGAGTAGATATGTGAGTATATCTATTTAAAGGGAACAGAGTTTGACATTTTGAATTGGTTCAAAAGGTTGTTAATATGAAGTTAAAAATCAATGTAACAAGATAATCAAGTATTTCTGATTGGATCATAAAGTATAAAGTTTGAGTTACAAGTTTAGCAAAACATCTGAGAAGTTGCAGAATTGTTCTACAACTTATACTTCTCGAATACCCCACATTAGATTGGAGTATTCAAAAGACAAAATCAAACCCTGTTTGACATGGTAAGATTAATAAAATTGCCATTATAGTTTTGTAGTTTATACATTAAGGACAACCGCTTTTACACTGAAAAGAGCACCATCAAGATCCGTTGAAATTGACAACATATAAGATATGGTTTGGGTAGTGACCCGAATTGTCATTTTCTTAAGTTTTGGTATGCATAGCATGTGTAAAATGTTTACAACCAAAATAGGATAAATATATGTTTCTAAGGTTATCCCAAATAAAACATTGGGTATTTATCCTATCACCGAACCAAAAGACAAATGTTGTTTGTCAGAAAGGGTTGATTTCTCGAGAAAGTAGCTCTTGCGAAACAAGTGAGTGGGAGCACGGTACAAACTCAACAAGATTACAGAATCTCCGTTATCATGTCAAGAGTAGCGCAGCACTGGAAGTTGTTCCGGGGTTTACTATTTTGACTAAGTAGAAGACACTACAAATGTTGTAGATACTTCAAATGAGTTTGCGAACTGTAGCATAAAATTCCAAAAACTTTGTACTTTGAACAACTTGTGGTTTAAGTATAAAGTGTTGTTTTGACAACAAAGGACCTGGACCTTATAAAGGAAGCAAATGATGGGCACTGACTTCGTAAAATTGACTATGAGTCATTATATCCGCCATAGTATCCTTGTATGAATATCAAGTATGTGACTTGGTAGTCCTTTCGATAGGCATGATGCCTAGCGATAGCAAAAGGGTCTATATAGCGACAAAGACATGGATTTTACATCTTATTAAAATTGTACTTATCGAAAAGTTGTTTTCGACGAAGTTCAAAGAGTTGACTACTACAAGATTTTGATCTTCCGTAGTGATGCTTTAGTCTTTGCGGATAGTTCTAGCAAAAAGTTACATATTATGATATGGCAGTTGAATAACAAAACCAACTCTCCTCTCAAGGAAGTTTTATCAAGGATGTGTACTTGACACAGTCTGAGAGTTTTGTAAAATTCAAAAAGGTTGCTAGAAAGGTATGCACACTTCAATGGTTGAAGTGAGCATAACGAAGTTGAAATCTTTACCTTAATGAAGTTGTCAAAAGAGTTTGATTCCATCATGAACGATAAAGATGCTTGTAAAGTTACAAGAAATTAAGTGGGAGCGCTATGACATATTTCCAATACTTTATGTAGATGACATATGGTTGATTGGAAAATATGTGTTTTAAATTAACACGGTTAAGATTTTCATATTGATGAAAGGCTTGGAAGATATTGGGCATCGATGTCTATAAAGATGGATTCAAGCGCCTGATATGATTGAAGCCAAATTACATAGATGAAATATTGAAGTAAGTCAATATAAAATTGATAAGAAGGAGTTCTTGTCACATGGAAAATAATTGAGCAAGATTCATGTGTTTTGACACATGATGAGCATCATTGAAATTGAGATTTCTAAGTCATGTTTCCATGCTATGTACAACCAGATGAGTCCTATGCTATAAAATGTTATAGTAGGATAATTCATATGATGATTAGACGACAGTGGGAGAGATCCTTGTGTCATTTTAGAAATGCTAAGGATATGTTTTCCTATATAGTAATGACAAAATATTAGTTGTAATATGTTACACTAATAGTCTTGTCATTTATTCAAGTAATTTTATCTCAAATAAAATATGTGATGAAGGGTAGCACAATAGGATGGAAGAAAGTTCCATGCTGGATTTGAAAGAGTTTCAAAATTAAAATATTGTGACAGATACTACAACAAAGGCTAAAGTATATAGTTGTGTTAACAACTGATTATAAGCGTATTTTGTGTCAAGGAGTTCTTTATTGAACTTGGTGAATTTCCAAGAATGCTGAAACTATGAAGCTACATTTTCACAATGTTAGTAACATCAGTTTAAGCTGAGGAATTAAGGTATCACCAGAACTTGGTGAGTTTCCAAGAATGCTAACACTATGAAGCTACATTTTCACAATGTTAGTGACATCAGTTTAAGCTGAGGAATTAAGTTTTCATCAATTGACCATATATATATACAAAGCCATCTCATTAGAGAATGAGTGATGCGTGTAGACGCAAAGAACATGCAAATACAATAGGACCTGAACGGTTCAGATCTTTTTGATAATGTTTACCACATGCGAAGCATGGTAATAACACTGGTACGCCGTATGTGTTAAGTGCTTACAGACTAGATTATTGACTCTAGTGCAAGTGGGAGACTGAAGGGATATGCCCGAGAGGCAATAATAAAATGGTTATTATCTTATTCCTTGTTTATGATGAATGTTTATTTCTCATGCTAGAATTGTATTAACCGGAAACGTTGATACATGTGTGCTTAATAAACAAACAATGGTTCCTAGTAAAGCCTCTCTTTTAACTAGCTCGTTGATTATAGATGATCAAGGTTTCCTGATCATGAACATTGGATGTTATTAATAACGGGGTCATGTCATTAGAAGAATGATGTGATGAACATATACCCAAAGAGAATATAGCAATGCGATCAAGTCATTTAGTTTACATTGTTATATCAAACATACGAAGTAACTTATTCCTTAGACCTTGAGATCATGTCAATCACTGATACCGGAAGAGTGCTTTGATGGCATCAAACGTCACACCGTAACAGGGTGACTATAAAGGTGTCGTTAAGTATTCGGAAAGTATTAGTTGAGGATCATGGATCAAGAGTGGGATTTTTCCATCCAAATGACGGAGAGATATACTCTGGGCCCTCTCGGTGATATCACATCGAAACCGCTTGCAAGCACGTGATATGATCACAAGGATGTTATATCACGGGAACGAGAAAAGAGTACTTGTCGGTAACGAGATTGAACAAGGTATGGTTGATACCAATGATCGAATCTCGGACAAGTAAAATATCGCGAGACAAAGGGAATAGTTCACGGCGTTGTTGGTTCACACGATCACGAGAGTCATCGTTGAATATATAGGAGTCATCACGGATCTCCAGATCCCGCTGTTGATTATTGATCGGAGAGGAGTCTCGATCATGTCTATCTTATTCGCGAACCGTAGGGTGACACACTTAAGGTTCGATGACGCGTTTGAGAGGATACGGAATATCGAAGAATATTTTGGACAGCACCGAAATTGTTTCGGGGAAAATTGAAATAGTTCAAGGGGTTTTTCGTCGAATGGTTGTTAATAGAATTAACAAATGATTCGAGGTGCTATATGCAAAAGTTTGTTAATAGAATTAACAAATGCTGAAATAAAGAATAAAAAGGTTTTATTTATTTATTAAAAGAAAACCTTTGGATTTTCCAAGTGGGAAATAATGGGGAAATGAGTGGGTGTGAGTGGAGTGTCCACTCACATGATGAGGGAAGAGGTGGGGGCAACCCCATGGGCTGGCCGCACCCCCCTTGGGCTGCCTCCCCCCTCTCCTATAAAAGGAGGGTGAGAGCTCTCCCTCCTCCACACACTTGGCCACTTCCCTTTCCCTCCACCCGCTGCTCCATTTCATGGTATCCGGCTTGGCGAAGCCCTGGCCGTGGGATTCTTCACCACCACCACGTCGTCGTGCTGCTGGAGTTCCGAGGGATCCTCTACTTCCGTGCCCCGCTGGAACGAGGGAACGGAGGTCGTCATCAACCGTACGTGTGACCGATCACGGATGCACCGCCGGATTGCAGTGCCATCTTCTCGCTATCGGGATCGGTGTGAGTACGACTACGCCAACAACGAGATTTGATCTCGTACCACTTTGAGTCTTCGAGGGTATGTGTTCTCCTTAACCCTCTTGTTGCCCGTTGCACTTCATCTCCTAGATTAGATCTTGGCCTTTCGGGTATCTCTCGCGTAGGAAAATTTTTGTTTTCTATGCTACGTTCCCCTTCAGTGAATTTCCAAGAATGCTGAAACTATGAAGCTACACTTTCACAATGTTAGTAACATCAGTTTAAGCTGAGGAATTAAGGTATCACCGGAACTTGGTGAATTTCCAAGAATGCTAACACTATGAAGCTACATTTTCACAATGTTAGTGACATCAGTTTAAGATGAGGAATTAAGTTTTCATCGATTGACCATATATATACAAAGCCATCTCATTAGAGAATGAGTGATGCGTGTAGACGCAAAGAACATGCAAATACAATAGGACCAGAACAATTCGGATCTTTTTTATGATGTTTACCGCATGCGAAGCATGGTAATAACACTGGTACGCCATATGTGTTAAAGTGCTTACAGACTAGATTATTGACTCTAGTGCAAGTGGGAGACTGAAGGGAATATGCCCGAGAGGCAATAATAAAATGGTTATTATATTATTCCTTGTTTTATGATGAATGTTTATTTCTCATGCTAGAATTGTATTAACCGGAAACGTTGATACATGTGTGCTTAATAAACAAACAATGGTTCCTAGTAAAGCCTCTCTTTTAACTAGCTCGTTGATTAATAGATGATCAAGGTTTCCTGATCATGAACATTGGATATTATTAATAACAGGGTCATGTCATTAGAAGAATGATGTGATGAACATATACCCAAAGAGAATATAGCAATGCGATAAATTCATTTAGTTTACATTGTTATATCAAACATACGAAGTAACTTATTCCTTAGACCATGAGATCATGTCAATCGCTGATACCGGAAGAGTGCTTTGATGGCATCAAACGTCACACCGTAACAGGGTGACTATAAAGGTGTCATTAAGTATTCGGAAAGTATTAGTTGAGGACCATGGATCAAGAGTGGGATTTGTCCATCCAAATGACGGAGAGATATACTCTGGGCCCTCTCGGTGATATCACATCGAAACCGCTTGCAAGAACGTGATATGATCACAAGGATGTTATATCACGGGAACGAGAAAAGAGTACTTGTCGGTAACGAGATTAAACAAGGTATGGTTGATACCAATGATCGAATCTTGGACAAGTAAAATATCGCGAGACAAATGGAATAGTTCACGGCGTTGTTGGTTCACACGATCACGAGAGTCATCGTTGAATATATAGGAGTCATCACGGATCTCCAAATCCCGCTATTGATTATTGATCAGAGAGGAGTCTCGATCATGTCTATCTTATTCGCGGACCGTAGGGTGACACACTTAAGGTTCGATGACGCGTTTGAGAGGATATGGAATATCGAAGAATATTTTGGGCAGCACCGAAATTGTTTCGGGGAAAATGAAATAGATCAAGGGTTTTTCGTCGAATGGTTGCTAATAGAATTAACAAATGATTCGAGGTGCTATAAGCAAATGTTTTTTAATGGAATTAACAAATATAAATAAAGAAATAAAAATGTTTGATTTATTTATTAAAAGAAAACCTTTGGATTTTCCAAGTGGGAAATAATGGGAAAGTGAGTGGAGGTGAGTGGAGTGTCCACTCACATGATGAGGGAAGAGGTGGGGGCACACCCATGGGCTGGCCGCACCCCCCTTGGGCTGCCTCCCCCTCTCCTATAAAAGGAGGGTGAGAGCTCTCCCTCCTTCACACACTTGCCACTTCCTTTTCCCTCCACCCGCTGCTCCATTTGATGGTCTCTGGCTTGGCGAAGCCCTGACCGTGGGATTCTTCTTCACCACCACGCCGTCGTGCTGCTGGAGTTCCGAGGGATCCTCTACTTCCGCGCCCCGCTGGAACGAGGGAACGGAGGTCATCATCAACCGTACGTGTGACCGATCACGGATGCACTGCCGGATTGCGGTGCCCATCTTCTCGCTATCGGAATCGGTGTGAGTACGACTACGCCAACAACAAGATTTGATCTCGTACCACTTTGAGTATTAGAGGGTATGTGTTCTCCTTAACCCTGTCGTTTCCCGTTGCACTTCGTCTCCTAGATTAGATCTTGGCCTTTCTGGTGTCTCTCGCGTAGAAATTTTTTTGTTTTCTATGCAACGACCACTTCAGTGGTATCAGAGCCGGATCTATAAGTAGATGTTTTGTACGGGTAGAACAAATATGAGTATGTGGGTGTTGATGATCATGTTATTGCCTCCTTGAGTATTTTATGATCTTAGTGGCATAGTAGGATGAAGCAGCCCCAGACTAAGTTTACGTGTACAATGTACGCGAGAGTTGTCTCACTTGTGGCTAAGGGGTGTCCGTTTCTCCTACTATAGTTAAGATCTAATATACGAAGAGTTGTTAAAAATCTGTTTATCAACGTTGTGGTTGATGTTCGTAGGTATGAACGGTTCTATCATCGAAATCCCTAAGCCACGTAAAATATGCAAAAATAAATTAGAGGCGTCTAACTAGTTTTTGCTGGGCATGTGATGTGATATGGTCAATATTACAAATTTGATTATGAGATGATCTATTTTGTAAATTATTGATATACCGGAAGGTATCCATATGATTTTCTTCTTATTGATGGACAATCAAGTTTGGGGTGCCATGGTACTTGGTACCACGCTGGTGGAATGATGGAGATCATACCATGATGCACATGATGGAGATCAAGTGCAAGGAGGACCATATCATATCACGTTATCCTTACATGTGATGTTTGTGATGTTAAACCTTTTATGCATCTTGTTTTGCTTAGATAGCGACGGTAGCATTATAAGATGATCCCTCTCACTTAAATCAAGATAATAATGTGTTCTTCCTTAAGTATGCACCGTTAAGAAAGTTCGTCGTTTCGAGACACGACGTGATGATCGGGTGTGATAGACTCAACGTTCGCATACAACGGGTTTTTTCAAGCCTAGCATGTACATACATGGCCTTTAAACACACGCAATACTACGGTTCTACTTGGCGAGCCTAGCATGTACAGACATGGCCTCGGAACACGTAACCGAAAGGTAAAGCATGAGTCATATGGATGATATGATGAACATGTCGATGTTCTCCTTTGAAGCTACATCATCTCACGTGATGATCGTTTTGGTGTAGTGAATTTTGGTTCGTGTAATCACTAAAGACGACTAAGAGGGATGTTGTTTTTGAGTGGGAGTTCATGGAATATTTTTTTGAATTAACTTGAACTTATTTATCATGAACAACTAATCAAAGTGAATTTGCACAAATTGTAGTATTCATTGGGATCCACATAACTACCTTACACTTAGATTGTTAATTGAGATATAACTGTTATGATCTGGTAAATACCATTTAAGATTGGTACCGTATTAGTGAAATTTAAAATTGAATCCTATTGTAGATTTTAGGTATTTCCTACCTAGCTCCATATGGTTAATGATTGATTGATCTAAAGAGAAACCAAGTCCTACTTAGAATCTAGAGTCATGGTTGCTTCCATATTACTTTATCTTCAAAAGAATGTTTTGTTGATCAAGGTGATTTAGGAACTGAAAAGAGTTGTTTTCAGAAACAATCAAGTGAAAGATATATTGATATCTAGAAACTTATTTGTAGCAACATGACTGAGTATAATTTAGCGTGACAATGTTTGCTTATATTATCTGAATATATGCAAATTTAGCGTGACAATGTTTGCTTATATTATCTGAATATATGCAATTATTGAAGACGCTAGGCGTTTGAATATTCCAAGAAGTTGGGCGCTAAAAATTATCCTCTAAATTCCTTCCTTCGAGCTATAGTAGCTTAATCATAAAATTGTTATTATGGTATGGATTAAAAGTATGTGTAAAGTCGTTTACTTTACTTGGAGATTGCTAAGAGTGGAATCTAGAAGAATTCTATTAATATGGTGATATTAGTAGAACAATCAAACTCAAAGTATTACTCAATGGGTGATAGTATATGACTAACACGCCAAAGAAAATGAGCTAGTACGGCTAGCATTGTTTGATGTTGAATGATTCTTCTGTAAAGGAAAGGGGATATTGAAATAGAATTACAAATAGATATATGACAGAAAAGAAGATAACTGGAAAAGTCCAGCTCAGGAGTATATGCTTGATATAAGAGTTATAGATGTATTACTAGTTAACAAAGTATTTTTGGGTATTTTGATACCACATTGGTTGGTATGAGTTGTCATACAAAGCAACGCAATGCAAGAAATACAAGGGCCTGATAGAACTAGTAATAGATGTGGAATCGATTATGACAAGAACAGAAATAAAGTGTTTTTGTGGGCATTATCGTATCGAACCAAACCATCAAGATTTATTTGAAGAACTTAATAAGTTGTTATTTTGTTCTAGTCGTTTGTGAGAACAAATGAGATTGTTCAAACTATGACCATATTCCATAATTGATGGATATGTTAATATAAATCATGTTGGTGAAGTAAACATCTATAAGACTAAATGCTAAACGCTGCAAGACGAAGAGTTTCACTTAAATTGTGACACCACCATTTTAGTTCATATCGAAAAGGAAAACAAGAAGGAACTCCATATTGATGGACTTCCGGAGTCATTTTATTTTGAATAAATTGACGCTTGTGAGACCTCTTCCAAAAGATGACTAGAATTCCGTTCTTAGGCCAAAGTAGAATGGACAACTAATTTAGTGGAGATTATACATATTGATGTATATATTCCATTATGTGTAGTCATGTATGGTGGATTAATTTTTCCTTCATAAAATTATGTCGATGACTTGAGTAGATATGTGAGTATATCTATTTAAAGGGAACGGAGTTTGACATTTTGAATTGGTTCAAAAGGTTGTTAATATGAAGTTAAAATCAATGTAACAAGATAATAAAGTATTTATGATTGGATCATAAAGGATAAAAATTGAGTTACAAGTTTAGCAAAATATCTGAGAAGTTGCAGAATTGTTCTACAACTTATACTTCTCGAATACTCCACATTAGATTGGAGTATTCAAAAGACAAAATCAAACCTCGTTTGACATGGTAAGATTAATAAAATTGCCATTATAATTTTGTAGTTTATACATTAAGGACAACCGCTTTTACACTGAAAAGAGCACCATCATGATCCGTTGAAATTGACAACATATAAGATATGGTTTGGGTAGTGACCCGAATTGTTATTTTTCTTAATTTTTGGTATGCATAGCATGTGTAAAATGTTTACAACCAAAATAGGATAAATATATGTTTATAAGGTTATCCCAAATAAAACATTGGGTATTTCTCCTATCACCGAACCAAAAGACAAATGTTGTTTGTCACAAAGGGTTGATTTCTCGAGAAAGTAGTTCTTGCGAAACAAGTGAGTGGAAGCACAGTACAAACTCAACGAGATTAGAGAATCTTCGTTATCATGTCAAGAGTAGCGCAGCACTGGAAGTTGTTCCGGGGTTTACTATTTTGACTAAGTAGAAGACACTACAAATGTTGTAGATACTTCAAATGAGTTTGCGAACTGTACCAGAAAAGTCCAAAAACTTTGTACTTAGAACATCTTGTGGTTTAAGTGTAAAGTGTTGTTTTGACAACAAAAGGACCTGGACCTTATAAAGGAAGCAAATGATGGGCCCTGACTTCGTAAAATTGACTATGAGTCATTATATCCGCCATAGTATCCTTGTATGAATATCAAGTATGTGACTTGGTAGTCTTTTCGATAGGCTTGATGCCTAATGATAGCAAAAGGGTCTATATAGCGACAAAGACATGGATTTTACATCTTTTGAAAGTTGTACTTATCGAAAGTTTGTTTTCGACGAAGTTCAAAGAGTTGACTACTACAAGATTTTGATCTTCCGTAGTGATGCTTTAGTCTTTGCGGATAGTTCTAGCAAAAAGTTACATATTATGATATGGCAGTTGAATAACAAAACCAACTCTCTCGAGGAAGTTTGATCAAGGATGTGTACTTGACACAGTCTGAGAGTTTTGTAAAATTCAAAAGGTTGCTAGAAAGGTATGCACACTTCAATGGTTGAAGTGAGCATAGCGAAGTTGAAATCTTTAGCTTAATGAAGTTAACAAAAGAGTTTGATTCCATCATGAATGATAAAGATGCTTGTAGAGTGGGAGCGCTATGATATATTTCCAATACTCTATGTAGATGACATATGGTTGATTGAAAAATATGTATTTTAAATTAACACGGTTAAGATTTTCGATTTCATATTGATGAAAGGCTTAGAAGATATTGGGCATCGATATCTATAAAAGATGGATTGACGCACCTGATATGATTGAAGCCAAATTACATAGATGAAATATGAAGTAAGTCAATATCAAAATGACAAGAAGGAGTTCTTGTCACATGGAAAATAATTGAGCAAGATTCATGTGTTTTGACACATGATGATCATCATTGAAATTGAGATTTCTAAGTCATGTTTCCATGCTATGTACACAACCAGATGAGTCATATGCTATAAAATGTTATAGCTGGATGATTAGACAACAGTGGGAGAGATCCTTGTGTCATTTTAGAAATGCTAAGGATATGTTTTCCTATATAGTAATGACAAAATATTAGTTGTAATATGTTACACTAATAGTCTTGTCATTTATTCAAGTAATTTTATCTCAATTAAAATATGTGATGAAGGGTAGCACAATAGGATGGAAGAAAGTTCCATGCTGGATTTGAAAGAGTTTTAAAATTAAAATATTGTGACAGATACTACAACAAAGGCTAAAGTATATCGTTATGTTGACAACTGATTATAAGCATATTTTGTGTCAATGAGTTCTTTATTGAACTTGGTGAATTTCCAAGAATGCTGAAACTATGAAGCTACACTTTCACAATGTTAGTAACATCAGTTTAAGCTAAGGAATTAAGGTATCACCGGAACTTGGTGAATTTCCAAGAATGCTAACACTATGAAGCTACATTTTCACAATGTCAGTGACATCAGTTTTGTAACACCTGGGGTGCTCCCCCTTAGTAGATTTGGTTGCTTCCTTTTCCTTTTTGCATCACATGCATCACATAAGCATTGCATCCTGTTTTCAAAACAACTGGAAAACTCAAACCAAATTAAACTTTCAAACATTGTTCAAAAATTTCCAATTTAAAAATTGCAAACTAAAACAACTCAATTGTTTCCAATAGTTTTGAAGTTGAAATTATTTAAATTGCTTGTTAAATAAAACCTCCCTTTAATCAACACCCCAAATGATAAATTCATATTCATTTCAAAAATCAATCATAATTGACATGATCAAATTGTGGTTTACACATTAAATTCTTGCAAACAATTAATTCAATAAGGTCTCATAAATTGTTTGGGGTTATTGAATAAATTGTTTAAAAATCAATCTTTATGGAAAACTAATGGAATTTCAAATATCAACTTAAAACTCCAATTAATTTTTCAATATTTGGACTTAATATTCACAATTGCTTTGAAATTGTTGTTTGCCAATTAATAAGATTTATTTATAAAAATTAAAACCCCCCAAACCCTATTTCTATCTCTCTCTGTCTTTATCTCTTACAAAAAAAAGGAGGAAAAGGAAAAATCAAAGAAGGGAGACAGGCCAGCCCCCCCCCTCAGACTTTCCCCCCAGCCCACCAAGCCAGCGAGGCCCAGTCACTCATCTTCTTCGTACGGACAGCTGCTGTCGCTGTCATCTCCCTCCTGCACCGTGTGATCCTCCTTCCCCCTCCCGATTCGCTGCCGTACTAGGCTAGCCTCCCCATAAAACCTACGCCCCCCTCCTACTCGCTAGCCCTAGCCCTCCTCTCTGCCGCGCCGCCATCTCTCCTTCCTTCCCCCCCGAATCATTCTGTCTCTGAACCTCAACCACCCACCGACCGGCGCCGTCAGAAGCTCGCCGATCACCGCCACCACGGCCCTCCTCGAGCTGCGCCAACCACGGGGATGGAACCGTGGTGGTTCCACCTCGCTCCACGCTTCCTCGCCGTAAGCTGGGAGCCCCCAGGGAGTCCGCGGCGTCGCTCACCTTCTCTCTGCAGCCGGCTGCTTCGCCGTCGCCGCCCCGATCCTCTGCATCGTCTACACTCCGGGGTGAGCGCCCGTGCCTATCCTCCTCTCCTCTCTGCCCGCCTCCACACGCTAGTGCACGCACAGCACCTCGCACGACCACACACCACCGCCTCCACACGCGAGCAGCACAACGATCCCTCCACCGCCGGCGATCGCTGTTTAGTTCCGTCAGGTTCAGATTGCTGTCGAAATTCAGTTACAGCAGGCGCATACACTACTTCCTTCGTCAGTCTCACTTACCAACAGCAACCACCGAGCACTGCAGTGGTGCTGTCCCTTGCGCTGTGCCACGAGGGCAGGGGATCGATCCCCCACGGCCGCAAGGCCCATTTTCTTCCTTTTAATCGCGCGCGGGGGGTAGGACCCACGGGTCAGTGAACCCCGAGGCCACATCACCTTCCACCCGCGCCCCGTGTGCGCCAGCATGGCCTGGGCCCGCTTGGCAGCGGCCCAGGGTCACTGTGGATCGGTGCAACCCTGTTCTTTTGGCGCTGTTTTCGCAGAGAAGCCCCTGTCCCTCTGTTTTTCTTCATAACACAGCCCCTGCTTTTACAAATTGAACCCTAGAATTTCAAATGGCAATAACTTTCAAACCCCAACTCCAAACAATTCAAATTTTATATGTTTTCCATCTAAAATTTCATGCTCTTTCCAAATATAACATTTGTTTTCTGTTTTGAATAATTTAAATTGCTGATAACAACTGTTTCTTATTTAATGCAATTTAAATTGCCAATTTCATAACTAATTCATTTTAAATCCAATTTCGACAAATAAAATATGGTTTCCACTCAAAATGAAATCACCTTGCTGAATATCAAATTTGTTTTCTGGTTTGCAACATTTAAGTTGAATAATTGTTTCACCTCTTATTTAATGCATTTAAATTGGTAATGTGCTCAACTAAATCATTTAAAATTGTTTCTCAACCAATAAAGTATGTTTTCCAATCAGATTCATGTCATTAACATGTTCATGCCATTCATATCTCTGTTTGCATCTTATCTTGTGAATTTTAGATTTTGTTATGCATGTTCATCTATGTGACAACATATGGAATGTGTGGGCTAATTAATTCCAACTGTTGCCCCTTCCATTTAAATTGCCTAACTCATCTACTTTATTGTTTGCCATGCTAAACAACAATTAAATTGATGGTTAGCTAAACAACTTGAACCAATTCCTATTTCTCCGGACTCCGGTTCCGATTAAATTGCTTAAGTTGTTTCCCCTGTTGTATCTTGCCATGCCATGCATATAAAATAGGATCATGCTAGATCTTTGCCGTAGAAGTAATTGTTGCATCCGGTGTTTCTTTTATTTCGTTTCTTCTTCGCGGATAGGACGTTGAGATGATGTGAGAAATGACAAGTTCTGCTACCTCTACTTGCTGGATTCCAGGCAAGTATACTCACTTGCTGCCAAATGGCTGCCTTTCATCACTTGTTACCGATTCTTCCCGTTGTTCTTATTCTAGCCTTTTGATTCGATGCTTGTGTCTCGATCCTATCGTATGTTTACCTTGCAGCCATGATATAGCCTTCCTCCCACTACCTATTACATGTTTTTTGTTTACCTTGTTGGCCCTCGTGTCGTAGTTGCATGCTTAGGGTTGTTTGCGCTCGAGTCTTGTTGTCCTTTGTTCTATCACCTGTTTAGTTTGATAGTTGGGTTTCAATTCAATCAACAACATGTTAATGTTTTGGGTAATAATAATTTGATGATAAGGCACCGGCAGGAGGCCCGGCGTGGTTTTGAAGCCTGCTAGTGTCGACCCTAATAGGAAAAGGGTCTTGTCTACTGATCCATGATGAGCGCACTAACCGCATGTGGGAAGCGTGTATGGGCGCCCCCCTCAATTTGACTCGATTCGCATCTCGTCCAAATCGCCACACTTAGTTCGGGCTTTCCATTTGCTGCACGCATATGCAGGTACGAACCCGAGGCCAGGGTGGAATTTTTGTAGTCGGCATTTAGGGCGGCGTGGTCTTCCACTGCTATGAGGGTCCCCCTTTTCTTCGTGGGGGCTCGATTAGCCGCGCACGCACAGCACGTGGTTCTTTGGGCTTGATGCGAAGAAGGGTTGAGTTGTGTTGAGTGCCTCGCTTGGTGGAAGTGCATTTTCTATCTTGCGGGGTATTCTTACTTGTACGACCAAATTGGTGCACCCCTGCAGGGTTAAATCTTCTCGAGAAGCCGTGTTTTCCGCGGTTATGGTTGACTTGGTGAAAGTACTGGCTAACAAGTACTCAGAACAACTTACACCTAACCAATGCTAAATTTGACTAGTAATAGGCTTATTGACACAATAACCTGAATCATCATTAGTCCAACTGTGTGAGTTATCCTTGGGTTGCTTCCTTAGTAGGGGGTAACATTGGATGGGTTTGTTTGAATTTATTTTCAGTTGGTTACGATACGCTATCTTATCTTGTTTCTGTTAGCCGGAAGTTGTAGTGTGTTTCTGTAGTTGGTTAGTGCAGCCCGCTGCCGCTTCTTTGCAATAATCCCTTCCTTTCCGTTGTACCCAAAGTATTTGTATCTTGTGATGACTGGTTACGCCGGTATCTTGTGAGTATGGTTTATCCCCTTGCCAGTACTTAACCGTACTGACCCACGAATTCATTTTCGTGGCTGCATATTCAACATTGCAGTCAACAGGTTTGAAGTCTGACGACGTTAGCTTGGGAATCCCTCCGGCTTGGCCTGGGCAGGGATTGGACGCCATCGGTTATCTTCAGGACTCTTAGTCCAATTTGGGTCTTGTCCGTAGCCGGACACTATGTTGTTTCTTCCGTTGTTATTTGGATCTTTGTATTGTATCAGTTGTATCCTTGACTCGTTTGAGTCGTCTTGTATAAATCTTTGCTGTTGTTGTGGACTATTCGTGAACTGTTGTAATGTTATCACAAGTGGCAACCTGGAATCGGTTATTATGCGGATTTGGCGGAAATACTGAAATCTGCATAGTGCCCGATCCTGGGGCGTCACAAGTTTAAGCTGAGGAATTAAGTTTTCATCGATTGACCATATATATACAAAGTCATCTCATTAGAGAATGAGTGATGCGTGTAGACGCAAAGAACATGCAAATACAATAGGACCTGAACAGTTAAGATCTTTTTTATGTTGTTTACCGCATGCGAAGCATGGTAATAACACTGGTACGCCATATGTGTTAAAGTGCTTACAGACTAGATTATTGACTCTAGTGCAAGTGGGAGACTGAAGGGAATATGACCGAGAGGCAATAATAAAATGGTTATTATATTATTCCTTGTTTTATGATGAATGTTTATTTCTCATGCTAGAATTGTATTAACCGGAAACGTTGATACATGTGTGCTTAATAAACAAACAATGGTTCCTAGTAAAGCCTCTCTTTTAACTAGCTCGTTGATTAATAGATGATCAAGGTTTCCTGATCATGAACATTGGATATTATTAATAACGGGGTCATGTCATTAGAAGAATGATGTGATGAACATATACCCAAAGAGAATATAGCAATGCGATCAAGTCATTTAGTTTACATTGTTATATCAAACATACTAAGTAACTTATTCCTTAGACCATGAGATCATGTCAATCGCTGATACCGGAAGAGTGCTTTGATGGCATCAAACGTCACACCGTAACAGGGTGACTATAAAGGTGTCGTTAAGTATTCGGAAAGTATTAGTTGAGGACCATGGATCAAGAGTGGGATTTGTCCATCCCAATGACGGAGAGATATACTCTGGGCCCTCTCGGTGATATCACATCGAACCCGCTTGCAAGCACGTGATATGATCACAAGGATGTTATATCACGGGAACGAGAAAAGAGTACTTGTTGGTAACGAGATTGAACAAGGTATGGTTGATACCAATGATCGAATCTCGGACAAGTAAAATATCGTGAGACAAATTGAATAGTTCACGGCGTTGTTGGTTCACACGATCACGAGAGTCATCGTTGAATATATAGGAGTCATCACGGATCTCCAAATCCCGCTATTGATTATTGATCGGAGAGGAGTCTCGGTCATGTCTATCTTATTCGCGAACCGTAGGGTGACACACTTAAGATTCGATGACGCGTTTGAGAGGATACGGAATATCGAAGAATATTTTGGGCAGCACCGAAATTGTTTCGGGGAAAATTGAAATAGTTCAAGGGTTTTTCGTCGAATGGTTGCTAATAGAATTAACAAATGATTCGAGGTGCTATAAGCAAATGTTTGTTAATGGAATTAACAAATATAAATAAATAAATAAAAATGTTTGATGATTTAAAAGAAAACCTTTGGATTTTTCCAAGTGGGAAATAATGGGAAAGTGAGTGGAGGTGAGTGGAGTGTCCACTCACATGATGAGGGAAGAGGTGGGGGCACACCCATGGGCTGGCCGCACCCCCCTTGGGCTGCCTCCCCCTCTCCTATAAAAGGAGGGTGAGAGCTCTCCCTCCTTCACACACTTGCCACTTCCTTTTCCCTCCACCCGCTGCTCCATTTGATGGTCTCTGGCTTGGCAAAGCCCTGACCGTGGGATTCTTCTTCACCACCACGCCGTCGTGCTGCTGGAGTTCCGAGGGATCCTCTACTTCCGCGCCCCGCTGGAACGAGGGAACAGAGGTCGTCATCAACCGTACGTGTGACCGATCACGGATGCACCGCCGGATTGCGGTGCCCATCTTCTCGCTATCGGGATCGGTGTGAGTACGACTACGCCAACAACGAGATTTGATCTCGTACCACTTTGAGTCTTAGAGGGTATGTGTTCTCCTTAACCCTCTCGTTTCCCGTTGCACTTCGTCTCCTAGATTAGATCTTGGCCTTTCTGGTGTCTCTCGCGTAGGAAATTTTTTGTTTTCTATGCAACGACCACTTCAGTGGTATCAGAGCCGGATCTATGCGTAGATGTTTTGTACGGGTAGAACAAATATGAGTATGTGGGTGTTGATGATCATGTTATTGCCTCCTTGAGTATTTTATGATCTTAGTGGCATAGTAGGATGAAGCAGCCCCAGACTAAGTTTACGTGTACAATGTACGCGAGAGTTGTCTCACTTGTGGCTAAGGGGTGTCCGTTTCTCCTACTATAGTTAAGATCTAATCTACGAAGAGTTGTTAAAAATCTGTTTATCAACGTTGTGGTTGATGTTCGTAGGTATGAACGGTTCTATCATCGAAAGCCCTAAGCCACGTAAAATATGCAAAAATAAATTAGAGGCGTCTAACTAGTTTTTGCTGGGCATGTGATGTGATATGGTCAATATTACAAATTTGATTATGAGATGATCTATTTTGTAAATTATTGATATACCGGAAGGTATCCATATGATTGTCTTCTTATTGATGGACAATCAAGTTTGGGGTGCCATGGTACTTGGTACCACGCTGGTGGAATGATGGAGATCATACCATGATGCACATGATGGAGATCAAGTGCAAGGAGGACCATATCATATCACGTTATCCTTACATGTGATATTTGTGATGTTAAACCTTTTATGCATCTTGTTTTGCTTAGATAGCGACGGTAGCATTATAAGATGATCCCTCTCACTTAAATCAAGATAATAATGTGTTCTTCCTTAAGTATGCACCGTTAAGAAAGTTCGTCGTTTCGAGACACGACGTGATGATCAGGTGTGATAGACTCAACGTTCGCATACAACGGGTTTTTTCAAGCCTAGCATGTACATACATGGCCTTGAAACACACGCAATACTACGGTTCTACTTGGCGAGCCTAGCATGTACAGACATGGCCTCGGAACACGTAACCGAAAGGTAAAGCATGAGTCATATGGATGATATGATGAACATGTCGATGTTCGCCTTTGAAGCTACATCATCTCACGTGATGATCGTGTTTGTGTAGTGTATTTTGGTTCGTGTAATCACTAAAGATGACTAAGAGGGATGTTGTTTTTGAGTGGGAGTTCATGGAATATTTTTTGAATTAACTTGAACTTATTTATCAGGAACAACTAATCAAAGTGAATTTTGCACAAATTGTAGTATTCATTGGGATCCACATAACTACCTTACACTTAGATTGTTAATTGAGATATAACTGTTATGATCTGGTAAATACCATTTAAGATTGGTACCGTATTAGTGAAATTTAAAACTGAATCCTATTGTAGATTTTCGGTATTTCCTACCTATCTCCATATGGTTAATGATTGATTGATCTAAAGAGCAACCAAGTCCTACTTAGAATCTAGAGTCATGGTTGCTTCCATATTACTTTATCTCAAAAGAATGTTTTGTTGATCAAGGTGATTTAGGAACTGAAAAGAGTTGTTTTCAGAAACAATCAAGTGAAAGATATATTGATATCTAGAAACTTATTTGTAGCAACCTGACTGAGTATAATTTAGCGTGACAATGTTTGCTTATATTATCTGAATATATGCAAATTTAGCGTGACAATGTTTGCTTATATTATCTGAATATATGCAATGATTGAAGACGCTAGGCGTTTGAATATTCCAAGAAGTTGGGCGCTAAAAATTATCCTCTAAATTCCTTCCTTCGAGCTATAGTAGCTTAATCATAAAATTGTTATGATGGTATGGATTAAAAGTATGTGTAAAGTCGTTTACTTTACTTGGAGATTGCTAAGAGTGGAATCTAGAAGAATTCTATTAATATGGTGATATTAGTAGAACAATCAAACTCAAAGTATTACTCAATTGGTGATAGTATATGACTAACACGCCAAAGAAAATGAGCTAGTACGGCTAGCATTGTTTGATGTTGAATGATTCTTCTGTAAAGGAAAGGGAATATTGAAATAGAATTACAAATAGATATATGGCAGAAAAGAAGATAACTGGAAAAGTCCAGCTCAGAAGTATATGCTTGATATAAGAGTTATAGATGTATTACTAGTTAACAAAGTATATTTGGGTATTTTGATACCACATTGGTTGGTATGAGTTGTCATACAAAGCAACGCAATGCAAGAAATACAAGGGCCTGATAGAACTAGTAATAGATGTGGAATCGATTATGACAAGAACAGAAATAAAGTGTTATTGTGTTCATTATCGTATCGAACCAAACCATCAAGATTTATTTGAAGAACTTAATAAGTTGTTATTTTGTTCTAGTCGTTTGTGAGAACAAATGAGATTGTTCAAACTATGACCATATTCCATAATTGATGGATATGTTAATATAAATCATGTTGGTGAAGTAAACATCTATAAGACTAAATGCTAAACGTTGCAAGACGAAGAGTTTCACTTAAATTGTGACACCACCATTTTAGTTCATATCGGAAAGGAAAACAAGAAGGAACTCCATATTGATGGACTTCCGGAGTCAATTTATTTTGAATAAATTGACGCTTGTGAGACCTCTTCCAAAAGATGACTAGAATTCCGTTCTTAGGCCAAAGTAGAGTGGACAACTAATTTAGTGGAGTATACATATTGATGTATATAGTCCATTATGTGTAGTCATGTATGGTGGATTAATTTTTCCTTCATAAAATTCTGTCGATGACTTGAGTAGATATGTGAGTATATCTATTTAAAGGGAACGGAGTTTGACATTTTGAATTGGTTCAAAAGGTTGTTAATATGAAGTTAAAATCAATGTAACAAGATAATGAAGTATTTATGATTGGATCATAAAGGATAAAGTTTGAGTTACAAGTTTAGCAAAACATCTAAGAAGTTGCAGAATTGTTCTACAACTTATACTTCTCGAATACCCCACATTAGATTGGAGTATTCAAAAGAAAAATCAAACCTCGTTTGACATGGTAAGATTAATAAAATTGTCATTATACTTTTGTAGTTTATACATTAAGGGCAACCGCTTTTACACTGAAAAGAGCACCATCATGATCCGTTGAAATTGACAACATATAAGATATGGTTTGGGTAGTGACCCGAATTGTCATTTTTCTTAAGTTTTGGTATGCATAGCATGTGTAAAATGTTTACAACCAAAATAGGATAAATATATGTTTATAAGGTTATCCCAAATAAAACATTGGGTATTTCTCCTATCACCGAACCAAAAGACAAATGTTGTTTGTCAGAAAGGGTTGATTTCTCGAGAAAGTAGTTCTTGCGAAACAAGTGAGTGGAAGCACAGTACAAACTCAACGAGATTAGAGAATCTTCGTTATCATGTCAAGAGTAGCGCAGCATTGGAAGTTGTTCCGGGGTTTACTATTTTGACTAAGTAGAAGACACTACAAATGTTGTAGATACTTCAAATGAGTTTGCGAACTGTACCAGAAAAGTCCAAAAACTTTGTACTTAGAACAACTTGTGGTTTAAGTGTAAAGTGTTTTTTTGACAACAAAAGGACCTGGACCTTATAAAGGAAGCAAATGATGGGCCCTGACTTCGTAAAATTGACTATGAGTCATTATATCTGCCATAGTATCCTTGTATGAATATCAAGTATGTGACTTGGTAGTCTTTTCGATAGGCTTGATGCCTAACGATAGAAAAAGGGTCTATATAGCGAGAAATACATGGATTTTACATCTTTTGAAAGTTGTACTTATCGAAAGTTTGTTTTCGACAAAGTTCAAAGAGTTGACTACTACAAGATTTTGATCTTCCGTAGTGATGCTTTAGTCTTTGCGGATAGTTCTAGCAAAAAGTTACATATTATGATATGGCAGTTGAATAACAAAACCAACTCTCCTCTCGAGGAAGTTTGATCAAGGATGTGTACTTGATACAGTCTGAGAGTTTTGTAAAATTCAAAAGGTTGCTAGAAAGGTATGCACACTTCAATGGTTGAAGTGAGCATAGCGAAGTTGAAATCTTTAGCTTAATGAAGTTATCAAAAGAGTTTGATTCCATCATGAATGATAAAGATGCTTCTAGAGTTACAAGAAACTAAGTGGGAGCGCTATGACATATTTCCAATACTCTATGTAGATGACATATGGTTGATTGAAAAATATGTATTTTAAATTAACACGGTTAAGATTTTCGATTTCATATTGATGAAAGGCTTAGAAGATATTGGGCATCGATATCTATAAAATATGGATTGACACACCTGATATGATTGAAGCCAAATTACATAGATGAAATATTGAAGTAATTCAATATCAAAATGACAGGAAGGAGTTCTTGTCACATGGAAAATAATTGAGCAAGATTCATGTCTTTTGACACATGATGAGCATCATTGAAATTGAGATTTCTAAGTCATGTTTCCATGCTATGTACACAACCAAATGAGTCATATGCTATAAAATAATATAGGTGATCAAGGTTTCCTGATCATGAACATTGGATGTCATTAATAACGGGGTCATGTCATTAGAAGAATGATGTGATGAACATATACCCAAAGAGAATATAGCAATGCGATCAAGTCATTTAGTTTACATTGTTATATCAAACATACGAAGTAACTTATTCCTTAGACCATGAGATCATGTCAATCGCTGATACCGGAAGAGTGCTTTGATGGCATCAAACGTCACACCGTAACAGGGTGACTATAAAGGTGTCGCTAAGTATTCAGAAAGTATTAGTTGAGGATCATGGATCAAGAGTAGGATTTGTCCATCCAAATGACGGAGAGATATACTCTGGGCCCTCTCGGTGATATCACATCGAAACCGCTTGCAAGCACGTGATATGGTCACAAAGATGTTATATCACGGGAACGAGAAAAGAGTACTTGTCGGTAACGAGATTGAACAAGGTATGGTTGATACCAATGATCGAATCTCGGACAAGTAAAATATCGCGAGACAAACGGAATAGTTCACGATGTTGTTGGTTCACACGATCACGAGAGTGATCGTTGAATATATAGGAGTCATCACGGATCTCCAGATCCCGCTGTTGATTATTGATCAGAGAGGAGTCTCGATCATGTCTATCTTATTCGCGAACCTTAGGGTGACACACTTAAGGTTCGATGACGCGTTTGAGAGGATACGGAATATCGAAGAATATTTTGGCCAGCACCAAAATTGTTTCGAGGAAAATTGAAATAGTTCAAGGGGTTTTTCGTCGAATGGTTGTTAATAGAATTAACAAATGATTCGAGGTGCTATAAGCAAATGTTTGTTAATGGAATTAACAAATATAAATAAAGAAATAAAAATGTTTTATTTATTTATTAAAAGAAAACCTTTGGATTTTCCAAGTGGGAAATAATGGGAAAGTGAGTGGAGGTGAGTGGAGTGTCCACTCACATGATGAGGGAAGAGGTGGGGGCACACCCATGGGCTGGCCGCACCCCCCTTGGGCTGCCTCCCCCTCTCCTATAAAAGGAGGGTGAGAGCTCTCCCTCTTCACACACTTGGTGATGGCTAGGTTGAGACTCCAAGTGCAGAGTGTGTAGCTAGTGGCAAGCCTTCTTCCCCATGAGGGTGACTCGAGGGTTTATATCGAACTCTTGGGGAGCCAGTATTTCAGCAGTTGTCTTCCAAGCTTCCTCCAGGATCCTGCAAACAAGTAGAGAATTTTGTGCCCTCAACCTCACCAAGTGGTTGTCAAGCACAAGGTGTGAGACTTCTAAATTGCAATGCAAAACTGAAAGTAAATGTGCAATAATTAAATCTACTACTAAATGAAAATGAGAAAATAAATATGCAATGGATTGTTTTTGTATTTTTGTGATGCAAGTGGTGATGGAGATAATGTAAATTCGAATTGGAGATGCAAGTAAAGTAAAGTGCAAGTAAAGTAAATTGCAGCAAAGTAACTAGAGTGTTTTCTTATATTTAAAATAGGACCGGGGTTCATGGTTTCACACTTGCATTCTCTCAAATAAAGTGGTAGACGGTGGACATAAAGAATTACATGTGAGATTACAATAACATGTTTAACATTGATTATTTTCATATGGTCATCGTGTCCTAGCATAGAGATCTCTACGGTCATATTGATCCCTCTTATACTCCACCAAGATGCGAAATAAATCATAACACATCGATAATTAAGGAAAAACCAGAGTATAGCTTTAAGCAATGTGACATGAAGTTGAAGTAAGAACTTGCTAGATCTAGTCATGGAGATTGATTAGTGTCACTTCAAATCCCCGGTAACAAGGTACTCCTTTTTATCCCTAGTGAGGTAACTAAGAAAGGTTTAACAAAGCCTAAGTGGATCGTTGAACTTCTGTCACTTTCACAGCACTAGCCACCCCCCGTTACTCCAACTAATGCACCCATAACCCCACACACGCTCTCAAGAACTAGATTGATCAAAGCTAGCAAATAAGAACGGGGTACATAAGATACATCTACTCAAATAACTCAAGAGAAACAATTGCAATCTCAGATTCAATAACTCATAGAAAAGATCCACCACATTGGAATTACAACGGTGCCCGTACTCATGTGAGGCAGCTCATACGGATCTAATTAGTGAAACACACATAGAGAGAGAGATACAAGTGCTACTTCCACAAAACCATAGCCCTGGGGTGGACTACTCCCTCTTCATGGAGATGTCGATGGAGATGACGTTGGAGGGGTAGGAGATCACACCGGCGACACCCCGCCGGAGTTTTCCCCCTCCAATCTGGAACTCCTGGTCTCTGTTTCGGTGTTTTGGTGTTTCGGCGGCGCCCCTATCCGTAAGGGTACGAGGGACCCTTTTTATAGTCGGTTTTAGGTCAATACGGAGTCGGTAAGTCGAAGATGGAAGGAATTGTGGCCACATGGGACAAAAGGGGGCCTCTCACGCGTCCAAGGAATCTGGCCGCGTGGAGGGTCCTCTTTTGGGCCTCCTTGCGCAATTCTCGTGGATCCTTCGCCCGCAAGTCTTCTCCTTCCAAGAAAATGAACCCCGCAGATTTTCAGGTGATTTCGCGGAAGTTTGCCCCCTGAAACGTCAAAAATATAGAAAACGGGGTTTCTGACAGGCAGGGTTAATTCCATAAAAGTTGGGGGACTTTGTAATTTAACCCCAAAATACTATAAAACATTGAATTATACCCTTATATGATGCAATATGTAATAGAAAACCATGTGAACATATGCAAAATTCATCTATGCATTTTACATGCATCAACATCCCCAAGCTTAACCCATGCTCGTCCTCGAGTATGAAGGTGATAAAACTAAGATGGGTTTTGCATATTGAAACAATCATGGGATATCAAGGAGGATTATTCATGCTACATATAATCAAATTATTAATACTAGAAATGAGTAGCAATATACAATTCATGTTGTAAGAAATATCAAATATGCAAGCAAAGATGTTTCATGAAAGTTCACAAAGTGTATAATGAAATAAAAGCACTATGGACCAAATGCATACACAAAATGAAAAATAAATCCTATATTGGTCAAAGAATAGCATAATGGAGAATAGAAAATATGGTGGACACTTTGGAGAAAATTGAGTAGAGGTAAAACATGATCAAGTCTTATTTAGCCTCTAAATTACTCAACCAAAATTACTAATTGAAATGTGGTATCCATTGATGTAGCACCCTCACATTTAATAATGTAAGAACTACTGTGTTAAGTGCTAGTCCCTGGATCAATGCTAGCACCACAGAAAAAAATGTAAAGTATCATTGCATAAGTATCAAAATTATTACAAAGGATCCAGAATAGCAAAGTATGGCTTTATTACAAAGTGCATAGTCTTGAAAGACTTAGCAAAACTCGGAGTTCTAAATAGCATAAATAAAGGTAGCAATGAGCCTCCATCTTCAATCATGCGCCACAGGCATTACATGTTGGGTGTAGACTCGAGTCCAAGCACTTAATCAAACTTCATCCTCAGAATTTCCTGCACGTTGGAATATGCAGCCCCCGAAGGAGATTCAGTACAAACAATGTACTGACAAATGACACTATGGTGGATATAAAATGGCAAGACTAAACTACATGCATATCTGGCTTGGTGGAGTTTAGGCTATTTGCAGAAAGCTAGTTTTTCCCTAACACTTTTGAAAAAGAGTTTTCTTTTGAAAGATTGGCACCATGGGACACACCCATGAGCACCACAACTAATATTTCCTTAGCCAAATTTTACTTCTTCAAAACGGTGTTGAGATTCTTCTGTCCATCCTTGTCCAGCTGCTCGAAGTTGTCCTTTCCGGGAACACGGCTATGATCATAGTTTCTAACTCTGCAGAGGTTGTGCACTTTCACCCTTTGTCTTCAATTAGCCCAAACATCCTATACACCCGGAGTGCATCATGGAAAGGAGAGAATTGAGACGAGATCTTTCAGAAGCAAGAATTCAACCCATCCAGCAGACCCGTTCCACCTATAATTCTGCTACATCTTCATGTCAAGCAAGGGCTGAACTCTCACAACTTAGTTGATCAAGACAGAGCCCATATGTCAAAGGGCTGCACGGAAAGCTACTAAACTTAGAGGACTTGGTAATCTCTTTGTTTCCTGGGTGGCATTCCACAAGTGAACTCCTTAGGAGATTCAAGGCCCTAAGGAGACACTCAACTCTCGACAACCACGCAATACCAAATCCACCCAGGTGGTTCATTGAAATTTATACTTAGAATTTTTCCACAACATTGAGTAAAACAAATTTGTAGCAAGGCTAAGCATCAACTAAGTACTAAGTCTCCAAAATAACAAGTCTAAAGGATGGCTACACCCTACTTGGGATTTTGCATAGCATATAATAACTTAGTAAAATTCCCTATCATGCATACTACTCAAAAACACTAATAACGCATAGTGAAAATATGGGATATTTGATGATGTGTCACTTGCCTTGGCAATAGGATGAACAATCACAACAATAATAACAGCAACAAGAGTAGACTTTCTCCTCTTCACAATCTAAACAAGCAAAACAAACCACTAATAAACATACAAAACAACATAACAAAATAACAATACAAAAACATGTATGCATGCTATGCAATGATCAAATTAATGCAGAAAATCCAAAACTAGCAATAATTACTAACAATGATGTTCTATGATGTTAATAACATGGTTATGATGCATGCAAAACAAATTTATTATCAAATTATAATTATTAGTATTACTAGGGTTTTATTATAGGCAATTAGCAACATTAATAGAGCTTCTGTTACAAAGTTGTATAAATAATTTTTCCAACGCGTCTAATGGATTGAGGACATCAAAACAAAACCATAGCAATTTATTTCACCTAAAAAGGATTTGTAGATTAAAAGTTATGCCCAAACTAGTGATTAATAGAGATCTACAAATAACAGGTGAGTGCAAGATTCAAATTTGAAATTTGAATATCCTAGATTAATCTACACATTGTGCTGATTTCAAAAAGTCCAAAATCATCTAAATCGGAGTAATAGAACAAAAGTTATGGATTTTACAAGTTTTAGCAATTTTCTGAAATTTTAAATCGATTTAAAACTAGCGCTGACTGGCTCGCTGACTGGGCTTCCACGTGGCGCGTCTGGATTGGAGCGGAGCTGGCGCATCAGCTGACAAGGCGGTGACGAGGCAGGCGACAGGTGGCGAGCGCCCATTGGTGGATACCTTTTCGCAGAAGCGATCTAATCGGAGGCTTTCGTTTCACATCGGACGGACGAGATGGATGGGAGGGGGGGTGCTCACCGGAGGTCTTGCCGGAGTCGAAGATGGCGGCGGCGGCGGCTCGGGTGGTTGATGGCGTGGTGACTCCCGTGGTTCCCCGGAAGCGACGATGGCGGCTTCGAGCTCGTCTCGACACGAAGAACCCGATGGTGGACTCCGTTCTCCTCCTCGTGGCGTGTGGCCGCGGTGGCGGGATCTCCCGAGACAGCGGCGGCGAGATCCAGTCGGCGAGTTGGCGGCGCGTGATTTAGGTTTAGGGTTCTTCGTGGGTGTGGCTCGAGCGCGGACGCCGATGCGCTCCCTTTTATGGGGAAATAAACGTGGGGAGGGGCAAACCGAGGCGGCGCGGCGTCGGAGTTCTTGTCGAGCACGGACGTCGATGCGAGGACGTCACGCGTGCGTCATGCTGACGTCGGAGGTGGGGCCGCTCTGTCAGCGAGAGAAGAGAGAGCAGGGCGGGCTAGCGCGCTGGGCCTCCTTGGTGGGCAGGGCCCGCTCTGCTGGCAGCTGCGCGTGCGAGAGAAACAGAGGGTGAGGGGAGAAGTGAGTTGGGCCAGGCCGGGAGAGAGGGAAGCAGGCTGCTGCGCTGTCTATTCTTTTTTTTTCTTTTCTGTTTTTTTCTACAAGTGATTCATATGTAATTCAAAAGTCAACCAAACCAATCCAGAAAAAAAAACACAAAAATATGTTTTGGAAAGCTTATGAAAAATAGAATATTTTTATACTATTATTTCCCAAAAGTAAACTACTTTATTTTAGAAAAAGATTTAAATCCAAAAGGTGGTTTAATAGGTAATATCACCTAAATTTTTGTCTTTTGCAAATTTAAAACCAAATTTTATGCAAAACAAAATGCAAGTATGATATGATGCTAATGAATGAATGAAGGTTTTTAATTTTTCAAAAAAATTCAAAATCCTGGGATATTACAATTGATCTAGGACTCTCATTGCCCCTTTATCACTAGCATCTTAAAATTGTGAGTATTGAAGTAATGAGAATGACAAGGTGGTTGAAAGCCTCATGCCCCGTGAGTGTGAAAACCTACTCCATGATTACTCAACTTAAGATTCCTAATAAGATTTGTACAATCATAATAATTATTAATGACATCATAGAGAACCGTAAAGAGGTACCTCCTGCCCCATGACATGGAAACAAGCCCATGTTACAATGACAAGATGAACAAACGGAGTAGACTCATCATCCTTTTTATTTTCATTCACTATTATGCATAGCTTCTTATTTTATTATAGGATGTGTTGTAGAGTCACTCAAGCTGTAAGTAAATTTCCACCATGATAAAGCATGGCTTGGGTTAGCGGCCCAATGCATTTCTCTAGTCATATAGATACTTACTCATGAAAACTTATTATTCCTCTATTTCATTTCGGCATGGCAGGAGTCCAAAAACCAAAGTACATGATATCAACCAAATGTAAATTTTGTGTGCAATGTTGAAAGCTTTTCGGTGATACACGTTTATAGCTAGCTCCCAACCACACACTTGTCAAACGCAAAACTTGTGGCTCCCATTATTGGGTCATGTTTATTAGATGCATAAAAAGTAAAGTGTGCCTTCAAAAGTTTGTGAGAGTTCTATCCCAAGTTCAACCCATGACAATTAATAAAGTGAATATCTTAATTTAGAACATAAATAACACAATAAAATGGTGAACATACTTGGAATAGCAATGAAGCTAATGGGAAGATATGGTGGACTCACTGGAAATACTTGGCTAAGGAGTGTTGGAAACAAGTTTTTACTTGTTGGAATTTTAAATTTTTGGGCTAGCAAGAGGGAGATAGTTGACCAGCTACTATGCATGCATATGTCCATATATAGTTTTCCATTCGTTGACATAGACATACACACCTCTCTATTAATTAGACACTCCTCCATGGTATGTGATTGTTGGCAGGCACCCGAGGATTCAGTTAGCCATTGTTTGTGTAAGATGGTTGGGAGGAGTGTGAAACATTTCATACCTATTTTTATTAAAGTAAAATCTCTAGCACATCAGTGATCCATGCTTCCCTCTGCGAAGGGCCTTTCTTTTACTTTTAGGTTGAGTCAGTAAACCTATTTCTATTTGTCTTAAGAAAGCATTTGAGTTGTTGTGACTCATCCATCTATATGTTGATTTATTCAATCATGTTCCTTATTCTTCCTTGTTTAGTACAAATATTTTATCTGTCTGCATACCACTTTGAAAGTTATCAATGATTGCAAACAAATTGTTATCATTGAGTATGTTAAACATTGCAAATATAAGCTCTAATATATAGACGTAGATTGAAATATGAGTACATTGTTAATGGTTCTCTGACCAAGAACAAAGTTTGCCTTCACCAATTTTGATTTCCTTTTTGCACCCTTATTGTGACTCCACTTACTTGTTTCAAGTTGAATTATATGAGGAGTTACTTGCTACAATGACTAGTTTATTGATAGAGGTGATGCTTCTTGTCCGTATTTTATTTATCGACACCTCACTCCATAAACCCGTGGTCATGTTTACTGAGTTCACTTTCGCTTGGGGACAAGCAAGGTCTAAGCTTGGGGGAAGTTGATACGTCCATTTTGTATCACTATTTTATATCGTTATTTTCTGTTATTCATCGATATATTTCATGTTATGATACATTACTTATGTTATTTCATCTCATTTTGCATGTTTAATAATTATGGGAGAAGAAACACCGGAATAAGAAATCTGATGAAAAAAAGTACCGTCAAGATACCCTATTTCAGAAGATCGGATGAAGAGGGGGATACCGGAGGAGTCATAGAAATTCCGAGGAGGGAGGGAGCCAAAAGGGCACCCGAAGGGGGCCACCTGTGGCCCACACCACTAGGCGCCCCCCCCCTTGGCTGTGCCTAGGGGTGGTCTGGGCGCCCCCTTTCCCGTACTTGACCCCCAGGGAACCCTAAGACCCAAAGGATCGTTGAAGAATTATTCTGCCGCTACCTCGGGGCGGAAAACACTAGAGAGAGAAAAGCTCTCCGGCAGGGAGAAATCTGTCGGGGTAATTCCTCCCCGTAGAGGGGAAATCGTCTCCATCGTCGCTGTCATCACTCTGGCTTCATCGAGATCATCATCATCTTCATCCTCATCACCAGCAACATCGCCGCCAACATCCACCTTCATCCCGCTGTAACAATTATTGTTGCTCTTCATTAGATCTCTCTCTCGGTGTGGATTACTTGTTAGTAGTTGATGCTTGTGAGATTTATCGGTGTTTACACTTTATGACCAGATTGTTATTATCCATTATATCACCTCTGATTATGATCCATATGATTTCTCGTGAGTAGTTCATTTAGTTCTTGAGGACATGGGAGAAGTCATGATGTTAGTAGTGAAGTTATGTCTCTCGGTTCGGTATTTAAGTTGTGGTGCTATTCTTCTAGTGGTGTCATGTGAACGTCGACTTCATGATGCTTCATCTTTATGGGCCTAGGAGGATGCATTGTGTATTTGGCTACTAATTGTGGGGTTGCCGTTGTGAAAGAAACCTAAACCCCCGTTAAGAAACCAATGCACGAGAGAGTGTTGGATCCCGGAGTTTTAAGGTTGTGGTTAGATTTATCCTAATTACTTTCTTGTATTTGCGGATGCTTGCGAGGGGTATAATCACAAGTATGTATTAGTCATAGTCGGGATATGCATTAGCATAGGTTCACCCACACAACACTTAAGGAACCAATAAATATTAATCAACTATATAAAGTGAAAGCACTTGACGAAATTCCCATGTGTCCTCGATTACGTTTGGTAATTATAAGTAGAACAACCGGCTTGTCCTTTGCTCTCAAAAGGATTGGGCCACTTGCTGCAATATTATTCTTTTATTTACACGCATTTTATTTAACTTCTATATCAAAAACCACCAAAAACTCGTTTTCTAGTGTTTAGAGTGAATCATATATCCAACCTGCTTGTCAACACCTTCTGCTCCTCGTTGGGCTTGACACTCTTATTTATCAAAAATACTACGATACACCCCCTATACTTGTGGGTCATCAATCCCGTATGAAATGATGACGAATCTCAATATGCTTTGTCCTAGTGTGTTACACGGGGTTGTAGGCGATCTTGATGCCACTTTCATTGTCACACATGAGAGGCACCTTAACCAAGTGAACATCATATTCTGTGAGGGTTTGCTCATCCATAGCAATTGGGTGCAAGAACTAGCGCCCCCCCCCACATACTCGGCTTCGGCGGTAGAGAGATATACAATTTTGCTTCTTGGAAGACCAACTCACCAAGGACCTACCATGAAATTGGCAAGCCCTGGAAGTAGACTTCCTATCATCTTGATCACCGGCGCAATCCGAGTTCGTGTAGCCCTTGAGAGAAAATTGTGCCCCCTTTGGGTACGACAAACCAAACCTTGAGGTATGAACCAAATACCAAAAGATCCTATGGACCGCCACCAAGTGGCTTTCCTTAGGAGCCGCTTGATACCTTGCACACACACCTACACTCAAAACGATATCGGGCCTAGATAGGCACGTAGATGCGCAAAGGTAAAGCAAAGAACCAATCATAGAATGATACAACTTTTGGTCCACATGTTTACCATCCGGATTGCGCTTGAGGTGGCATTTGACTTGCATAGGATATGGATTCTCTTTTGCACCTTGGAAATTAAACCTCTTGAGCATGTCTTGGGTCTACTTGGCTTGAGAAATGAAAGTCCCACGAGACAATTTCTTGATCTCAAAGCCAAGGAAGAATTTAAACTCTCCCATCATGGACATCTCAAACCTGTCAATCATAAGCTTTGAGAACTCACTATTAAAAGCTTGGTTAGTTGAGCCAAAGATAATATCGTCCAAATAGAGTTGGCATATGAAAAGGTCTCCCTTTACCCTCTTTGTGAAAAGGGTGGGTTTGATCTTCCCAACTTCAAACCCACGGTCTTCCAACAACTCTCTAAGGTGCTCATGCCACGCATGTGGTGGTTGTTTAAGTTCATAGAGCGCCTTATCGAGCTTGTAGACATGGTTAGGGAAGTTGAGGTTCTCGAACCCTGGAGGGTTCTTAAAATATACCTCCTCTTTGAGTGGACCATTCAATAAAGAACTTTTGACATCCATTGGTTGCAATTTGACATTATGCGAAGATGCATATCCAAGAAGGATACGGATGGACTCAAGGCGAGTCACGGGAGCATAGATTTCATCAAAGTCAATGCCTTCCACTTGAGTGTAGCCTTGAGCCACCAATCTTTCCTTGTTCCTTATGACAATACCATGCTCATGTTACTTATTCTTGAAAATACACTTAGTGCCAATAACATTTTGGCAATCTTTGGGCTTCTCAACTAGCCTCCAAACCTTGTTGCGCTCAAAGTTATTGAGCTTATCATGCATAGATTCAACCCAATCGGAGTCCTCAAGAGATTCAAACACTTTCTTTGGTTCCACCACAGATATGTGAGCTTGATGCTCACTATAGTTAGCCAATTCATTTCTTGTGTATCTTATAGCTTGAACATCTTCCAACACTTTGTTGTCGGATGCATCAATACGCTTCAAAGCTCTTCTAATCCTTCTAGCACGACGGGCTTCGATCTCCTCATTATTGCGAGGAGGAATCACTTTATCATCTTGTTCATTTGGGTCCCCTTGTTGACCAAATTGTTGTCTTGATGATCATCATCATCATCAAAATCCACACTAGCATCAAGTTGAGGTGAGGAGGATGAAGAAGGTTGGTCTTGATCTTGACTAGCTTGAATGATAGGAGTGTTTTCATCATGCATAGTAACTTGGTCAATAAGAGGAGGGTCTTGAACATGTTCTTGGGTAGGTGCAAAACTTGGATCCTTGGCTTGTTCTTCTATTGAATAGTAGGGCTCCACATGTGTAGAGCATAGTTCTTCTCGAGTTTCCATAAGGTGTCCCTCAATGGGGCAGAAAATCCCACACCCATCCTTCGTATGGATTCTTGAGGCATTTCAACATCTACATTAGAAACATGAAATTGCGGCACTTCGGAGCCATCATTTTCTTCAAAAACCACACTACAATATTCTATGATAATTCGTGAGGCTTTGTCAAAGACTCTATAAGTGTGAGATTCGGCACCGTAACCAACAAATATACCCTCAATAGTTTTCGATTGGAATTTAGACAACCGAACACCCTTGATCAAATAAAAGCACTTACAACCGAACACACGGAAGTAGGAGACGTTGGGTTTGTTGCCGGTGACGATCTCATATGGAGTCTTGTCCAAGCCCTTGCGGATGTAGAGGCGGTTAGAGGAGTGGATATGGTATCGGTCCATAGATATTGGGGAGAAAAATACTCCGCCAACATGTTCCTTGCCATATCCAAGAGAGTTCGATTCTTTCTTTTGGCAACACCATTTTTGTTGAGGAGTGTAAGTGGCGGAATATTGATGTCGAATACCCTCATCACTAAGGAATTTATTCAATCTGTAGTTCTTGAACTCCGAGCCATTGTCACTCATAATAGCCATGATTTGGAAATTGTGTTGAAGTTGCACTTGGTTGGAGAAGTCGATGATAGTTTGTTGGGTCTCACTCTTGCACTTGAAGAAATAAACCCAAGTGTATCTTAATAATCATCTACAATCACCAAGCAATACTTCTTGCCACCAAGACTTGCCTCGGTCATGGCACCAAAGAGATCAACATGGAGAAGCTCCAAGATCCTCTTTGATGAGATAATAGTCTTGGCCATATGGGGGGCATGATGCATCTTTCCTTCAACACACGACCTACAAACGCGATCTTTGGAAAAGGAAACATTTTCTTTTAGTTCGAGGATAAGGCCACATTTGTGAAGACTTTTCAAAGTTCTCATGTTGAAATGGGATAAGAGGCGATTCCACAACCACCCCATGTCCTCCTTTCCGAAAAGACACATCGCTTGAGAGTTGGCGTACTTCGAGAAGTCCACTAGAAACAACTCATTTTCGACATGTCCCACGTATGAGACATCAAGAGTCTTGCTCCTCAAAAGGACCACAGTATTTTCATCAAATAAGACGAAGAAACCCATCTTCCCAAGAGAACGAACTGAAAGTAAATTGAAACCAAGGGATTTGACAAGCATGACATCCACGATAGTGACATCGGGAGCAATCACAAGCTTGCCAAAACCTGATACCTTAGACTTGGACTTGTCTCCATAGGTGACGAATGCATCATTTGTATTTGGGCGCAACTCCATCACAAGTTCTTTACTTCCGGTCATATGGTTAGTGCATCCACTATAAATTATGCATTTAGACCCACCAGAAGCATAGTCCTGCACGAGATCATTGACTAGAGTTAGGACCCGAGGAGGGTCCCCTCACATTAGCAACAATGGTCTTTGGAACCCAAATAGTATAGTCAATGTAACCTTCAATAGGACCAATATATTTAGCTTGCACAACACCATAATAATCAACATGTAATAAATGATGTGGATTGTTAGTTCCCTCAGAAATGCTACGAGTAATGTTGTCCATCATGACACTAGCACTCGTAGCAACATTGTTGGCTTGTGCGGGAATGCTACGAGTAGTGTTGTCCCTAATGAAAATACCACTCGAAGCAACATTGTTTGCCTTTATCTTGTTTTTCTTATTGTTGTTCTTGTTCTTCTTCTTGGCAACATAGCCAAGACCTTTCTTGCCAACTTGTGGCCTAGGAGCACTCACTTGTGGTCTAGAAGCAACCACTTGTGGGCTTGAGACCACAACCTTCTCAACTTCAGGGCTCTTTCCCTTGAGCCTTGCTAGCTCATCCTTCAAACTAGCATTTTTCACAATAATATTTGCATGATCACAAGAAGAATTAGAGGTGCTAGCGGTGTCGAATTGATTAAGTTGAGTTTGAATTTGTTCATGTAAATCTTTGAGGTTAGAGTGTTGACTCTCCAAGACCTTGTGAGCCTCGGTGAGCTTTTCAAACTCCGTGGTTATTTTCTCATGACCAACCCCAAACTCAACCTTATCCTTTTTAGCGTTTTTATATTTAGAAATTGCAAGGTCACGTTCTTTAGTGATATTAGCAACAAGATCATTATGTGACTCTTCAATAGATTCAAGTTCATCTTCAAGAGAAATTCTACCATTATGTTCTTCCTCAAGAGTTATGGAGAGAGATGTTATTTCATACGCATCCCTTCTCTCAATCTCACATTTCTTCTCAAGAGCTTCATGGTCCTCTCACAATTGGCTCATGAGGTGATCAAAGTACTTCTTGGTCTCTCCTTGCACGTTAGACATAAAACGTTCCAAAGAGGCAATTTCATATTCTACTCTAAGACTAGCATGATTAACCAATTCATTTGGAGTCTTAGAGTTGGGATAAGTTGATACCTCCGACACCTTAGCCATGAAGAACTTGGCATTAGGTTGAGGAAGGTTCTCATTGGGGGATTCAAAGAGTGATGAAGATGATGGAGTTGTAGCAATAGCAAGAGCGGCCACTTCACTTGTGGTTTTTTCTTCTTCATCACTTTAGGAATCATACTCCTCTTGAGTCACAAGCACAAACCTGGTGGGAGACTTCTTGTTGAAAGGTTTCCTCTTCAAATGAGGCTTCTTTTATTCAACCTTGTACTTGTCCTTACGAATGAGTCTGCCACAAATGGTGATCGTCTTGACAAATGTAGCAAGACCTCACCCTTTGAGTCCCTTCATTGCCATAGAGAGACTTGGTCTCCCCTTCAACATATGCCTTGGCCTTGGATGGATTCTTACAAAACTTTTGCACGGTGAGAGCAATGACATCTATGAGCACGTGTTCATATTTTTGATCCTTCAACGGGGCCAAGTGCTCAATGCAAGCTTCTTGATAATAAATCTCTCTTGACACTACCTTGGGCTTCAAAGCAACCGATGCTACTTTGTGCATCCCTATGGCTCTAGCATGGTTGTCAAGAGCATTTTTGGTTTGCACTTGATAGGAGAACATTTGTTGCATCACTTGGGTTGAGGACAAGCAGGAAAGTCGTGTCTTTCTTGAATGCTCTTCAAGTACGTGGGCTCAAAATCCATGAGAGCAATTATGTACTTCCTCTTTATCCATGCATAATAAATATACTTGGAAAGAGTCTTGAGCCTTCGGTACATGTATTCATGGTTCTCACTATCATGCATATAGACTCCTTCGGCCTCATTGCTTAAGGCATCATACCTATTCCTTTGCATACTCTCATTTCCCACAAACATGATGACAAGAGCATTTGATACGTCTCCAACGTATCTATAATTCCTGGTGTTCCATGATGATATTATGCCAATTGCTACATGTTTTTGCCCTTATTTATAGCATTTTTACACGTCTTTCGAGACTAACCTAATAACAAGATGCCAAGTGCCAGTTCCCTTTTATTTTTCACAAAAGTTGTTCTGGAAATATTCTCGGAATCGGACCCCACAAATACCGAAGTTCCTATTTTCCCCAGAAGCATCCAAAAGACCGTAGAGGAGTCGAAGACGGGCCTCAAGGGGCCACACCATGGGGTGCCCCCTTGGCCGCGCCAGGGGTGGTGTGGGACCCCAGGGCTCCACCGCCTTTGTCCTTTCGCCTATTTATTCCACCGGATGGAAAACCCTAAACACCTATCAAATATCCCCGAAAAGTTCCGCGCGGCCTCCGTCGTCGTCAACCCTAGATCAAGGGGTTCTGAAGCTGTCTCCCGGCACCCTTCCTGAGAGGAGATCATCACCGGAGGCCTCTTCATCACCATGCCTGCCTCCGGAGTGATGTGTGAGTAGTTCATCCTTGGACTACGGGTCCATAGCAGTAGCTACATGGTTGTCTTCTCCTCCTATGCCTCCATGTTTAGATCTCGTGAGCTGCCTTCCATGATCGAGATTGTTCTTATGTAATTATATGTGCTGTGTTTGCTGGGATCCGAAGAATATTGAACTTATGCCACGTTGATTATAGTCTTTATTGCATATGTTATTTGTGATCTTGCATGCTTTCCATTGCTAGTGGTTGCTCTGGCCAAGTAGTTGCTAGTGACTCCAAGAGGGAGTATTTATGCTCGATAATGGGTTCATGCCTCCTTTTCGCATGTGCTCGAGTGACAGAAACGTGACGGGGTAGGATGTGTTGTTCCCACTAGGGAGAAAACAGCGGTGTGAGTGCCTGCGTGTACAATCATTGCTTACATTACACACGTTAATTGCTTAATGTGATTATCTGTTGCTTGCAACTTCATACCTAAGGGGGTTCGGATGATAACCTCAGGGTGGATTATTAGTCATAGATGCAGTTGGATTACGGTCTATGTATATTGTTGTAATGCCCCCACTAAATATCATAGTAGTCATCATGTCATGAATGTGCACTACGGTGCAACCTTTATTTCTCAATTGCCCAGCTGTAAGTTGTTCACCCAGCATTCTATCTTTTATGGAGAGATACCACTAGTGAACCTATGAACCCCGGTCCATTTTCCTACACTGTTAAACAAACCTCTACAATGTCCTGCTTTTCTTTACTTACTGCAAGCATACACCATTTTCCACACTATACGTCTAATCTTTGTTTTTAGCAAGACCGGTGAGATTGACAACCTCACTATACCGTTGGGACAAAGTATTTTGGTTGTGTTGTGTGCATGTTCTGCGTTGTTGCTGACACCGGTGAGGCGCCATCACAACCGTCAGTGGCATCAACCTTCCGAAGATTATCTTTCTCCTACTAGATTGATAACCTTGGTTCTTAACTAAGGGGAGATTCCTACTGCTTTGCTCATCACACCCTCCTCTTGGGGTCTCCCAATGAGTGTAAGATCTGCACCATCCAGGACTTTTTCTGGCGCCGTTGCCGGGGAGAAAGAAGTCTTCTATAAAGGGGAGTCTCTCACTCTCAACCTATTTATTTTGTTTATAGTCTTGTTTTTATTTTTTTATCTTGTTTTGCTTCTTTACATCAAAAACACAAAAAAGAAATAGTTTACATTATAGCTGTTATTTTTGCTTTTCAGCTCTTAGTTTAATCTCTAATCATGATTCTACCAAAGTTTACCTTCAAATACGTACCAATAGGTAGCGGTGATATAATTGGGGAAGATAATATTGGAGAGTTCTTTAATTATGTTAGTAAGCACAAAAAATTTGAAGATAGATCCTTAGCTGAACTTGCTCCAGATTATGAAACCGCTGCAGCATCTCTAGTTCGTATGCTGGAAGCTAGGTTTTTTAATCTTAATCCCATAATGCAACAAATGTTCCTCAACCTTGATAACATAAGGATAGCGAAAAAAGAGAGTTTATTCTAGAAACTTTGTTTAAAGAATTTAGTGATGTTGCCATTGAGGCTAGAATTTTTTTTAACCGATTTGAGATGTCACGCTCATGTGTAGAAGTTAATAGCACACCGGGTAAAGCCAATGATAAGGTAATTAAAATACCAATACCCTTTAAATTGGTAGGAATGCATGAAGCTCTAGAAAAGAATTTCGATTGGATTGTTCCTGCAAACCCATTTGATGAAAGTAGTGTGCCTAAAAGCGCTGATAAAGGGACATCGAAAACTTCTATAGATGAATTACAATTCATTTTTTATGATATTTCTAACATTAATTTTGATGTTTCTTCACCTGAAAACACTTGAGTTGCTTTCTATGCCTAGCTGAAAGGCGTTAAAGAAAAGCGCTACCGGGAGACAACCCGTTTTATTTCTCTGTTTTCAATCTGTTTTACTTCATTTTCTTTTTTTTTCTTTGGATCTGGGTGTTGTATATTTCCTTATCAACCCCTCTGTATCTTCTCTTTGAGTTTTTTTTTAGCCAAGTAAAGCCTCTAGTGGAAAGTTGAGACTATATTTTGGATTTCGTCGCATAAAACAGATTTCTGCTGTCCACTGAAATTCGTATAAAATCACATAAAATTCAAAATGACCTGAGTTTTCTTGTGCGTAATACTGGGATATATACGCAACTTTTCTTAGTTTACCACTTTTTGATTTGAGCAATAGAAGATTTTCGAAAAAAAACATATTTACCTGTTGTCCTGTTTTAACAGATTTCTGCCAATAATTGCATTTGCATCTTAATCTCTTTCTTTTGGTGTTCTTTTGAGAAAAATAGTTTTAAAAGAATTTGTGTCAGTAGCTAATGTGTTTTTGAGTGTTATTCTTGTGTTGAAACTGAACCATGTGAATTTATTATTTTGATTGCACTAACGTTGCCAATGAAGATTGTGAGAAGTTTGCTGTGAAGGTTTTCAAGGGTCAAGAGATGAGGACAATATGACGTGATCAAGAAGATGATCACCCTAAACTTTGGGATGCCCCGGAGTTACATCCCCTCAGATTCCAAGAAGACTCAAGCTTCTAAACTTGGGGATGCCCAAGGCATCCACTTCTTCATCGACAAGTTATTAGGTCACTTCTAGTGAAACTATATTTTTATTCGGTCACATCTTATGTGCTTTACTTGGAGTGTCTTTTAGTTTTGCTTTCATTTTATTTTTGTTTTTGCAATAAGCTTGGTTGGACCCCAACATTCTTTTATTGGAGAGTGACACGCTCCGCTTTTTCATGGGAATACTTTGTATTATTAATCTTTGTCTCGTTGCTGCATTTATTTAGCTCCTATTTTGCATGCATCTCTTATCAGAGCTGTTAGTTTTAGTAGTATTATATGATTAATCTCATTTTTTATTTCTGTAGAATTTAGAGAGTTTTTGTTAAATCATGTTTTGTATGGTGCTTGTTGAGAAAAGAAACAACTGCTTGAAGTAGAATTTTTAATGGTGCAAGTACAAGCTTGTATAGACTGTGGATAGAACTTTTTCATGCCATGCTAGATGTTATTTTAGTTTTAAAGCCTTGTGGTTATTGAGTATCATGAATAATCCTCAAATAGATGAGAGTGTTTAATGTGCCATTGAAAGATTCATGAGTAGTTCTTGTCATAGTAAAGCATAAATTTATGGTATTCTTTTTCGAATGTTTTATTTGGTTGACTTGGCGCATGATCAAACCATGTTTATGCCTATGAATCAGTCACGAATAGCTTCCATGACCATTTAGTTTTTGAACTTGTGATACCACTTATGCTTTGATGAATGATGTTTATGCCTCTATGCATGATTATGTCTCTTATGATCTCTTGATTTGTCGCTCCCGGTCTTTTTCTAGCATCCACCTGTACTGAGTATGAGCTCTACTCGTGCATCCAACTCCCTAAAACAAAGTTTTTCCCATTGTGTCCACCATACCTACCTGCATGTGGTATTTCACTGCCACTCCAAGTAAATTGCTCATGCGCTACCTTTAAAACTTTCAAAATTACTCCTGTTTTGTGTTCCTGTTTTTGCTCATGAGGACGTCAATAGAGAATCCTTATCTCACCTTTTGATTGGATTTCACACCCTGGACTAGTGGCTACATCCGCTTATCCAAATGATAGAAGAGCTGGCAGCGGGGTGCCCAGCCCCAAATTAATGCAAACAAATTCTCTTCACTATTTTTTCCCCTGATTTATCAGTCAAAGCATAATTGTGTAAAGAAAAGAGAAAGAGGGATGACCTTCTACCCAGATGCGTCCTTCACATGGGAGACGCTCTTGTGAAATCTAGTTGGCTTGTGACGTACTGTATTTTATGTTTACCATTCGTTGACATTAGTATACATCTCTTAAAATATAGACACTCCTACATGGTATGTGATTGTTGGTAGCCACCTGAGGATTCAGTTAACCATGGTTTCTGAAAGATGGATGGGAGGAGTGTCAAACTTTAAATACCTTTGCTTAATAAAATAAAAGCTCTAGCACATGACTTGATCCCTGCTTCCCTCCGCGAAGGGCCTTTCTTTTACTTTTATGTTGAGTCTCCATTTTTTAACTTTATCCACAGTTGAGAGAGCATTTTTTCCATTCTGAGTTTTATGTGCATTTGTCGCATAAATATCATTAGTTGATTCATTAAGTGATATTGCTTGTTCTACAACTATTTGTTCTAGTCTTCCTCATGAACTTTGAAGGTGTCCTGGCATTTATGTTTTGTCCCACTCTTAAGGACTACCGAAATACCACTTTGCCATGATTTTCCTATACTTGAAACAAACGTATATCTTTCTTTGCATTATTATTCATGATATTTTATTTGAGTTACTTCTCACGATGCAAAGTGATTGCTATGCTTTATTATTAAATTTCTATTTATCATGTTTGTGTTTAAAGTTCTATGATCTCAACTTACATATGCTTTTACATTTTTATGGTCAAGTTTATGTTAGTAGCATGTCCCCTTAGAAATTATTTTGTTTTATTGTTTACCTACTCGAGGATGAGTAGGTACTAAGCTTGGGGATGCTTGATACGTCTCCAACGTATCTATAATTTCTGGTGTTCCATGATGATATTATGACAATTGCTAAATGTTTTCTCCCTTCTTTATAACATTTTACACGTTTTCCGGGACTAACCTATTAACAAGATGCCAAGTGCCAATTCCCTGTTTTCTGCTGTTTTTTTATTTCAGAAAAGTTGTTCTAGAAATATTCTCGGAATTGGACCCCACAAATCCCGAAGTTCCTATTTTCCCCGGAAGCATCCAGAAGACCGAAGAGGATTCGAAGACGGGCCTCACGGGTCCCACACCATGGGATGGCGCCCCCTTGGCCGTGCCAGGGGTTGGTGTGGGGCCCCCAGGGCTCCATCGCCTTTGCCCTTTTGCCAATTTATTCCCCCCCCCCCGGATGGAAAACCCTAAACACCTTATCAAATATCCCCGAAAAGTTCCGCAGACGCCATCGTCATCAACCCTAGATCAGGGGGGTTCTGAAGCAGTCTCCCAACACCCTGATGGAGAGGAGATCATCACTGGAGGCATCTTCATCACCATTCCTGCCTCCAGAGTGATGTGTGAGTAGGTCATCCTTGGACTACGGGTCCATAGCAGTACCTAGATGGTTGTGTTCTCCTCCTATGCCTCCATGTTTAGATCTCATGAGCTTCCTAACATGATCGAGATTGTTCTTATGTAATTCTATGTGTTGTGTTTGCTGGGATCTGATGAATATTGAACTTATGCCGAGTTAATTATAGTATTTATTGCATATGTTATTTGTTATCTTGTATGCTTTCCGTTTCTAGTGGTTGCTCCGGCCATGTAGTTGCTAGTGACTCCAAGAGGGAGTATTTATGCTCGATAGTGGGTTCATGCCTCCTTTTCGCCTGTGCTCGAGTGACAGAAACGTGACGGGGGAGGATGTGTTGTTGCCACTAGGGAGAAAACAACGGTGTGAGTTCCCGCGTGTACAATCATTGTTTACATTACACACATTGCTTAATGCGATTGTCTTTTGCTTGCACCGTAATACCTAAGGGGTTCGGATGATAACCTGAGGGTGGATTATTAGTCATAGATGCAGTTGGATTACGGTCTATGCATATTGTTGTAATGCCCGCACTAAATATCATAGTAGTCATCATGTCATGAATGTGCACTACGGTGCAACCTTTATTTGTCAATTGCCCAGCTGTAATTTGTTCACCCGGCATACTTTCTTTTATGGAGGGACACCACTAGTGAACATATGGACCCCGGTTCATTTTCCCACACTCGTAAACAAACCTCTACAATTTTCTGCTTTTCTTTACTTACTACAAACATGCACCATTTTCCACACTATACGTCCAATCTTTGTTTTCAGGAAGACCGGTGAGATTGACAACCTCACTGTACCGTTGGGACAAAGTAATTTGGTTTTGTTGTTTGCAGGTTCCGCGTTGTTGCTCACACCAGTGAGGCGCCATCACCACCGTCAGTGGCATCAACCTTCTAAAGATCCTCTTTCTCCTACTGGATTGATAACCTTGGTTCTTAACTAAGGGGAAATTCCTACCGATGTGCTCATCACACCCTCCTCTTGGGGTCTCCCAACGAGTGCAAGATCTGCACCATCAGCATCTCATGTTTCCTTGGCGGTGGAGTATTATTGGAGACGAGGCATGTGGTTTGGACCCACGGCTTGTTGAATTACGTATAAGGCGGTGTAGTGGAGTTGAAAATATACGGCTTCTCTTCTTGTCAAGTTCTTGGGGTCATGTGGCTTGTATCCATCTCGAGTGACCCTCCAAAGTTCAATACAAGAATAGTTAAAGTGAGTTTCCATGTAATATTTCCACTCACCAAAAGAATGTGCATCAATTTTAGGAGGTTCTCCTCTAGGAATTATATGAGGATGTGGGACGGGGGGATCGGGAGAATAGTGTCCTTCGAAGGAGTGGAACTCTCCTTTTCCTTCCGTACCCTTATCGATGGATTTATTAGCGGAAGCATCTTTACGTGGTTCACCATTAGTACCTTTCTTGGCACCCTTCGAGATTGTATCCGAAGGAGATGAAGTGGAGGTCTCCGGTTCCTTGGATTTCATGAGTTGAATCATAAATGTACGCAACTCATCCATTTTTTACTCCATGGATGAGGTCAATGAATTTTCATCTCACTGAGATCATCCGTAGTCAGTTGCGCCACGGAACTGATGTCATCCGGATCATCGGCCATACTAAACTCTTAGGCGGTTAAGCCCGATAAAAGAGTCGAGGCTATGGTACCAATTGCATGGATAGTAAGGGCACCTAGAGGGGGGGTGAGTAGGTGCTACAACCAATTTTAATTTTTTTTTTTCAAGATTAGGCTTGACACAAAGGTAAATTCTCTAGATAATGCAACTGTGGTGAATTTACCTATATGACAAGAACAAAAATAAAAGCAATACAAATACAAGTAAAGGATAAAGGAACGAGATAACCGATAGGAAGGACGCGGAGACACGATGTATTCCCGAGTTCCTCCTTTTTAAGGGAGTACGTCTCGTTGGAGGGGTGTGAGTTTTGCCACGAAGGCCTACTCAACGCCACAAAGGCCTCACCCTATTCTCCAATGAACTCTGCCACAAAGGCCTAGTCCACCTTCCACTATTGATCCCCTTTGAGGCGGGAATCGATTCATTTACAAACAAGTTTGGGGCACACACTCACAACCAAATTGGGGGCTCCCAGCAATCACAAGAATCACCAGAGACAAGATGTCTAGGTTCTCCACAAGAGGAAACCCTAGACTAGTTCTCCTCAAGCAAATGAGGGGGGAAATGAAATCCGGTTGGTCAATACGTAGATCAGGGCCTTCTACTTCAATCCAACAAAGATCAACACTTTTGGGTGGAGGGATTAGGAGATCTAGCAAGGTGGGTGAGCTCTAGCAAAGGTGAGATCTATTCTGGACGAGCTTACTGGAGGTCGGTGGAGGAGAGGGGGTATTTATACCCCTCGTAACTTTTAGAGCCGTTGGAGACTTTTCTAACAAAGTCACACCGGAGACTCCGGTCTGAGAATTTCGCCAGTCTTCATACCGGAGACTCCGGACAGAATCCGGCCTGTCTCCGGTGTGGCTCAAGCGGGTAAAACCACACCTCCAGCACTGCTTTCTTCTTGGGAAACCATAAGTCCGGAGACTCCGGTGCGCCATACCGGAGACTCCGGTCTACACTTTGCTTGGCCTTCACTTCATCGCGCAGAGGTTGTCTGTGGTTCAACGAACATCACAAGTGCAAGTAGGTCCGGAGACTCCAGTGTATCTCTGGCAAATCTCCAGACAGAGTCTAGCGGGTGACACCAGAAGTGCAGCACGATTTCTTTTCAGAAATACACCCACACCGGAGACTCCGGAGTATCTCCGGTAAGTTTCCGGAGTGAGTCCAGCGGGTGACACCAGACTCACATCATAGGTTATTTCTCGGGAGAACTCCATACCGAAGACTCCGGTCTGGGAGACCAGAGACTCCGGCCTAGAATGAAATTCCAGCAGGAGTACCACACTGATCTTTGTCGTTTTTGATTCTCAACACCACCATATTAAATATTATCATAGACCTTGAAAAACAGCAACACACTTAAGATGATACGTGTGTTGTTAACAAACATCCAAAACAATATGATTTAAGTGCATTTGCACTTTCAGATGCCACCACCGCGTCCGCCCTAGGGTGCGGACTGACGGTCGACCGATGTCCATGTTCGGTGCCTGGCCGGCTGCAGCGGCAGAGCAGTCGGTGAAGACCATCCAGTTCAAAGGTTCCCTATGCTCTCGTACGCGTTCTTCAAATGTAGCTACGGATCCGGCCACGGGATATGGAGGCCCGGAGCGCGGATCCCTCCACGAACATAGCTGTGTGGGAGTCGGCCGTCGGGACGCCGTTGCCTTGCTCGATGGATTCGGCCATAAATACTGTCCCAGCCTCCGTTTGGTCGGATTTCATCGCCACCGCAGCGCTTATCGCAACAGGGGGCTTGTGAGGGAGAAGGGAAGACTGAAAGAGGTTGATGGATCGCGGGAGCTCCGGCGGATAATCTCCGGCAGCGTGAGGCGGAAGGTGGCGGAACCCTAGATTCATTCGCCTCTCATGGAGAGAGACATGCCTTAGAGGAGACAAAGGTTGGGAAAAAAAACGCTTCAGTTTTTTGAAGAAAGGACTGCGGGGTAATTTCTGAAACTTCAAGGACCCATGCGCAGAAAATCGGCCATCAGCCGCCAACAGGTGGGACCAATCTGAGGACGAACTGAGAGGCCACCAATTCACGCTACATTAGAGTTTGGAGGGATGTTGCCAGCCATAAATTCCTATAGAGAGGAGGCAGGAGAGGAGGAGCAGGGGAAGAGGGAGCTCGTCAGCATCTCACTGTTACAAATAATTATTTCCTATTTATTTCAGGGAATAACCCCGCACTTGTAACCCACCATTGTGCGAACCGTAGGCAGTTAGGATCTGGAGCGTCGCCTCCAGGAACCGACTATAGAAAGGACGCATCCTTTGGAAGCGCTCTTTCACTTTGTATAAGTATCGGATCCGATCATCAATAAAGAACACTTGATTCATTCTCTCGTTTACATCTCGAATCTTCACACGTTATCAGCACCTACTCTACCGAGAGAGCAAATTGGTCGGACATCATCGGCCGGAATCGCCGAAAAAGACAGGAAACGGGCAAAAGGTGAGAAGAAAAATATGCCTCAGAACCTCCTATCGTTGTTCCTTCGACGGCCGTCCTGTCGCTGCCGCTCAATCAGCCACAACCGTCCCCATGGTGCCGTCGGACGCCGTCGTGCCTACCTTCGAAACCGCGACCTTCGCCGCTTCGGTGGTGGATGGAACGGACACCATCACAACGTCGGGGGCTTCCGGGGTCCTCGCAGCCACCATGGGGGCACTGCCTCGACGCCACCGGTACAGGCTTCTGTGCCAGCCGCGCAGCATCCTGTCACGTCGCTGCCGGTGATTGGGACGGTCGTGCAGCCCCTAGACACAGCCGTGTCGCCGTCGTCCTCGACCCCAAGGGTCGTCGAGGTGGACAGAGACGCCCTTGCGAACGTCTCCGCGCTCGGCTCCGGCGTGCCCACCTTCACGAATACTGATGTCTTTGACACCGTCGCGCCGTCGCGCCCGCCATCCCCAACGCCGGCCTCTCCATCAACCTCACCGCGGGCGAGCGCTCGCAGACGCCTCCTCACCTTAGGCGTCCCTCTACGGAGCTCGCCGTCGAGCAGCCGCGCGCCGCGCGCTGGGTCTTGGAGCCCGGCCGCCCTGTGGCTCGCGAACGGCACCTCAAACGGTGTCACGCCGGGTACCCTGTTCCCCGGAGGCTCCTCAGAGGAGGACGCGCGCGGGGGCTGCTCTTCTCGTCGCTGGTGAGCGCCGGTGCGGCACATCATGCTGGTTGCAAGCAATCGGCTGGCTTTGGAGCTCTCTGCCTGGTTCTGCTTCGTGAGGATAGGGATGGAGAAAATTGGGGATTTTTTCGTATCTCTCTCCCTTATCTATTCGATGGACATGCTTGTGTGGTCCATGTGCCATGTGCATGGGCAAAATCGACCAATCTGGCCCTGACATCAAAGTTTAACACAAAATGAACCCATCTCGAATTTTTAGCCAAATCTAGCCCTTTCTGGTACCGCCAAACATAGCGGCGGTAGGGTTTAGCACGATACCGCCACGGTCCTTGGCGGTAGGATCCTGGTCCACGGTCTCCCCGCACTCCGACGTGGCGTTGAACGGCCATAGGGCTGAGTCGATACCGCCAGGTCTTGCGGCGGTAGACTACTCGTGGTACCGCCTTTACTATTGGCGGTACAGGCCTGGCAAAATTCGGCCCGCGGCCTTTCCCTTCCACATCGCTCTTCGGTTCGATACGGTCAGACAGACCTTTCCCTTCCGGCGGCGGCGGCGGGTGGTGTCACGAGGCGGCGATTTGGGGGCGGAATCCGCCGATTTTTGCCCGGGGATTTGGGCCTCCTCTCTCCTCAAGTAATCTTCCCTCATCCCTCTCAATTTTATCCGTGGATTGGGCCGGTTCTTGTTGATTTTCGGAACCCTAGATTCACATGTAGTCTCTAGTTGATAATTTCTTGTGGATTGGTACGATTCTTGTTGATTTTCGGAACCATAGATCATATGTAGTCTCTAGTGTCTTGTGGATTGGTCCAATTTTTTGTTGTCTCTAATTTAGGATTGACATGTGTTCTTCATACTTGATAATATTTGTTCTACATTCATATGGTTCAATGATTAGGATAGCAGTTTGTTGGAGATTAGGAAAGAAATTTGTTTGCTTCAAACTTATTTGATCTAGATTTATGTGTGTTTGCTTCATACTTATATGTAAAATTGCATAATGGATGTATTATGTATGTATGGATATTTCTTTGATTTCTATTTGAAAGTGGATGCATTGATGGATGGATGTTTAGGAGAGTTGTGCTTTGTTTTTTGTTAATGGATGCATAAGCATTTATCTTTGTTTTTAATTTTTTCACTCACTAATTTGTAGGATGGACGACCCACCGGAACCTTACTATCCCGGGCTTGATTTAATTTACGACAAGGAGCATCGTGCCCGGTTCATTGAGAGGCATGTGGAAGGAGTAGAGGTAATGCAAACAATGTTATCTATTTTTTTGACGCAACTACGACAGATAGTGAGCACACTTTCTTTTAAAATTTTCAGATCGTTCCTATGAGAATTAGGGGCCACAATGCGGATGACATGCCGTATGATGTCCGGTACGATCCATACTTCGAGATGGCGGGTCTTCTACCCTTTGTCCTCCAATTCAAGCGAAAGCCGCCCACTTTCAACCACACGGCCATGACCGCCCTTGTCGACCGTTGGAGACCCGAGACACACACTTTCCATCTGCCGTGCGGAGAGATGACGGTCACTCTGCAGGACTTCGCCATGATCACGGGCCTTCCAATGGACAGAGAGGCTCTCACTGGTAGGGTGGATAACATTGGATGGCGGCAAAGGGTTTTTGACCTCACAGGAAGACAACCCCCGTTGCCACCGGAAGGAAGGAAAGACACTAGGACCTTAGGTGTCTACTACACGTGGTTGCGAGAGTTTGGGGCCTGCCCGGCGGATGCCGATGCGCAGGTGGTGCAACAATATGCCCGGGCATACATTTGGTATGTGTTAACCAAAGTGATATTTCCGGATACGTCGGGGGACACCGCCTCTTGGATGTGGCTTGACCCTTTACGTGACTGGAACGTCAAGTATAGTTGGGGGGCCGCTGGTCTAGCCTTCCTTTATCGGCAGGTAAAATTGTAATAGCTTAGCTTTCATGTATATGAATTTTTTTCATCTTTTATTTGACATGAGTGTTAATTTGCAGCTAGACATGGCATGTCGTAAGAAGGGCTCGGGAGCTTCTTTGGGTGGTGCTGTGTGGCCCCTTGCAATTTGGATGTGGGAGCGGATTCCGGTCGGACATCCTCGCAAACTCACACGGAATGCATGGGATTACGATTTGGAAGGAGATGAATGGCGGCTTCCCACGATCGCATACGAGTGGGACAAAGTTGAGGGGTATAAAGAATCGTCCATGGGCCGTTACAAAAGCTATACCAACGAGTTCGACACGCTAACTTTTGACTTGGTAAGCATGTGGTTTGGATTTTGTGTGTCAATCTCTGTTATCTAATCTTTAGTTCGGTTGTTATTGTTATGTAGGTCGAATGGACTCCATACCGATGGGAAAGGAGTTTTCGTATAAACGCGATGTGTTTGCGTGACCAGGCTCTTTGGCGCATCAAGTGCCCGATGATATGTTTCTATGCCGTCGAGTGGCACCTCCCGCAGTGAGTTGCCAAACAATTTCGACGGAGGCAACACACTCCGCCGGCGAATCAGAGCACAAGTGTTGATCTTCATAGGTGAGTGTTCAAGTTCGAGAACACTTGTGTATTGTCAATAACAACTAAATCTTAGACTGCTTTGTTTATCAGGATTGATCGGAAGAAGTGCCCTAAAGAGAAGGAATGGGATCGTAGACACAAGACATGGGTTGATATGTGGAATGATAGAGCTAAAACTCGTGAGTTGGATGGTACGATGGATAGAGAAAGTGATTATGTGGTGCACCTTGCTTGGCATGAAGAACAACACCGCCTAAAGCTAAAACCAGCTTGGACCACACAAGATTGTTTGGATTTAGGGGCTGAAGATGGTGACAATGAATACAACATGACGGTCCGGGAGAGCGCGGGAAATCATAAGGACTACGCACCGGTTTTTAACCGTGTGGTATGACAAAAAACTTACCTAATTGTAACATGCCTTCCGCATTCATCACTTATATAAATTTATCGTTGCTTTTATAGGGCTTAGAGCTTAACCGAAGCGTCAACGAGGCCGCGGTTGCACTTTCAAAGGAGCCCGATACTGAGGAGGCCGAGACAAGTCTTAGAGACACACTGACGGTATGTGCATATTTCAATATCCGTGGAGTCAACTTTATTTTTCAATATCCGTGTGATGTATGACATCTTTCCATGTGTAGAGTATAATGCGTCGGTGTCGTCGGATGGCAGCTTTTCTTTCTTGCCACGGTAGTATGGCCACTAATGTTCACGAGGATCGCTCGGAGGAAGAGGTTGAAGAGGAGGAACATGAGAGTGAGGCTGGCTCGGATGAAGAGGCCGAACAGGAGCAGGAGCACTCAGAGGAGCAAGAGGGAGAGGACGGCTCGGAGGAAGAGGCCGAAGAGGAGGAGGAGGACCCGAGCTGGGAGGAGAGGAACGTGTCACAAGGTGCACCACAACCAAGCCAGCCAACGGGTAGACCCCGAACACGGAAGAAGATCTTCAGCCCCGAAGGACAAAAAATCCCTACTCGTTCAACCGCCGCAAGGCGACAACTGGTCCATCAAGACCGGACAAGTTAGCGTCCAAGAGGGGAAGGGGAAAATGATCTAATTGTTATCACCACTATGTGATGTCAAGTGAACTAGATATTTTGTGTTGTTTAGATGATGACCGAAACTATGTGATGTTAAGTGAACCGGTACCACTTTGTTTAACGTGGATTTCGTCATCTTAAATGTGAACTTGTTTATCTGTCGGAACTTATGATAGTGTTGTTGTCAAGAAGAAATGTTGTCAAGTTCATTTTCCTGGGAATAATCTGTTGTTTATCTGTATTTTGCTTATAAATTGCTCAAGTGTCAAAGGCAGTAGAAGAATAAAAACTTACAGTTGATTCCAGGCCGTACCGCCAATACAACCGGCGTTACCTTCCCCAAACGTACCGCCAGTTTACCCGGCGGTAGGAATTTGGCCTCCAAGCCATTTTCTTCGGGCCAGCGTTTTCGCCTGGCGGTACCTGGCAGACCCTACCGCCAGGTCTTCCGGCGGTACGGTTTTGGCCTCCGAGGCCATTTTCTTCGGGCCAGCGATTTCGCCTGGCGGTACGTTAGTTGTGGTACCGCCAGTATAGCTGGCGGTAGGACCTGGAACAATTCATAAACTGTTTTCTCTTCGGTACTTTGGAAAGAAAAATGATGATTTAGCCTCAATGCACAATTCTTAGAGAAATTTACACCAACACAATGCACAACAAGTTTGCATACATAGTTGAACACAAATACATAGGAAGTTTTATGATAAAATCACAACAAGTGTGCCATAGCGAAATCGACGACAAGTTCTCGAAATAATACGACAACAAGTTTTGCACCTAGTTCAACATAAGTCCGCTACGAGTATCTCATAGAGACAACAAAGGGTTTACAAGTCCAACACACGGGGCCATTTTCCCTTTTTGTCACGCTCTTTGTCTCCAGCCTGTGCGGTCTCCACCCTCTCTCGCTTTTTCTCCCTCTCCGCCGCACGAGATTCCTTAGCTTTGCGCCTCTCCTCCTCCTCCATCTTACGTCGAATCTCTGCACGACGTTTGCGCTCTTCTTCCATCTTCTCTTCGCGCTCCATCTCGAGCCACCTTCCCCTAATGCATTGACGCTCAATCTCCATAAGCTTCAAGGTCTCTCGCGGCTGCTCGTGATCTATCCATGTGTAGTATGAGCAAAGAGGAGGGGGAGACTGCAAAAAACATGCATATTAGTCAACTTCGTATTGAATGGGAGTGTTCAAATTGAATAAGGACGTAACATACCATGGGGCGATCGTACGGGGTTCGTGGACGGTCGGGAGATCTAGTATAGTTGGGACACATGAAAAACCTTCTTCCTCTAAGGGTTGAATTGTCGGTGCACTCTTTCACAATACAAGGATCATCACACCAACAAGTAGGAGTTTTCACCCCTTTGTCTTCTTCGTCCAAACTGGTACGGTTCGCCTTGTTTGGCTTATAATTTTGATCGCCACAAGGGGGCCTATCACTGGGCTCCGAGGAAGCCATGCCTACAACAAGAATTGTTAGCAACATTAGTATACACATGAAACAATACAAAAATAAGAAAATGCACAGAATATCAATGTGTACCATTTATTATTTATTAAACTATGAACTAACTAGTTACAACGCGCTCTTCCACGTGGAGTCATTCCTAAAAGAAAGCGAACACCACGTGAGCGAAAAGCACCACTTCCACCAACACCATGACCAACACCATGACCACCAACACTACCACCACCACCACTCCCACCACCACTAGCACCAACACCACTCCCACCAACACCATGACCACCACCACCACCACCATGACCACCACTATGACCACCACCATGACCACCACCACTCCCACCGCCTCTACCACCACCACTCCCACCGCCTCTACCACCACCAACACCATGACCACCACCACTCCCACCGCCTCTACCACCACCAACACCATGACCACCACCACTCCCACCGCCTCTACCACCACCGTCGGCTTGGCTTGAGCTAGGACGGTCGGCCTTTGATTTTTTTCGCCTTTTAGAGCATGTTCTATTATTGTGACCTACATCATTGCATTGGCCACATTGATTGGTGGGATCACGAGGCTCCATGAAATGGCCGCTACCCCATTCTCCCATGCGGGTTGTATATCCACCAAGTTTATCCATGTCATTTCTAAACCTCTTTGTCCTCCTCCTACCCTTGGTTTGTACCATGAGTTTCGGATCTGGCATGATTACGGGGCCATTATACTCAGGCCACTGTGATTGGTCCAAATAAGGCTCGAATCTAGCCGCCCAAGTCTTAGCCACCGCCTCCAACGAGTATTCATCCAATCTCACCGTTTCAGGATGAGAAAGATCCACCGACCTTATGTTTGCCGCCGTTATCAGGTGCGAGCAAGGTAAGTGGATCAAGCTAGGCCTCCTGCAAGAGCACTCACGTGTTTTCAGCATCACCTTCAATGACCGACCTCCAAATTGCACACCATCTCGTGTTGTTCCTCCCGGCTCATTGACTTGGTAAATCCATTCATTATTGTCAAAGCACTCCGCCGTTTGCCTCTCGGATTTGCTATTTTGTAGCTCCATCCAGTCATCTACTTTTGGAGGATACAAATTCCCTGCGTCAATCAATTTATCGGTCTCCGCGGAATGCTTCTGAAAATAAGCATTCAACTTTTGGAAAGTGTATTCCGCTATTGCCGTAACGGGCAATGTTAGTGCCATAATTTTCTTCATCCACTTGGCCACTTCCATTCATCTCCAATTCAATTTGTTGACTCGAAGGAGGTTGACTCATATCATTGATCTCGACCGCAACATCATGTGACACATTCCGAGTTGGGGGAAATGCATATTGTGAGGGGGAGGCACATTGGTTCAAATCAAAATGCAACCGATCGCCAACAATCTTGGTAGCAAATAACTCAAGTGACTTGTCTTCAGAGGCCGCAACAACCTCTTTGTATGCCTCCCAATCTAACTCGCAAGTGATTGGTATTTTTTTCTTTCGAGGACGATGCCCCGATCCAACAAAATATCTTCCTTCTAGTTCAACTTTCTCCCCCACATCCATCCATTTCAAAACTTCTCTTACTCTTGCCACAACCTCGGCAAACGTCGAACTCTTGGAAAAAATCATCACTTTTTCCCCATCATCAACAAACTCTCCATTGTTACCAAAAAATGATTCCTTATCAATATAATGGACATTCACGATTCTCGCCATCTAAGAACAAATGACAATAAACGCAAAGTATCACAATACCATAAAATATCAAACACTCATAATTTTTTCCATTAGCCACTTGTTTCTAACCACTAAAAGAAAACCCTAGAGCCAACCATAAATCTAAGTACAAATCACATGTATATGGTTATCCCATATGATTTCTACACATTTCAAACACTATATAACTCATATTCCATAGCTAGTAAAGTTGGATTTGGAAGAAATCAACAAATCTAGGGTTTGCCTTAATGTTACAAATGCCACAAAATAGCAAAATTTCAACCAAGAAAAAGATGGGATCTGAGAGAGATTACCTCAAAGGATGCAAATACTCCAAATGCACGAGCAAAACCCTCCGATTTGGAGGGATTTGAGAGGGGTGTGAGTGGGGAGGAGAGAGAGATATAGAGCAGCAGCTCGGGTAGAGGGAAGAAAGGAAAATGGGGTAGGGTGAGGGGCTGCGCGCACGGGCAGGAACTTAACATTCCAGATGGCTACCGCCAAGTATGACGGCGGTACCTTGCTTAGTCTACCGCCAAACTTTCTGGCGGTATCGTTTCAGCCCTAGGGCCGTTCAACGCCACGTCGGAGTGCGGGGAGACCGTGGACCAGGATCCTACCGCCAAGGACCGTGGCGGTATCGTGCTAAACCCTACCGCCGCTATGTTTGGCGGTACCAGAAAGAGCTAGATTTGGCTAAAAATTCGAGATGGGTTCATTTTGTGCTAAACTTTGATGTCAGGGCCAGATTGATCGATTTTGCCTGTGCATGCGACTGGAATCTGGCCGAACGCTACTTAGCTTACTTTCTGTTTGCTTTTCTGCAGTACTGGTTCAACTTATCAGCAACTAGCCATCTAACAGTAACAGCAGTATGTAGCAGTTTTCAGTCACCTGTTACACTGTTCTATTTTGGTACTACTATATTTATCTGTCGAGTACGATGTATTCCAGACTATCTAAGGTGTAAATATATTTCCATGTTTTTGATACATGTCGAGATTATTACATCTATTTGCAATAGAGATTTTAAATTTCTTGCAAATATGCAAAGTTAAAAGTGCTTTTTCGTCAAATTGATGTTTTGGAATCATGAGGTACTGTTTGAGCCTACATTTTGTCATGTATGACATTATGATTGCCAATGTGCTCTCCCAAACATTTAATTAAGTTACGACATAAGGCATTCGAAGCGTGAGTACTACTCCGCTAATGCTGTTAGATCTACTCCAAAAAATCTTTTGGTGATTATCTACAACGTGTCATGCTTAACAATTTGAGGTCCACACTAATGAGTTCAAGGCCACTACTTGAATCTTCATTTATTTTGCATAGTTCATTACGACATAACCATGATGGATTTTAATTTACCAAATGTAAATTAATATTCTCTGGTTTACCATGTAGGTAAACGATGGCTCGAGAGTTTGAGGCACTCGCTTTCAACGGCCACAACTACCCTATATGGGCCATGGACATCAAGATTTCCCTTGCGTCCCGTGGATTAGTGCGTGCAATCCAGCCCCCGGTGAATCCACCCCCGGTTGGAGTGATGCCGCTGACAGACGAGCAAAAATATGCTACCTTGTACATCATAAGGCACCATATTCACCCAGATCTCAAGTCTGAGTACTTGGAGGAAGAATCCCCTAGTACCTTGTTTCAGGCCCTCAAGACGAGGTATGAACAACAGAAGGCAGTTATCATGCCAGAAGCACTCCATGATTGGACACACCTCCGACTTCAGGACTTTAAGTCCGTCGGGAAGTACAATCACGAGGTTCATAAGATCAGTTCCAAATTGCGCTTTTGCGAGAAGGAACCTACTGACGCGGAGAAGATATAGAAAACTCTGTCTACTATGCTCCCATCGGACAGGATACTCTAGCAGCAATACCGTGCTCGCAACTACCAAGTCTATTCCGAGCTTATTCATATTTTACTTCAGGCTGAAAAGCATGATGAGCTACTCGCTAAGAATGGCTCTCAGAGTCCAGTTGGTTCCCAACCTCTACCTGAAGTTCATATGAATGTCGCGAACGGGCGAAAGTTTGATGGTGGCTTCAACCGCAAGCCTTCGAACTTCAATGGTAAGCGAAAGCGCAACCGGAACAGAAAGCCTAGAAACTCAGACCGTGGGAAAGGCACCGCAAAGCCCAAGTTTGACAAAACTAAGCTTTGCGACAAGTGTGGATGCTACACGCACCCCACTGACAAGTGCAAGACCCCAAAGCATCTGGCCATTCTGTACCAGCAATCCCATGGACGCAACGCACCTCGAGGGAAAAGGTTTGAAGCCAACTTCAACCTTCATCTAGATGGCGGCGATGGAGCTGGTTGTTCGCAAGACGTTCCTCCGGGACCTAGCGACGCCGTTACTCTCCCTCCACCAGAGGACCCCGCGGGAACGGAGGACATGATGGTTGAGTACGCCTCAACCGACATGTTTGGAGACTTTGATTAGTCCCGCTACCTCCTTAGTGATTGATATATTCATGTCCATTTGTGATGTTGTAATTAGAACATAAGTATTGTTGTCATTTATATTGTATCAGCACTATGATATAATAAGATTGTATTCTATGTATTTAAATAAAGGATTCTTACTGAAAATTCTTCATTTTTATATATAGTTCTCTACGGGGACAATCCGATGGAAGAGGAATTATGCCTTGTGGACACTGCTACCACAAACTCCATACTGAGGGAGTTGAAATATTTCCAAACTCTGAAGAAGATGAATGGTGATACTTTAACAATCGCTGGACGCGATACGGTAATTGTTGGCACCGGCCGTGCCATATTTACCCTCCCAGTTGGTACACAAGTGACAATTGAGGATGCATTATTGTATCCCGATTCTTCACGTACCCTAATCAGTTATCGAGATATCCGTAAGAATGGTTTTCACATTGAAACCCATGAAGACAACAAAGAGGAATATTTACTCTTCACAAAAGATCACGGATATGGCAAGCAAGTACTTGAAAAAATTCCCTCTCTATCGTCCGGACTGTACTATACGTACATTAAGCCCGTAGAACATGTTGCTTACAAGGTAATTTTCCAAAATGTTAACGCATTTCAAACCTGGCATGATCGCCTAGGCCATCCCGGTATCGGGATGATGAGGAAGATTACTAGCAATTCCATTGGTCACAATTTGCTTGAGTCCAAATTTCCTCAGTCATCGGATTTTGTGTGCACATCATGTGCCACGGGGAAGCTTATTCTGAGGCCTTCGCACCTCAAGATTCAAGCTGAACCACTTCAATTTCTTGAACGAATTCAAGGAGATATTTGTGGTCCGATCCAACCATTATCTGGACCGTTTAGGTATTTCATGGTCCTTATTGACGCATCTACACGATGGTCACATGTGTGCCTTCTTTCCACACAGAACCATGCATTTGCCAAGATAATGAGGGAAGTAATTAAGTTACAGGCCCATTATCCAGAAAGTCGAATTAAATCAATTCGCATGGACAATGCTGCAGAATTCTCCTCACGTGCTTTCAATGACTATTGCATGGCCCTAGGGATTGAAGTTCAGCACTCTGTTCCATACGTCCACACTCAAAATGGTTTGGCTGAATCCCTAATTAAGAGGATCAAACTCATTGCAAGACCTTTGTTGATGAATTGCAGACTGCCAACATCGTGTTGGGGTTATGCAGTTTTACACGCTGCTGACTTAATACAATTGCGACCTACTGCATATCACAGTACTTCCCCTCTGCAACTGGTACGTGGAAATACACCTAGCATTTCCCATCTGCGTAAGTTCGGATGTGCTACATACATCCCGATCTCACCACCTCAGCGGACATCCATGGGCCCACACAGAAAACTAGGGATCTATGTGGGGTACAAATCGCCGTCGATTATTAAGTACCTGGAACCCTTACTGGGAATCTATTCACAGCCCGTCACGCTGATTGTATATTTGACGAGGAACATTTCCCGGCATTAGGGGGATATTTCAAGTACCAGAAAGAATGCCCGGAAATTGATTGGAATGCTCTTGCCATTTCAGCCTCCGATCCACGTACCCAAGAAACTGAACTCCAAGTTCGGAAAATAATAAATTTGCAACATCTTGCAAATAATCTGCCAGATTCATTTACTGATCTAAAAGGTGTCACAAAATCCTTGAATCCCGCCAGAAATGCGCCCGAAAGAGTGGAGGTACCAACTAAAACCACTCAACTCCCCATTCCAAGAAAGAGGGGGAGTAGTACGGCATCTGACCCGGATCCTGTTCCCGCAAGCAGCAAAGGAGAGCGAGGAGAAACTCCTCGAAGTCAGTAAATGCAAGTAAACTCAACGTTGACAAACACCTTATGGGAAGTATACACCCAGTGGAAGGGCAACCTCCACAACCCAGCTCCAGCTTGCACACACTGGCTGGAACATCGGAACACCTGGACTCATGCGTATTGGGAAATCACGAAGAGTCGTCAAGGGTGCAGGAGATATCCATCAACTATATCGATTCTGAAGAATCATTCAACCGTAAGTCTACGATTGTCGACACTTATTTTTCTGCTACAATTGCAAATACACTTCTTAATGATCATGATCCAAGGACTATCGTTGAGTGTGAAAAACGCTCCGACTGGCCTCAATGGAAGGATGCAATACAAGAAGAAATAGCCTCGCTTAATAAAAGGAAGGTATTCATGGAAGCAATACCAACACCTCCCAATGTTTTCCCTGTGGGATTCAAATGGGTTTTCCTCCGGAAACAAAATGAGAACAATGAGGTGGTGAGATACAAAGCAAGGCTCGTAGCACAGGGTTTCACGCAGAGACCCGGCATTGATTTCAATGAGACATATTCTCCAGTTATGAGTGGTATCACTTTCCGATATCTAATATCTTTGGCAGTGCAAAATCGTCTATCTATGCAGTTGATGGATGTCGTGACCGCATATCTTTACGGGTCACTAGATTCGGACATTTACATGAAGGTTCCTGACGGAATCTCTGTCCCGGATGCAAGCCCAAAATGCAACATGTACTGTGTAAAACTTAACAAGTCTTTATACGGCTTGAAGCAGTCGGGGCGGATGTGGTACAACCGACTTAGTGAGTTTCTTCTTCAGAAGGGTTACTCCAACAATGATGACTGCCCATGTGTCTTCATCAAGAAGTCCTCTTCAGGATTTTGCATCATTTCCGTGTATGTCGATGATCTTAACATCATTGGCAACGCACAAGATATTGATGAAGCACGCAATCATCTAAAGATGGAATTTGAGATGAAGGATTTGGGTAAAACCAAATTTTGCTTGGGTCTACAACTAGAGCACCTTCCCTCAGGAATAATGGTACACCAAACTGCCTATATCCAGAAAATATTGGAGAAATTCAATATGGACAAATCTTATCCGTCTAAAACTCCCATGGTGGTTCGATCTCTAGACATAGAGAAAGATCAATTCAGGCCGAGGGATGATGGAGAAGAGATGTTGGGACCCGAGGTTCCATATCTCAGTGCCGTTGGATCGCTTATGTATCTTGCAAATTGCACGAGACCTGACCTCGCATTTGCAGTGAATCTACTTGCTAGACACAGCGCAGCTCCCACCAAACGCCATTGGGCGGGAGTCAAGAATGTCTTTCGATATCTCCAAGGCACAAAGAATCTTGGCCTATTTTTTCATTTCCAGAGAAATCTGGATTTCAATATGATTGGATACACTGATGCTGGCTACTTATCTGATCCCCATAATGCCAGATCACAAACCGGCTTTGTGTTCCTACATGGTGGAACCGCTATATCATGGAAATCTTCAAAACAGACCCTAGTCGCAACATCCACCAATCATTCTGAAATAATTGCATTATATGAGGCATCACGCGAATGTGTGTGGCTTCGCAGAATGATAAACCACATACAACAGTCATGTGGAATTGGTTCTATCGAATCACCCACCATTATCTACGAAGATAATGCGGCTTGTGTTGCACAGATGCAAACAGGATACATAAAGAGTAATATCACTAAGCATATTGCCCCTAAGTTGTTTTATCCCCATGAACTCCAGAAGAGTGGGGAAATCAACGTCTTGCAAGTCAAATCATGTGATAACCTCGCCGATCTTTTCACGAAGTCTCTACCAACTTTAACATTCCAGATATACATTCATAGGATTGGTATGCGACGGCTTTGGGATTTGCAAGAGTCAGGGGGAGTATCTTCCTGAACTATTCATGTTCAAAGCATCATATTACACTCTTTTTCCCTTTATGAGTTTACTTCTTAGGTTCTCATTAAGGTTTTTAATGAGGTAATATCAACATAAGATTATATGTCATACTTTCTGTTTTCCCCACCAGGGTTTTTAGGGAAGTATACACGACATATTTATTGCCCTCTAAATTCTATGGATATACTTCATATTGAGTTAACAGAGGCAATAATCATTATATGTTGGATCTTTTTCTCCTTATTTTCCCACAGGGTTTGAAGGAGTTTTACCAGCATATCCTACACTGCTCCTCATATTTTTCCCATAGAGTTTTTGGAGGAGACTTAATCAAGATGACGATGGATTCTTATGAAGTGTAGCGGTGATTAGGGGGAGTGTTAGAAATAATTATTTCCTATTTATTTCAGGGAATAATCCCCGCACTTGTAACCCACCATTGTGGGAACCGTAGGCAGTTAGGATCCTGGAGCGTCGCCTCCAGGAACCGACTATGGAAAGGACGCATCCTTTGGAAGCGCTCTTTCACTTTGTATAAGTATCGGATCCGATCATCAATAAAGAACACTTGATTCATTCTCTCGTTTACATCTCAAATCTTCACACTCACCACTGCCGGCTGCCGCGACACAAACACTAACTCGTTGAAGAATCATCAAGTCAAACCGTCAGCTGGTTACTACTACATCAAATGAAATACGAAGAAAAATGATTTCATTATAACTTTGGCAAAATCAGCGTTGCATAAAAAGCCAAATGGATACTCACTCAGCACAAAATCATCAAATGATTACATAAAATTTAAGCAGCACAACAAGTTTACACGATGACGAATATAGCAGCAGTGACTACTACTCACGACCATCAAACCAGAATAGAACAGGGAACATCTATAGATTCAAGTACTTCTGACTGAGTTCTTAGTAAAGGGAGAACAATAGTAGGAAAGATCAAAGCGTTCAGCAAATCAACCGACACATTTGTGACTTGTCTCATTAGATGGTGCCTGGCAGTACGTGAAGCTACGACTGTGATGGAAAGAAGCGATATGAGGGCAGAATTCGATCACATTTGGCATCATCGTCGCCCCCTATGGTTCTTCAGGAGCGTCGTTTGTTGCCACGCTTCTTGCTCTTTCTTCGGCTGCCCTTATCGTCAGAATCGGAATCTGACCCCAACTCAGACTCATATTCGGAGGAGGAAGACGACGTGCTATCCCTCCGGTGCCTTCTCTTCTTCTGCTTCGTCTTCCGTCGGTGCTTCTTGTTGTCCTCCAAGTCCGAGGAGCTGTAGCTTGAGCTGCCACTTTCAGAAGAATACTCGGGGCCAGTCGCCGACGATTCAGAGTCAGAGTCGGAATCAGACACCGAAGCACGACGTTTCCTCTTGCTCTTTGACTTGCTCTTCACCTTCCTCCTTTCGGACTTTTCCTTCTTCAGCTTTTCTCTCATCAGCTTCCTTTCCTCCTCCATCTCCTTCTCAAGATCAGGGTTCACAAACTGAGCAGGAGCTGGCAGCCACGGTTTCTTCAGCCTAGGGTTCTTAAGCTGCTCCGTCCTTGAGGGTCGCGTCATATAGACCCTTTCACTCTTGCACTCATATGTCCAATGTCCAGTCTGGAAGCACTTCTGACATTGGCCACCAGCAGAAGAAGCTGGCACAGCATTCGGTCTCACACCCAGCCTCACAGCCTTCTCTGTACTCATCAAATACATCTGCCTCTTTGCTTCCTTCCTTTCCTGCCAGCGGCTTGGCCCCTCTTCCTTCTGCCCATAGGCATTGACATTGCGAGCAGCAGCTTCTGCTGCACGTTCAGCTTGAGCCCTGCTCAATCCCTTGGCATTTGATAAGGCCTGTGCCTTTATTCGATCAGCTGCAGCCTGAGAATCATGTCCAGACATCTTGATGCACCCAAGAAGAAAAGGTTATACAAGACAAGAATCTCAGTATCCTGCAAGGAAAACAAACACCGTTAGTCATACCATCTTTTATCCGAAACAAAAGGTCTGCCTGGCTAGCAAAAGTTCAAAAGGCAGTCATGCAAACAAACAATTCAGACCCTTTTTATTCATTGATTTACCAGTACTATAACCTAAGGAACTTCATCACTGCTAGGAAAATAATAAAAAATCACAGTGATAAGATTTTGTACATTAGACACTGTTATAGAATTGCAACGCTTAAATTAAACAAACCAAGACATCGATACACCAATAGGTATGTATATATCACAAATAAACCTTTACATATCTGAACTGAACAATCATAGCACAGATTTCTTTTCTTGCAACTACGTAAAGTAATATTCTACAAGAAGTACAAACTACATGGTATCCACAACCACGAAACAGGCTTTCGCGCCGCTTTATAAATAAAGCCCAACCGGCCGTACGATACAAAGTGGAGGGGAATCCCCAAACAAGCAGGTCAAAAGAAAAAACGACAATTGAGATGGTGACAAGCCACCAACTCAACGCCGAACAGGAAAAACAGGAGACACGACACCTGCCGAGAAGCGACCTAGATGAGGAAGTACAAATTACATGGTATCAGACCCTTAAAGATGTCAGGTTAAAACTAAAGGAATATGGTGGTAACCCAAAAGTATTCACTAGCGGACTAGCCAACACATTCAGAGTTAATATATACCAAAGCAATACTTCTGCATCAAGGTCCTTCCATGCACATAATGTGAGACAGAACAACCCATTCGCATCACACTAAACAACCACAAAAATAAAAGCAAACAACATATTGCGCACAGAAATCACCTCTTGACCATGATTTTTAGGATCTAGCAGCTCATGTGGGTTATTTTCACATGGTACTATGGTAGATAGTAGTACACATAGTATGTACAAAATGATTTTCAAATTGGTTATGAAACAACAAAGACCAGGGCTCCACCACATCAAACAAGCAATCATAAGTCTGTTATTGATAAATTGATGCGCGTGGACCATAAAGGTTGACATCTGGATTTGGGAGCAACTTGCTAATTTTAAACGGGAGGTTCCTCTACACCCATTTCTGTCCGTGGGGTCTAACAAATCACTGGATGCCATAAGGCTCGTACCTTAGAGATCAATGGCGAAGTCGCGGACGGAGTGGAGGCAGCCAGGCAGGAGCAGGGTCGCGGTTTGGCGATGAAGTAGGACGGGAATGTCGATGGCGGCGACACCGTCAGAGGCTAGGGGCTCGTCGGGAGCCGGGACAGCTCAGGGGGTGGGGACGTGGAGGTGGGCGTCGGCGGTGACGCTGCGGCAGCTCTAGGGCACGGCGATGGACGAGTGGCTTTTGTTAGAGCCGCTTCGGTCGGGCACTCGGGTTGGGGATTTCAGGACGAGGGGCAGAGGGGGAGGAGAGAAAAGAATACGGGCCGGTGCCCAGGAAAGGTTAAAAACCTACCACCGAGTTGAATTCGATTGTGGATCGAGATTCGAATTCGAAATCGAAAGGAAAACAAATACTTGTAGTAGGATATAATTTTTGCGTGAAAAATGAATTGTATTAAGCAGAACAGGGTACGTGGCGTTCGCAACCAGCGGAACAGCTGATCCTAACTGAAATACAACTCCTTCTCAGCTCTCCCAAAGTTTGCAAGGTTAAGACTAACCTTATTCTGTATACGATCCACTATTACAAACGATAAAATTCTACCTTAATCTTCTAACCCCTTATTTCAGACAAGGTGCACAAGATATTGTACATGTTGATACTTCTTACATACTTGGTCAAAGTTTAAATGGTTTGAAGCGCATCGATCAACGGCCAAGAAAAATGTCACTGCACTCCCGTCGCCCCCTAGGCGACGGAGCGCCGCCTCCCTCTCTCGGCCTCAGCCCCTTGCTTCTCTCCCCATGTTGCCGCTGCCGGCTAAGGCTACCGGGCATTTCCTAGATGGCGTCGGTCGTCGTGGTGGTATCACGGCTGATGCCATGGGATGGCTAAAGTATTGGGGCCGATGGACGCTGGAGGTATCCGGGGCACGGCGAGTAGCGCCGCGCTAAGATATCTCAAGCACTGCAAACAACAGGATCTTACCCAGGTTCAGGGCCCTCGTGTGGAGGTAACACCCATACTCCTGTCTTTCTCTCTATATGTGTGTAAACCGAGTAGCCACAGTACAATGTATGTCTCTTGCCGAGTAGCCACTCTGCTGCTCTCTAGCTCTGGTGTTGTCTCTAGCTCTGGTGTTGTCTCTAGCAAATAAATGCGAAGTGAAGCAACGTCCCTCGCGCAGGAGGGGGCAGGGCACCTTATATACTGGTGCCCAGCCAAATAAACAAAGACTAAAAGGTACGGTGATGGGACTTGACAACTGTGACGTTGGCACGCCTCCGAGATCTTGCGCGGAGAAGCGCCGCGCCGTACGGCTGACAGCCCCTATCCGCTCTGTCAGCCGCCCAGCATAGACTTCCATCCCGTCCTGTCCCCTCTGTACTTGACAGGACTCGACGGCTGCCTAAACCTGCGTCACTGATGATCACAAACCTAGTAAGTTGAACCGCACGCGAGTACGGACGCGGGATACGCGGGATCTTCTGTCAGAACGGCTCCATTGACTTCTGGCCCGAGTAGGATTGCCCTCAGTCTACTCGGACCAACTTCTTTACTCGGACGGACATAACTTACTTGATATCTTCTCTTGGCCTTTGGTGGTACGGCTGGATAGAAACCTACCGGGTAGCAAGTACCGGGTAGCCGTCTACCCGGTCAACGGTACCTTGACCTTCATTTTAGCACTTGCCTTACACCTACTCGGGGGGTAACCCCCCGACATTAGTCCCCGAAGCTGGTAGAGTCCAATGAACTAGTTCGCTGGGCCCTGCCAGCTTAAAACAAAACTTGTCTTCATAACTGTAAGAGGCCGAGTAGCACCTCCACATGGCCCCTTAACTCTTGCTTGAGTCTCTTCTTTTCTGAGTAGAACTTTCTCTCTTCAATGATGCTGAATAGAAAGACTTAGCGAAAATCCTGCCCATGATCTTGCGGGATCAGACCAAATCCAACTGCTCCTGTGACTAGGGGCACGTGGCACACGTAGAGACCGCGACGCCTTGGTTCAAACGTAGGTCACGCGCCAGCCTCTGCGAGTAGGGCCCACGGCCCGTTAGGTCACCTCAGCCGTACTCGAGTGCCCACGATCTGGACGTGGGATTAACTGCGCCCGTTACGCGCGCGTTTTGCGCTGTGTGGGTTTCTAACGGTCGGTTAAACCATGCCGCACGATCATTGCCACGATCAATGCCACGTTTAATCCGCTAGTAACGACAATCCTCAGGGGAGGAATAAATACCCCTGCGCCGTCCTTGTAACATCCCAAGTATGAAAACACCCCTAGAATGTTTGTTTCTTTGTTTAATTCAAGTTTTGCATCATGTCATCATACTCATTGCATTTGTTTCCTATTTGTTTGCATCTGTTTTTATTTGTTTTCACAATTGAATTCAAACATAATTCAAATGCTTTGTTTCATACTTGTTATGTTACATTTTCCAAATAAAAGGTTCAATTAAAACAACTAATTGTTTATATTTAATTAGAACTATTAACTTGTTATTTCTATTTAATAACTCATTTAACTCAATTCACATTCAAATTCAAATCACATTGTCCAAAACAGCAACCATGTTGATCTTATAAAAATTACAACACAATTATAATCATATGCTTCCAATTAAAATTATTTGATCACCCTATTTAAACTCTTGTTTTCAATAAACAATTTAATCTCAAAATTCATCCAAATTCAATCAATTACAAAACAGCAAATAAATTTGAACTTTTGAAAAACCAAAGTTGACCATTGGTTGATGTTGACCTAATTAACTCACCCAAGTTATTCCCTAATTTTTACTAACTTAAAAACCCCAATTTTCTTCCTATTTCTATTTCTGCAAAAAAAAAAAAACAGAAGAACAAAAAAAATAGAAAAAGGAAATCTTACCAGAGGGGGGAGCCCGCGCGGCCCAGCTCAACTCCCTGGCCCGCGTACCCCTTCGCTCGCCCCCTCCTTCTTCTAATCGTACGGCATCACATCGGGAGGTGCCACGGCGGTAGCAGTACCTCCCCGACGGCCATCCGCTCCCCTAGCCCCCTATATAGCCACCCTAGACCCCCGGGAGCTAGCCCTAGCCACCTACTCCCTTTCTCCCTCGCTCCGCCGCCGTCTCCTCTCTCTCCCCGGCGCAATTCCCCCTCTGAACCTCACCACTAACTCACCGGAGCTCCGCCGTCTGAACCCACCATGCTCACCGTCGCTGCCGTGCTCCTCCGTCCAGGCTAACTACGGTAACGAGATCCCCGTAGTCTCCTCGAGCTGGTGGACACTTTCGTTGAGCTCGACGCAGTCTGGATCGACGCCGCCGTCTTCGACCTCGCCGGCCACCGTCTTCCTCGGGCCTCTGCAACGGCTACAGCGGGAGGTGATCGCCGTGCTTCTCCTCCTCTCTCTCTGCTTGCGCAAGCACGCACTCACCCCCACCAGCACGCACCGCAGCGAGCACAACAGCCGCGTAGATCGCCGCCGGCCACCGCACCGTCTCCGTCAGGTTCAGAAAACAGTCGCGTTTCGTCAGTTTCAGATAACCTGCGTGTAACTGAACCTAATCCTATTCGCGTCTGCTATACTAACAAGAACCGATTCGCAGCGCAGTGGTTACAGTGCGTTGCGCGCGCACTCGAGACCGGGGCTCGATCCCTGGCTCGCGCGAATAAAAACCACATTTTGCACCGTGTGCTGACAGGGTGGCCCCCCTGTCAGCCACTGCTGCTGCCACGCCAGCACACGCAAGCCCACGCTGGCCCACTGGCAGTGACCCTGGCTAGGTCACTGCACGGTGCAGGAAGTTTCTGTCCAGTTTTTTTTCTTTAAATCTAAATCCTTTTATAATTACATAATGGTCCCTAATACTAAAATGCAAATAACTTCCATTTTATAAATCCAAATAATAAAAGTAAAATATGTACACTGCCCCAAATTAAATTATCTATCTATTTAAACCAATTGTTTTCTGTTTTGAATAATTTAAATGCATTCCAAATTTGAATTCAAACAAATCATTCTCAAATTGTTTAACTGCATAACTAATTCATACTTAATCCAAATAACATAAATAAAATATGTTTTCCATGTCAAATTAAACCATCTTTTCAAATATAAATTTTGTTTCATGTTTTGAACAATTAAAATTGTTTAAATAATTTAAACCTTGTTTAAATCATTTAAATTTGCTAAATTCATAACTTGCTCAAATTAAATTATTCTTGAACATACAAAATATGTTTTCAAACCAGAAAAACATAACCTTTTCAAATATGAATTTTATTTAATGCTTTGAACAAATAAAATTCAATTAATATTAATACTTGAATTAATGCAATTAAAACTTGTTCAAACTTGTTTAATTCTCAATTAAATCATTGTAATTCCTTTTTCAATAATTGAAACATGTAATCCACCTAAAATTTTTTGCTCTTTTCAAATATTAACTTTGTGATCTGTTTTGAACAACTTAACTTGATGAAAACAACAAATGCTTGTGTGATACCTTTAAGTAACCAAAATTCTAAACTTGTTAAACAAACTTCCACACTTGGTAAATTTCATTCTACTTGCATCTAATGTTGTTACCTTATTGTTTTCATCATGCATGCATCATGCTAATTCACTTACACATGATGATTAGTTGTAGAACAATTATTCCAACCTTAACTCATGGGCTTTTCATATGCAATCCACATTGCATATGGGTCCATTTAAATTGTGTTATCATGTCAACTAGTTTACTTTGATGCATCCATTAAATTGACATGCATCATCCCATGTTTGTGCACTATGACATGGTATTGATTGCCCGTCTTCCTTTGTTGTTTGTTTTTGCTTCTTCTCCATTAGACGACGACGTTGAGACATACGAGCTTTACGACACCACTACCGAGGACTTAGCTCAGTACCAGGCTGCTGAGCTTGCAGGCAAGTTATCACTCACATGAAGCATTGAGTTCCTTTCCACACTTGTTACCGATACTATCCATTGTCTAATTTTGCTAGCCCTATGTATCGTTGCTTGTTCTCCGAACCTATCACATGATATCCTGAACCCTGATATTGCCTCACCTCCACACCTATAACCCCTTGCTTGTTGCCTTAGTCCTACTAGCATGCTTAGGGTTGCTTGTGCTCGAGTCTGTTGTCGGTTACTTCTTTTATCTTACTCATTTATGTTCTTTGGGCTCGGGTTTAATCAATCAACCTGTTAATGCTATGGTTAATAATAACTTGATGATAAGGCACCGGCAGGAGGCCCATGAGTGGTTTTGAGGCCTGCTAGTGTCGACCCCTAATTAGGAAAAGAGTCTTGTCTACTGATCCATGATGAGCGCACTAACCGCATGTGGGAAGCGTGTATGGGCGCCCCCCTCAATTTGACTCGATTCGCATCTCGTCCAAATCGCCTCATTTAGTTCGGGTTTTCCATTTGCCGCATGCATGTTTTTGCGAGCCCAGCGCAGGGTGGAACTTTCGTAGTCGGCATATAGGGAGACACGTTCTTAGAGTGCTATGAGGGTCCCTTTTCTTCGGGGCTCGATTAGCCGTGCGCTCAAGGTGCTTTGGGCTTGATGCGAAGAAGGGTTGGGTTGTGTTGAGTGCCCCGCTTGGTGGAAGTGCATTTCCTATCTGGCGGGGTATTCTTACGTGTACGGCCAAATTGGTGCATCCCTGCAGGTTTAAATCTTCTCGAGAAGCCGTGTTTTCCGCGGTTATGGTTGACTTGGTGAAAGTACTGGCTAACAAGTACTCAGAACAACTTACACCTAACTAATGTTAATCACCCAACTAATACTAATCTTGACTAGTAATAGCATTATTGACACAATAACCTGAACCACCATTAATCCAACTGTGTGAGTTATCCTTGGGTTGCTTCCTTAGTAGGGGGTAACATTGGATGTGTTTGTTTGAAGTTATCTTTCAGTTGGTTACTATACGCGATCTTATCTTCTTTCTGTTAGCCGGAACTTGTAGTATATCTCTGTAGTTGGTTAGAGCAGCCCGCTGCAGCTTTTATATCACCTATTCTTCCGTTGAACCCAAAGCATCCGTGCTTGTGTTGACGGGTAACTCTTTGGTGAAGTGTGAGTCTTGCTTGCCAGTACTTGGATGTACTGACCCCTTTGGGGCTGTGGTTTACGCAGACTACGATTCCGAGGATCCCCTTGGAGGCTACTACGTGGAGTACGACGAGACTGCAGACGAGTAGATAGCGGACCCGGGCAGGATCCGAGACTACGTGGATGGGCTTCGTCTTCTTTTCTTTCCCGGCTTCTTAAGCCTATTTGGATTTGTCTGTACTCAGACGCCATTGATTGCTTCCGCTGTGATGTAATGATGCTATGTTGGGACATGTGTCCTCTGGATGATTGTATTTGCTATTCTCTGCCTTAGTGAAGGCCAGTTGCAACTTATTTCCATCTTTTGTGTCTTAGAGATATGTTGTGGTATCATTCCGTTTAACGCCGTCGACGTACCATGTGTGAATGGTATGAAGTACGTCGATGGTAGTATCTTGATCTCTATGGGATAGTTTACATCGACGATGGAAAAGCAGAGTTTGGTTGTCGCACATAAGTGCTGGCCTACTCGTAAGAGGATGCGGGAGCAGTTAGGCCCCATAATCCAAGCATCTGCTTTCCAGTTCGGCCTGGTGAGTATCCCCTAGAAGTCAGGGTGCGACAAATGGTATCAGAGCCTGTCTGCCCGTAGGATCCCTTTTACTGGTCGCAGTTTGAGTCTAGAAACTATTTTGTAGCTATATAGGAAAAATCAAACGTGAGAGTAGGAATTCTGTTCTTTTTCTTCTTTTCCCCACCCACCCTCCCTTTTTCTGGTAAGGAAGTGCAACGTTGATTTTTCCCTTCTCATCTAAACTTTCAAGTTAGGATTTCACGTGTTCGGGGTTTTCCGTAGTACCTCAGGACTTTTGGTCTCGTGTTTCCCAATGTTGCTTCGATATCCTGTTCTTCTCAAGAACCTTTTCGTCCGTTGAAATCTTGTCGTTGTTTTCCACTTCAATTCTTCTACCGGCGTCTAATCAAAGTTTCCCCGTTCATCCGCTAAACTCTATTCCAGCTAAAGTGTTGTTTGATACCGGAGCATCGCATTCCTTTGTGTCAAAAATCTTTGCCACAACATACAACCTAATTGTGGTTCCACTAAGCAATCAAATCACCGTTCACTCTCCGGGATCTCAAATGTTGACTTCCAAGATAAGTAAGGACAATCAAATCCTAATTGGAGGTCGCATATTCCTTGCTTCACTCATGTTGCTGGGAAATTCTGACATTGATGTCATTCTTGGTATGGATTGGTTGAAGACCAATAAAGCAAAAATTGATTGTGCTCAAAAGTCAATAACTCTCTCCCACCCTTCTGGCCAGATAGTCTATTCTCCACATGAATCAAGTCCACTCAGATTTACACACTCGATGCAAAACCTCTACCTCTACTTGAAAATGTTCCGGTGGTTTGTGAATTCCCTGACGTCTTTCTAGAAGAATTGCCAGGAATGCCTCCGGACAGAGCAGTTGAGTTCGTGATCGAGCTTGAACCAGGTACTGCTCCAATCTCTAAGCATCCATACAAGATAGCTCCTCCTGAACTGAAGTTGTTGAAGGAGAAAATCGATATGTACATGGACATTGGTTACATTCAACCTAGTTCCTCGGCTTGGGGTTGCCCAACTCTGTTCGTTGCCAAGAAGAATCAAACAAAGAGACTCGTTGTTGACTATCGTCCTCTTAACGAGAAAACAATCAAAAATAAATATCCAATTCCTCGTATCGATGATCTTTTTGATCAACTTGCTGGAGCCTCAATATTCTCAAAGTTGGACTTGAGGATGGGTTACCATCAGATAAAGATCAGGAAGGAAGATATTCCAAAGACAGCCTTCACCACTCGCTACGGTCTATATGAATACACCGTCATGTCCTTTGGCCTCACCAATGCACCGGCGACCTTCTCTCGGCTCATGAATTCTGTCTTCCATGAATACCTCGACAAGTTCGTTGTGGTATATCTTGATGATATTCTTGTCTACTCAAAATCTGAGGAAGAGCATGGAGAACATCTTCGTCTCACTCTCATGAAACTTTGCGAGCATCGACTCTATGCCAAGTTCTCCAAATGTGAGTTCTGGATTTCAGAAGTTGCTTACCTTGGTCATATCATCTTTTCCAAGGGCATAGCTATTGACCCAGAAAAGGTTAGAGCAATTGTTGATTGGAAACCTCCTAAGACGGTGAAGCAAGTCAGAAGTTTTCTTGGCTTGGCTAGCTATTGCCGTCGTTTCGTCCAAAACTTCTCCAAGATTGCCAAACCTCTCACGGATCTCACAAAGAAGGACAAGAAGTTCGTTTGGTCTCCACAATGTGATGAAAGTTTCAATCTCCTCAAAACTAAACCCACTTCTACACCAGTTCTGGTTGGCCCAGATCCTACCAAACCTTTCCAAATATTCTGTGATGCATCTCTCCAAGGTCTAGGAGCAGTTCTTATGCAAGAACGTCAAGTTGTGGCCTATGCTTCACGTCAGTTGAACACCCATGAGCAAAATTATCCCACACATGACCTTGAACTCGCAGCAGTTGTGTTTGCCCTCAAGAAATGGAGACAATACTTGTTGGGTAACCGCACTGAAATCTTTTCCGATCATAAGAGTCTGAAATACATCTTCACTCAACCAGATCTAAACCTCAGGCAAAGGAGATGGATTGAAAAGATCAAAGACTTCGATCTTACCATTTCTTACACTCCACGCAAGGCTAATGTTATGGCCGATGCTCTCAGTCGCAAATCCTATTGCAATAATCTCATGATCATGGAAAGCCAACCTCCTCTTCATGAAGAATTCCAGAAGCTGAACCTTGGTCTTGTTCCTCAAGGCTATCTTGCAAGCTTGACAGCCAGTCCAACTCTCGAGGACAAGATTCGTTCTGAACAACTTCGTGATGCTGAAATCAAGAAGATTGTAGAGCACATCAAAGTAGGAAAGGATAAATTCAAGTCCTTCTCAATTGATGACAAAGGAACTGTGTTCTTCGAAGGACGCATTGCAGTTCCTCAAATTCAAAGTCTCAAAGATATCATTCTCAAGGAGGTTCATGAAACTCCTCTCTCCATACACCCTGGAAGTACAAAGATGTACCAGGATCTCAAGACACTCTATTGGTGGCCTAGCATGAAACGTGAAATTGCTCAATACGTTTCTGAATGCGACGTTTGTCAACGTGTTAAGGCAGTTCATCAGAAAACAGCCGGTCTTCTCCAACCTCTCAAAATCCCTGAGTGGAAGTGGGACATGATTGAAATGGACTTCGTTACTGGTTTCCCAAAGTCCAAGAAGGGCAACGATGCAATCTTCGTTGTCATTGATCGTCTCACTAAAGTAGCTCACTTCTTTGCTGTCAAAGAAACTATCTCAGCTAGCCAGTTAGCAGAACTCTACACAACAAAGATTGTTCCTGTTCATGGTGTTCCATTGGAAATAAGCTCAGACCGTGGAAGTATCTTCACTTCTCATTTCTGGAAGAGTTTCCAAGATGCATTGGGCACCAAACTTCTGTTCAACACAGCTTATCATCCTCAGTCTCAAGGGCAAGTCGAAAGAGTCAATCAGATTCTCGAGGATATGCTCAGAGCATGTGGTCTCTCCTTTGGCATGAAATGGGAGGATTGTCTTCCATATGCTGAATTCTCCTACAACAACAGCTTCCAGGCAAGCCTAGGCATGGCACCATTTGAGGTACTCTATGGCCGCAGATGCAGGAGTCCAATCAATTGGTCTGGAGCTGGTGAACGTTCACTCTTAGGCCCTGACATTGTTAAGGAAGCCGAAGAGAAAGTTCGCATCATTCGTGACAATCTCAAGATAGCTCAGTCTCGTCAGAAGAGCTACTATGACAGCAAGCACAAGGATATGATCTATGCTCCTGGTGACAAGGCACATCTCCGTGTAACTCCCCTCAGAGGCACTCATCGTTTTGGTGTGAAAGGAAAGCTTGCACCAAGATACATTGGTCCTTTCAACATTCTCTCAAGGCGTGCGGAAAATGCCTATCGTCTTGAACTTCCAGAAAAACTATCCAAGGTGCACGATATGTTTCACGTGTCACAGCTCAAGAAGTGTTTCAAAGATCCAGATCGTGCAGTTGATCATGATTCCATTGAACTGCAAGATGATCTCTCTGATGAGGAGCACCCTGTTCGTATTCTCGATGAGACCGAGCGTAAGACTCGCAACAAGAGCACCAAGTTCTTAAAAGTACAGTGGTCGCATCATTCCGATAAAGAGGCAACGTGGGAGACCGAAGAGGATCTTCGCAAGAAGTATCCGGACCTTTTCTATTCTCAGTAAGGAATCTCGGGGCGCGATTCCTTCAAGGGGGGGGGGGCGTTTTGTAACATCCCAAGTATGAAAACACCCCTAGAATGTTTGTTTCTTTGTTTAATTCAAGTTTTGCATCATGTCATCATACTCATTGCATTTGTTTCCTATTTGTTTGCATCTGTGTTTATTTGTTTTCACAATTGAATTCAAAGATAATTCAAATGCTTTGTTTCATACTTGTTATGTTACATTTTCCAAATAAAAGGTTCAATTAAAACAACTAATTATTTCTATTTAATTAGAACTATTAACTTGTTATTTCTATTTAATAACTCATTTAACTCAATTCACATTCAAATTCAAATCACATTGTCCAAAACAGCAACCATGTTGATCTTATAAAAATTACAACACAATTATAATCATATGCTTCCAATTAAAATTATTTGATCACCCTATTTAAACTCTTGTTTTCAATAAACAATTTAATCTCAAAATTCATCCAAATTCAATCAATTACAAAACAGCAAATAAATTTGAACTTTTGAAAAACCAAAGTTGACCATTGGTTGATGTTGACCTAATTAACTCACCCAAGTTATTCCCTAATTTTTACTAACTTAAAAACCCCAATTTTCTTCCTATTTCTACTTCTGCAAAAAAAACAGAAGAACAAAAAAAATAGAAAAAGGAAATCTTACCAGAGGGGGGAGCCCGCGAGGCCCAGCCCAACTCCCTGGCCCGCGTACCCCTTCGCTCGCCCCCTCCTTCTTCTAATCGTACGGCAGCACATCGGGAGGTGCCACGGCCGCAGCAGTACCTCCCCGACGGCCATCCGCTCCCCTAGCCCCCTATATAGCCACCCTAGACCCCCGGGAGCTAGCCCTAGCCACCTACTCCCTTTCTCCCTCGCTCCGCCGCCGTCTCCTCTCTCTCTCCGGCGCAATTCCCCCTCTGAACCTCACCACTAACTCACCGGAGCTCCGCCGTCTGAACCCACCATGCTCACCGTCGCTGCCGTGCTCCTCCGTCCAGGCTAACTACGGGAACAAGATCCCCGTAGTCTCCTCGAGCTGGTGGACACTTTCGTTGAGCTCGACGCAGTCTGGATCGACGCCGCCGTCTTCGACCTCGCCGGCCACCGTCTTCCTTGGGCCTCTGCAACGGCTACAGCGGGAGGTGATCGCCGTGCTTCTCCTCCTCTCTGTCTGCTTGCGCAAGCACGCACTCACCCCCACCAGCACGCACCGCAGCGAGCACAACAGCCGCGTAGATCGCCGCCGGCCACCGCACCGTCTCCGTCAGGTTCAGAAAACAGTCGCGTTTCGTCAGTTTTAGATAACCTGCGCGTAACTGAACCTAATCCTATTCGTGTCTGCTATACTAACAAGAACCGATTCGCAGCGCAGTGGTTACAGTGCGTTGCGCGCGCACTCAAGACCAGGGCTTGATCCCTGGCTCGCGCGAATAAAAACCACATTTTGCACCGTGTGCTGACTGGGTGCCCCCCTGTCAGCCACTGCTGCTGCCACGCCAGCACACGCAAGCCCACGCTGGCCCCTTGGCCCACTGGCAGTGACCCTGGCTAGGTCACTGCACGGTGCAGGAAGTTTCTGTCCAGTTTTTTTTTCTTTAAATCTAAATCCTTTTATAATTACAGAATGGTCCCTAATACTAAAATGCAAATAACTTCCATTTTATAAATCCAAATAATAAAAGTAAAATATGTACACTGCCCCAAATTAAATTATCTATCTATTTAAACCAATTGTTTTCTGTTTTGAATCATTTAAATGCATTCCAAATTTGAATTCAAACAAATCATTCTCAAATTGTTTAATTGCATAACTAATTCATACTTAATCCAAATAACATAAATAAAATATGTTTTCCATGTCAAATTAAACCACCTTTTCAAATATAAATTTTGTTTCATGTTTTGAACAATTAAAATTGTTTAAATAATTTAAACCTTGTTTAAATCATTTAAATTTGCTAAATTCATAACTTGCTCAATTTAAATTATTATTGAACATACAAAATATGTTTTCAAACCAGAAAAACATAACCTTTTCAAATATGAATTTTATTTAATGCTTTGAACAAATAAAATTCAATTAATATTAATACTTGAATTAAATGCAATTAAAACTTGTTCAAACTTGTTTAATTCTCAATTAAATCATTGTAATTCCTTTTTCAATAATTGAAACATGTAATCCACCTAAAATTTTGTGCTCTTTTCAAATATTAACTTTGTTATATGTTTTGAACAACTTAACTTGATGAAAACAACAAATGCTTGTGTGATACCTTTAAGTAACCAAAATTCTAAACTTGTTAAACAAACTTCCACACTTGGTAAATTTCATTCTACTTGCATCTAATGTTGTTACCTTATTGTTTTCATCATGCATGCATCATGCTAATTCACTTACACATGATGATTAGTTGTAGAACAATTATTCCAACCTTAACTCATGGGCTTTTCATATGCAATCCACATTGCATATGGGTCCATTTAAATTGTGTTATCATGTCAACTAGTTTACTTTGATGCATCCATTAAATTGACATGCATCATCCCATGTTTGTGCACTATGCCATGTTATTGATTGCCCGTCTTCCTTCGTTGTTTGTTTTTGCTTCTTCTCGATTAGACGACGACGTTGAGACAGACGAGCTTTATGACACCACTACCGAGGACTTAGCTCAGTACTAGGCTGCTGAGCTTGCAGGCAAGTTATCACTCACATGAACCATTGAGTTACTTTCCACACTTGTTACCGATACTATCCATTGTCTACTTTTGCTAGCCCTATGTATCGTTGCTTGTTCTCCGAACCTATCACATGATATCCTGAACCCTGATATTGCCTCACCTCCACACCTATAACCCCTTGCTTGTTGCCTTAGTCCTACTAGAATGCTTAGGGTTGCTTGTGCTCGAGTCTGTTGTCGGTTACTTCTTTTATCTTACTCATTTATGTTCTTTGGGCTCGGGTTTAATCAATCAACCTGTTAATGCTATGGTTAATAATAACTTGATGATAAGGCACCGGCAGGAGGCCCATGAGTGGTTTTGAGGCCTGCTAGTGTCGACCCCTAATTAGGAAAAGAGTCTTGTCTACTGATCCATGATGAGCGCACTAACCGGATGTGGGAAGCGTGTATGGGCCCCCCCTCAATTTGACTCGATTCGCATCTCGTCCAAATCGCCACATTTAGTTTGGGTTTTCCATTTGCCGCATGCATGTTTTTGCGAGCCCAGCGCAGGGTGGAACTTTTGTAGTCGGCATATAGGGAGACACGTTCTTAGAGTGCTATGAGGGTCCCTTTTCTTCGGGGCTCGATTAGCCGTGCGCTCAAGGTGCTTTGGGCTTGATGCGAAGAAGGGTTGGGTTGTGTTGAGTGCCCCGCTTGGTGGAAGTGCATTTCCTATCTGGCGGGGTATTCTTACGTGTACGGCCAAATTGGTGCATCCCTGCAGGGTTAAATCTTTTCGAGAAGCCATGTTTTCCGCGGTTATGGTTGACTTGGTGAAAGTACTGGCTAACAAGTACTCAGAACAACTTACACCTAACTAATGTTAATCACCCAACTAATACTAATCTTGACTAGTAATAGCATTATTGACACAATAACCTGAACCACCATTAATCCAACTGTGTGAGTTATCCTTGGGTTGCTTCCTTAGTAGGGGGTAACATTGGATGGGTTTGTTTAAAGTTATCTTTCAGTTGTTTACTATACGCGATCTTATCTTCTTTCTGTTAGCCGGAACTTGTAGTATATCTCTGTAGTTGGTTAGAGCAGCCCGCTGCAGCTTTTATATCACCTATTCTTCCGTTGAACCCAAAGCATCAGTGCTTGTGTTGACGGGTAACTCTTTGGTGAAGTGTGAGTCTTGCTTGCCAGTACTTGGATGTACTGACCCCTTTGGGGCTGTGGTTTACGCAGACTACGATTCCGAGGATCCCCTTGGAGGCTACTACGTGGAGTACGACGAGACTGCAGACGAGTAGATAGCGGACCCGGGCAGGATCCGAGACTACGTGGATGGGCTTCGTCTTCTTTTCTTTCCCGGCTTCTTAAGCCTATTTGGATTTGTCTGTACTCAGACGCCATTGATTGCTTCCGCTGTGATGTAATGATGCTATGTTGGGACATGTGTCCTCTGGATGATTGTATTTGCTATTCTCTGCCTTAGTGAAGGCCAGTTGCAACTTATTTCCATCTTTTGTGTCTTAGAGATATGTTGTGGTATCATTCCGTTTAATGCCGTCGACGTACCATGTGTGAATGGTATGAAGTACGTCGATGGTAGTATCTTGATCTCTATGGGATAGTTTACATCGACGATGGAAAAGCAGAGTTTGGTTGTCGCACATAAGTGCTGGCCTACTCGTAAGAGGATGCGGGAGCAGTTAGGCCCCGTAATCCAAGCATCTGCTTTCAAGTTCGGCCCGGTGAGTATCCCCTAGAAGTCAGGGTGCGACAGTCCTCATCTCCTCTTTCTTGCTCCTTCATTCTCTCGCTCATCCCCTCTTTCGCCTCCGTCGAGTTCTCCGCCACTGTGAATAACCACTGCGCCGCCGCGAGAGAGAGATAGATAAACACACCCGCGCAACCTCGTCGAGATCTCCATCTCCTCCGAGCGCTTCCACCTCCATGGCGCCAAGGAAACCCTCTGCCGCTGCCCGAGCCGGATGGGAAGGCTCGGATGTGACGGCGGAGGACTGCACCTGGCTCGTCAACACGTGCCGTATTCCTCCCGGCGTCGTCTGCCGCCATCCCGGCGACGAGATCGAGCCGGAGCCTCAGGAAGGTGAGTATGTCGTCTTCCTCTCCCACTTCAAAAGGGGATTCGGCCTTCCTGTTTCCGATTTCTTCGCTGAATTCCTTCGCCATTTTGGCCTCCAGCCACACCATTTGCCTCCCAATGCCATAGTCATGTTGTCCACACACGCCGCCGTGTGTGAGGCCTTTATGGGAGTTTATCCCACTATCCATACTTGGGCACATTATTTCTTTCTCTGCCGCCAAAAGGTTCCAAAATCCGGCGGCGCCACTGGCAACCGCGAGATGACGAAGACCGGCGGCGGCATGATACTCCAGCGGACGACTGGCCACCGCCCCAGAGTAAAGGGCCTTAATACAGTGCGCAAGTGGCAGCGGGGATTTCTTTACGTGAAGAACGTGCCTGCTGAGGAAGGGAAAGCCGCGGAGAACCGGATAGGGCTTCCCCAATTCGTCAACGCTCCTCCCTCTGGACAGAACTGGGGCTACGACCCCACGAAGAATGTGCCAGATGTCCACCATGTCGAGAAGCGCCTCATCGAGTTGGTGAAGGCCGGACTGATGCAAGACGACCCCATTGCTTGCTGGGTGTCGCGCCGAGTGCTCCCTCTACAGAGCAGAGTGCACAAGATGTGCTTTATGAGCGGCGCGCGGGACTGCACTCGGACGACTACGTTCGAGCTGAGCAAGGCCGAGGTGGCCATCTGGGCTCGCTCCATCATGCAGACCTCCCTCACCGAGAATTGGGCGTACGGCTTCGAGCCGTATAGCCGCGACAATCCCATCGGGCAGGTTAGTACATTGTGCCTTATATTCTTACTCTGATACCGAATAGAAACTCTTAGCTTAATATGCTTTATGTTTGCACGCTATTCTGAGTAGAAACTCCTTAGCTATATATGCTTTGTGTTTGCATGCTATCCCGAGTAGAACTCCTTAGCTATATATGCTTTGTGTTTGCATGCTATCCCGAGTAGAACTCCTTAGCTTTATATGCTTTGTGTTTGCATGCTATCCCGAGTAGAACTCCTTAGGTTAGAATCTCAACTTACCGTGCTATCTGTTTGTACTCAGAGCATATCCCGCGCCAGCGCGAAGAGGACAGTGAGGTCTTTACCTCCAATTTTACCAAGGACCGAGAAGATGATGACACCACCGCCTACGACACTCAGGATACCTTGTGTATCCCTAATGCCGTCTAACCCGGTAAGTCACGAGCTGGTCCCTCTATTCGGGATTGGTCCGAAGATGAAGAAGGTGACCAAGCTTAGCTCTCTGTTCCTTAGCAGCATTCTTTACTTTTCTTCTCTGATTCTAACTTCCTTCCTCTACTCTGCAGAGGATCCTGATGCGGATGATGATGAAGAGGCTATGGACGTTGATCCTCTGTCTGTGGCAGCTCCCAGCACTCGGAAGAGGGTTGGTAGCGATGCCCAGGAACCCCCTCCAAAGAGAATCAGGAAGATAGCCGGAAATAAAACCACCGCTAGAAGGAACCCCCCCCCACCAGCAAAGGGTGAGTGTTTCATCCGAGTAGCACTTTGTTGCCCTTTCTTGTTGCCTTTTCCTCCTTCCGCCTCTCTGAACTTCTTTCTTTTCTCAGCGCTCCTCTCGACGCTGATGCTGCCGCAGCCACTACTCGTCCCAAGAGAAAAGCGTCCGTGCGTCGAGATCAGCTCGTGGATCTCTCGGATGACGAAGAAGAGCAAGAACAACAGGAAAGGATGTGTGCGTCCTCCCCTATTGATGTTGAAGAAGATACCGGCGCCGACAACACTGGCGCTGGTGACGATGTTGACCCCCTCTCTGAGCAGCAGTCGTGCGACGCGCAGCAGACTGCGCAGGATGCTGCTCATGACGAGATGCCGCCCTCTCCCCCAGGTGCATCAGCTGGGGAAAATGTTGAAGACGATGCCGAAAAACAAGACACTGCCGCCCTGGAGCGGCAAGACGACACCCCCGAGCAGCAGGACACTAATGCTGCAGCTCAAGACGATCCCACGGCCGGGCCGCGGGTAGAAGAAGTTATTGACACAAGACCTGATCCCGCTGCCGAGCAGCGGGTAGAAGAGAGCGTGGTGGAGCCCGTCCGTCAGAGCCAAGCGCAGCCTGACGCCGCGCCGGGTAGCTGGCCCCCTGTGCCGCCTACCCCGCAGGTGACTCCACCCGACGCGCCGCTTCCTCCGCCAACTCCGACACCCTCTACAGTTACCTCTCACACAGTGCCTCTAGTTGCTCCTCGCCAAGTGCCTCCATCCGCTTCTAGGCCAGACACCGCTCCTAGCCCCAGGAAAACTGCTAAGTCTGGAGCCGAGCCTTCTCGGAGGAACCCAAAGCGCAACGTTGCACAAGATGGAGATTAGATGCCGCCACCCAAGCCACAAAATGTGCCAGCCGCGAAGCAGGTGGCAAAGAGCAAACAGCTGATAATCGGCGCGCCCACCTCCAGCAGCAACCCGGCTGCTCCTGGATCTGCTGGCCCTGCCGAGGGGCCAAGTGCTGGAGCTGTTGTCCGTGCACAAGCTAGCTGGCCGGAATACATGCTGGAGGTGTCCCGGCCACGAGATTTCTCTGGCCAGAGGAGAGAAGAAATTGTCTGCACTGAAGGAAGGCCAGGCTAAGGCGACCGACGCCAAATCTAAGGGCAAGGGGGCAGCACCAGTTCCTTCGCTCTTCTCGCGCGAGGCAGAACTCAATGAGATTGAATCAGAAGGCCTCACCACGATCCTGGACTGAGTAGGGTTTGTGGACCCAGGTTGGGACAACACGGCGCATGGCAACCCAAAATGGAATGGCCTTAAGCTGGGTCCGATCGACCACTACTGCACTGACTGGAACAAGGCCGATGTCGGTTCTGTTCCTCTGACGATCGCCAGCCCCACCTGCACCCTGGCCGGGAAGCTGTTCTTCTTGCGCAAAGCTGCCGAGGACGTCGAGCAAACCTATGTTGTAAGTCTTTTCTCCTTTCTTGCATTTCCCAAGTTGTCGTTTCTCTTTTCTCTTCTCTTCTCTCTGTTCCTCTTTTCCTCTTAGCCATTCCCCCAGTCCCCGAGATTCGGGCCGAATAGGCGAAAACTTGACCGAGTTGCTGTCTACTCGGGCCAAATCTTCCAAAATTCTCAAAGTTTTTCTCTTCTCTTTTACAGAATAGCCTCCTGAAGAGGACAAAATTGTTCCGCCGGCTGCTCTTGAACCATCGCATCGCCAAGGATCGCATCGAGGCTCTTGAAGCCGAAAAGATGGACATCGATGCGGTGGAACAGATGGCTTTGGACCGTACTCTGCAAATTTCAGAAGTTGAAGGTAAGCTCCTAGCATGTCGGTTTGTGCGTTTTGTGTTTACGCCCGTGTTTGCTTTTTTCCTTTATCATTGTTTTCTCTGCAGGCAAACTGAAGGACCTGGTGGAAAGGCATCGCGACTGCGAGGTCTTTGCTGCCTCTGCTGAGAGCACTATCAAAAGATTGGAAGGTGAGTTGCCCTTCTTCTCTGCACTTGTGTCTCTTTCTACTCGGTTACTCTGTTGACACTGTTGTTCTCTCTACAGAAGAATACAAGAACTTACGGGAGCAGCACCTGAGCTGCCTCATGCCTGCCGAGGTGCAGCAGCAGTTGCAGACCCGCGAAGTCGAGATCCAGAAGGAGCGCGCCGCCGAGAGGGCGGAGTACGGGAAGATGCAGATCCAACTCAAGTCTGCACTCGAGGCCGCTGTCAAGCAAGGCGAAGAAAAACAGGAAATCTTGAAAACCGCCAAGGCCAGGGAGAACACACTTGAGATGGAACTCGCGCTGGTGAAGGAGCACAATCGCCAACTCATCCTCCAGATTGCAGATTCACGCCGCATCGAGGACAGGCACATCTCCAACGAGAATGACTGGAAAATCAAGTTGGGCGCCCTGCTGGTGGACTTGAATGTGAGTTTCCTCTACTCTGTGTAACACCTGGGGTGTTTACCCTAAGTTAGAAAGTTCGTTGTTTTTTCTTTTTTTGCTTTGCATCACATGCATCATAAGCATTGCACCCTGTTTTCAAAAAAACAACTCAAAAGTTCAAACCAATTTAAACTTCCAAACATGTCCAAATTTCCAATTAAAAGTTGCAAACTAAACAACTCAAAATGTTTCCAATAGTTTGAGTTTGGATCAAATAAAAATGCTTGATAATAAAACCCATTTTTATTAACACCCAAATGGTAAATTCAAATTCAAATCAAAATCATTCATACTTGGCATGTTCCAAATGTGGTTTTAAAAAATTAAAATCTTGCAAACAATTAAATTCCATAAGTTTTCATAATGGGTTGAGCTTATTGAATAAAAATTGGTTATTTCAAAAAAATTAAATCCTTATGAAACACTACTGGAAATTCAAATAGCAAATTGAAAATCAAATTCACATTTCAAATTTTGGAAACTAATGTTAACATACGTTGACCTTGCTGTTTGTAAATTCGATAAAAATTATTGCATAAACCCCTAAAACCTTATCCTTTTCTCTCTCTTTTCTTTCCTACAAAAAAAAAAGAGAAAGGAAGAAAAAGAAAAAGAAAACTCTGGGGGAGGCAGGCCAACAGGCCCACCTACAACCCCAGTACCCAGCCCACCATACCACCTAAGCCCATCCCCCCTTCTTCTTCATGTACGACACCTCATCGAAAAGGTACACGTCGGCACTTCGAGGGATAGACGGCCGCTGCCGCTCGCTCCTCTCCTTAAAAACCTCCACTCCGCCCCTCCTGCAACCCTAAGCCCTAGCCTCTCGTCCACATCGCCGCCACCCACCTTCTCCGTCCCCAGACCCCCCTCCAAACTCTCTGAAACTTCCCCTGTCTGCTCTGAATTCCTTTCTCTGAACTTCACCGTGGCCGTGCTTTGGTGGCCATGGCGCCGCCGCGCTGCTCGATGCCGGACCATGCCCTCAACGGGAATGGAACCAGGAGGGATCCATCCCTGTTTCTCCCGAAGAAACCCCGGCCGGGGAACGCCTGCATCGACCATCGTCGTCGCCGACTTCCTCCCGTGCGCAGCGATCGACGTCACCATCTCCGCCGCCTTCTGCTTCCTCGCCGGCAGCAGGTGAGCGCCCTTCCTCCTTCCTCTCTCCCTCTTGTATCTGCACGCCTCCACACGTTCGCGACGCACAACACCCCCCACGTCCACGCCCGCAGCAGCGCAGCGCTGCCACGGTCGCCGCCGTCGCGCCGTCTCTGAAACCTGTCGCTGTTCCGCGCAGGTTCAGTTTCGTCAGGTTCGAGTGCAGGCCCCAGATCTAATCCAAAATGCAACCCACCTGCTTCCAATCACCACAGCGAGCATAGCCCACTGGCTAGCACCCCGCTCCGCACGCTGGGAGACCCAGGTTCGATCCCCGCGGGCGCATAAAGCCACCCTTTTTGTTGTTTTCTTCGCGGAAGGGCAAGGCCCACTTGTCAAACGCTGCGGTGGCGCAGTCACACCTCACCCGCACCGCGCTGGCACCAGCCTGGCGCTGACCCCACCGGTCAGTGTCACGGTGTTGACCGGCGGTGAGTAGAAAAAGCCCAGGGGCTGTTCTGCTATCCTTTTTCTTCCACGCAAAGGTCCCTGGAAATCACAGATCAGTCCCTGGTTTCCAACCCCCATAAAAATTGCAAACAAACTCCAAATTTAAATTATAAAATATGTTTTCCATCCAAAATTTCATGCTCTTTCCAAATATAACATTTGTTTTCTGTTTTGGATAAATAAAATTAATGCAATTACTTAATGCTTTAATTAAATCATTTAAATGGTGAAATTCATAACTTGCTCAATTAAAATCCAATTTCAACAAATAAAATATGTTTTCCACTCAAAATGAAACCAACTTTCCGAATATAAACTTTGTTTCTATTTTGAATAAATTAAATTGCTGAAAACAACTATTTCTTAATTAATGCATTTAAAATTGTCAATTTAATAACTTGCTCATCTAAAATCCAAATTCAACAATTGAAATATGTTTTCCATCTAAAATTTTGTGTTCTTTCCAAATATAAATTTTGTTATCTGTTTTGAACAATTAAAATGGGTGGAAACAATAAATGTTTGTGTAACTCACTTAAAATGCCAAGGTTCATAACTTAATAAATAAAATTCCAAACTTGGTAAACAACATATCAAACTGAAGCTATTGTTGTTTTCTTATTGTTTTCATCATCCATGCATCATTCTAATCAACTTTCACATGATGGTTATTTGTAGATCATTTAAGTCAACATTAATTCATGGGCTTTTCCATATGCAATCCAAATTGCATATGGGCCCATTTAAATATGTTTACCATGTCAACTAGTTTATCTTTGATGCATCCTTAAACTTGTCATGCATCCATATCTTGATCATGCTGGATCTTTTGCCGTAGAAGTAATTGTTGCATCCGGTGTTTGTGCTAGTTCGTTGCTTCTTCGCGGATAGGACGTTGAGATGATGTGAGCAACGACAAGTTCTTTGGATGTACCTCTACTTGCTGGATCTCAGGCAAGTATACTCACTTGCTACCCGTGTTGCCTTTCCTCAGTTGTTACCGATTCTTTCCGTTGTCTTTATGCTAGCCTTATGATTCGATGCTTGTGTCTCGATCCTATCATATGTTTACCTTGCAGCCATGATATAGCCTTTCCTTCCACTTCCTATTAACTGTTGCTTGTTTACCTTGTTGCCCCCCATGTCGTAGTTGCATGCTTAGTGTTGTTTGCGCTCGAGTCTTGTTGTCCTTTGTTTAATCACCTGTTTAGTCGATAGTTGGGTTTCAATTCAATCAACAACATGTTAATGTTTTGGGTAATAATAATTTGATGATAAGGCACCGGCAGGAGGCCCGGCGTGGTTTTGAGGCCTGCTAGTGTCGAACTTAATTAGGAAAAGAGTCTTGTCTACTGATCCATGATGATCGCACTAACCGCATGTGGGAAGCGAGTATGGGCGCCCCCCGCAACTCTGATTCGATTCGCATCTCGTCCAAATCGCCACACTTAGTTCGGGCTTTCCATTTGATGCACGCATATGCAGGTACGAACTCTTGGCGCCAGGGTGGAACTTTTGTAGTCGGCATTTAGGGCGGCGTGGTCTTCCAGTGCTATGAGGGTCCCCCCTTTTCTTCGTGGGGGCTCGATTAGCCGCGCACGCACAGCACGTGGTTCTTTGGGCTTGATGCGAAGAAGAGTTGGGTTGTGTTGAGTACCTCGCTTGGTGGGTTGATCCCCCGTCTGGCGGGATATTCTTGCATGTACGGCTAAATTGGTGCATCCCTGCAGGGTTAAATCCTCTCGACAAGCCGTGTTGTCCGTGGTTATGGATGACTTGGTGAAAGTGTTGGCTAACAAGTACTCAGACAACTTACACTTAACGATGATAACTTGACTAGTAATATAGATTACCTCCACCATAACAACGAATGTCACCTTAATCAACAGTGTGAGTTTCCTTGGGTTGTTTCCTTAGTAGGGGGTAACATTGGATGGTTATTGTTTGGTGAGTAGTCGTAGTTGGTTCTGATACGCTATCTTATCACTCTCTAATAGCCGGAAGTTGTAGCGCGTTTCTCTAGTTAGTTAGTGCAGCCCGCTGCCGCTTCTTGGCAATAATCCCTTCCTTTCGTTGTACCCAAAGTATTTCTATCTTGTGATGATTGGTTACGCTGGTATCTTGTGAGTATGACTTGCCAGTACTTAACCGTACTGACCCACGAATCCATTTCGTGGCTGCATATTCAACATTGCAGTCAACAGGTTTGAAGTCTGACGACGTTAGCTTGGGAATCCCTCCGGCTTGGCCTGGGTAGGGATTGGACGCTCTCGGTTATCTTCAGGACTCTTAGTCCAATTTGTATCTTGTCCGTAGTCGGACACTATGTTGTTTCTTCCGCTGTTATTTGGATCTTTGTATTGTATCAGTTGTATTCTTGAATCGTTTGAGTCGTCTTGTATAAATCTCTTCTGTTGTTGTGGAATATTCGTGAACTGTTGTAATGTTATCACAAGTGGCAACCTGGAATCGGTTATTATGCGGATTTGGCGGGAATGCTAAAATCTGCATAGTGCCCGATCTCGGGGCGTCACAAATGGTATCAGAGCATGGTTTCCGATTCCCGATGTTGTTTCGATACGAATGGTTATCGAAGCAACGGGTCCGCAAAGCCTGTAGGATAACCTCGCTAACGGTCGTGTTTCTAGAGTGTCAAAAACTATTTTCTGCTAAACTATTTTTGAAACATCTCAATAGGATTCTTGTTTTCTACTTATCTCTATTCTATTTCTCCTCCTACCTTATTTGTTTTGGAGTCTCTCTCCCTCTCAATCTTTCAAGGTTTTAGGATCCCACGTGGGTGGACGTTTTCTGAGCCTTTAACCTAATAGGTTCGATCAGCGGAAGATTCCTGGTGGGAGAAGATCGTCATCAACCCGAGCAAGAATCTCTTGTTAGTGGTGTCGAGGAGATCAACTGGAAGCATGAAGAATCGATAGTCGAACTTATTTCTCCTCCCGGGTTAGTAGGTGGATTGCGAGGGCGCAATCCCTTGTTAGTGGTGTCGTCTGTAACACCTGGGGTGTTTACCCTAAGTTAGAAAGTTGGTTGTTTTCCTTTTTTTTGCTTTGCATCACATGCATCATAAGCATTGCACCCTGTTTTCAAAAAAACAACTCAAAAGTTCAAACCAATTTAAACTTCCAAACATGTCCAAATTTCCAATTAAAAGTTGCAAACTAAACAACTCAAAATGTTTCCAATAGTTTGAGTTTGAATCAAATAAAAATGCTTGATAATAAAACCCATTTTTATTAACACCCAAATGGTAAATTCAAATTCAAATCAAAATCATTCATACTTGGCATGTTCCAAATGTGGTTTTAAAAAATTAAAATCTTGCAAACAATTAAATTCCATAAGTTTTCATAATGGGTTGAGCTTATTGAATAAAAATTGGTTATTTCAAAAAAATTAAATCCTTATGAAACACTACTGGAAATTCAAATAGCAAATTAAAAATCAAATTCACATTTCAAATTTTGGAAACTAATGTTAACATGTGTTGACCTTGCTGTTTGTAAATTCGATAAAAATTATTGCATAAACCCCTAAAACCTTATCCTTTTCTCTCTCTTTTCTTTACTACAAAAAAAAAGAGAAAGGAAGAAAAAGAAAAAGAAAACTCTGGGGGAGGCAGGCCAACAGGCCCACCTACAACCCCAGTACCCAGCCCACCACACCACCTAAGCCCATCCCCCCTTCTTCTTCCTGTACGGAACCTCATCGAGGAGGTACACGTCGGCACTGCGAGGGATGGACGGCCGCTGCCGCTCGCTCCTCTCCTTAAAAACCTCCACTCCGCCCCTCCTGCAACCCTAAGCCCTAGCCTCTCATCCACATCGCCGCCACCCACCTTCTCCGTCCCCAGACCCCCTCCAAACTCTCTGAAACTTTCCCTGTCTGCTCTGAATTCCTTTCTCTGAACTTCACCGTGGCCGTGCTTTGGTGGCCATGGCGCCGCCGCGCTGCTCGATGCCGGACCGCGCCCTCAACGGGAATGGAACCAGGAGGGTTCCATCCCCGTTTCTCCCGAAGAAACCCCGGCTGGGGAACGCCTGCATCGACCACCGTCGTCGCCGACTTCCTCCCGTGCGCAGCGATCGACGTCAGCATCTCCGCCGCCTTCTGCTTCCTCGACGGCAGCAGGTGAGCGCCCTTCCTCCTTCCTCTCTCCCTCTTGTATCTGCACGCCTCCACACGTTCGCGACGCACAGCACCCCCACGTCCATGCCCGCAGCAGCGCAGCGCTGCCACGGTCGCCGCCGTCGCGCCGTCTCTGAAACCTGTCGCTGTTCCGTGCAGGTTCAGTTTCATCAGGTTCGAGTGCAGGCCCCAGATCTAATCCTAAATGCAACCCACCTGCTTCCAATCACCACAGCGAGCATAGCCCACTGGCTAGCACCCCGCTCCGCACGCTGGGAGACCCAGGTTCGATCCCCACGGGCGCATAAAACCACCCTTTTTTATGTTTTCTTCGCGGAAGGGCAAGGCCCACTTGTCATACGCTGCCGTGTCCCAGTCACACCTCACCCGCACCGCGCTAGCACCAGCCTGGCGCTGACCCCACCGGTCAGTGTCACGGTGTTGACCGGCGGTGAGTAGAAAAAGCCCAGGGGCTGTTCTGCTATCCTTTTTCTTCCACGCAAAGGTCCCTAGAAATCACAGATCAGTCCCTGGTTTCCAACCCCCATAAAAATTGCAAACAAACTCCAAATTTAAATTATAAAATATGTTTTCCATCCAAAATTTCATGCTCTTTCCAAATATAACATTTGTTTTCTGTTTTGGATAAATAAAATTAATGCAATTACTTAATGCTTTAATTAAATCATTTAAATGGTGAAATTCATAACTTGCTCAATTAAAATCCAATTTCAACAAATAAAATATGTGTTCCACTCAAAATGAAACCACCTTTCCGAATATAAACTTTGTTTCTATTTTGAATAAATTAAATTGTTGAAAACAACTATTTCTTAATTAATGCATTTAAAATTGTCAATTTAATAACTTACTCATCTAAAATCCAAATTCAACAATTGAAATATGTTTTCCATCTAAAATTTTGTGTTCTTTCCAAATATAAATTTTGTTATCTATTTTGAACAATTAAAATGGGTGGAAACAATAAATGTTTGTGTAACTCACTTAAAATGCCAAAGTTCATAACTTAATAAATAAAATTCCAAACTTGGTAAACAACATATCAAACTGAAGCTATTGTTGTTTTCTTATTGTTTTCATCATCCATGCATCATTCTAATCAACTTTCACATGATGGTTATTTGTAGATCATTTAATTCAACATTAATTCATGGGCTTTTCCATATGCAATCCAAATTGCATATGGGCCCATTTAAATATGTTTACCATGTCAACTAGTTTATCTTTGATGCATCCTTAAACTTGTCATGCATCCATATCTTGATCATGCTGGATCTTTTGCCGTAGAAGTAATTGTTGCATCCGGTGTTTGTGCTAGTTCGTTGCTTCTTCGCGGATAGGACGTTGAGATGATGTGAGCAACGACAAGTTCTTCGGATGTACCTCTACTTGCTAGATCTCAGGCAAGTATACTCACTTGCTACCCGTGTTGCCTTTCCTCACTTGTTACCGATTCTTTCCGTTGTCTTTATGCTAGCCTAATGATTCGATGCTTGTGTCTCGATCCTATCATATGTTTACCTTGCAGCCATGATATAGCCTTTCCTTCCACTTCCTATTAACTGTTGCTTGTTTACCTTGTTGCCCCCCCATGTCGTAGTTGCATGCTTAGTGTTGTTTGCGCTCGAGTCTTGTTGTCCTTTGTTCTATCACCTGTTTAGTCGATAGTTGGGTTTCAATTAAATCAACAACATGTTAATTTTTTGGGTAATAATAATTCGATGATAAGGCACCGGCAGGAGGCCCGGCGTGGTTTTGAGGCCTGCTAGTGTCATATTTAATTAGGAAAGAGTCTTGTCTACTGATCCATGATGAGCGCACTAACCGCATGTGGGAAGCGAGTATGGGCGCCCCCCGCAACTCTGATTCGATTCGCATCTCGTCCAAATCGCCACACTTAGTTCGGGCTTTCCATTTGATGCACGCATATGGAGGTACGAACCCTTGGCGCCAGTGTGGAACTTTTGTAGTCGGCATTTAGGGCGGCGTGGTCTTCCAGTGCTATGAGGGTCCCCCCTTTTCTTCGTGGGGGCTCGATTAGCCGCGCACGCACATCACGTGGTTCTTTGGGCTTGATGCGAAGAAGAGTTGGGTTGTGTTGAGTACCTCGCTTGGTGGGTTGATCCCCCGTCTGGCGGGATATTCTTACGTGTACGGCCAAATTGGTGCATCCCTGCAGGGTTAAATCTTCTCGAGAAGCCGTGTTGTCCGCGGTTATGGATGACTTGGTGAAAGTGCTGGCTAACAAGTACTCAGACAACTTACACTTAACGATGATAACTTGACTAGTAATATAGATTACCTCCACCATAACAATGAATGTCACCTTAATAAACAGTGTGAGTTTCCTTGGGTTGCTTCCTTAGTAGGGGGTAACATTGGATGGGTATTGTTTGGTGAGTAGTCGTAGTTGGTTCTGATACGCTATCTTATCCCTCTCTAATAGCCGGAAGTTGTAGCGCGTCTCTCTAGTTAGTTAGTGCAGCCCGCTGCCGCTTCTTTGCAATAATCTCTTCATTTCGTTGTACCCAAAGTATTTGTATCTTGTGATGATTGGTTACGCTGGTATCTTGTGAGTATGACTTGCAAGTACTTAACCGTACTGACCCACGAATCCATTTCGTGGCTGCATATTCAACATTGCAGTCAACAGGTTTGAAGTCTGACGATGTTAGCTTGGGAATCCCTCCGGCTTGGCCTGGGTAGGGATTGGACGCTCTCGGTTATCTTCAGGACTCTTAGTCCAATTTGTATCTTGTCCGTAGTCGGACCCTATGTTGTTTCTTCCGCTGTTATTTGGATCTTTGTATTGTATCAGTTGTATTCTTGACTCGTTTGAGTCGTCTTGTATAAATCTCTTCTGTTGTTGTGGAATATTCGTGAACTGTTGTAATGTTATCACAAGTGGCAACCTGGAATCGGTTATTATGCGGATTTGGCGGGAATGCTGCAATCTTCATAGTGCCCGAACTTGGGGCGTCACACTCTGCTTCTGCCTTGACTTTCTCTACTCTGTCTTCTCCTACCCGGTTTTGCTTCTTCTCGGTTTCTCTTCTTCTCTGCCTCTATTTCTAACTCTTAACAATTCCTTTTTCTAGATATATTTCCTGAGCTCCGATCTGCCAGTGTGCCTGCTCTGGAGAAAGCAAGAAATCTCCGTGCTGCATCCGGTCTGCCCATCGATGAGACCTCCACTATTTTCGACTACCTCCTCAGCATCAAGACCCAGATTCTCTCCCTCAAGGGCCTGGGCACCTCTATGGTGTCCACCGCATTCAACTTGCACAAGATGTTCTGGCCGGAGCAGGAAGCGCCAGCCTCCTTCAGTGAGATTGCCAATAAGCTGGATGGGGTGAAGGCCGAGTTGAAGAAATGGCGTGCCTCTGCAGCTCGGGCAGGAGCTGACGAGCTGCTCCATTTCATCATAAGTTGGTATGAAAACCTTGATCTCAGCAGGATCCTCACCATCTGAAGAATCCAAGTGGACCACGAAGCTCGAGTGCGTCACTCGCCGCAAAGCCGTGGCATATGAAATTGCCTCCTACGCCGACACCGCCACCTACATCGACGACCTCCCCGAGCCAGAGACAGTGTCTGAGGACGAGGACGAGGATGAAGAGGACGATGACGACATCGCCAGCAAGGACTTGGCCATGTTCGAGGAAGATGCTACAAAAGGAGCAGCCGAAAAGGGGAAGGCGCAGGCCAGCGAGGGGACCGAGTTGGCCACCGACGCAGACGCCGAGAGCCGCAATCCAGCGCTCAAGGGGCCACCATCACCACTGATATGGTGATCAATCAGGCGGCTCCCGAGCTAGGCGCGACTGCTGCTGCGCCAACTGGTGCCGCCGCACTGCTCAGGACCCAGTCCGCTGCGTCCACCTCGGCCACAGATCTCGTCTCCGTCGCCACGGCCACCTCTGACCAAGCTGCCTCCGCCAACGCTGATGCCGAGAACGTCGATGCGAACAACACCGCTACTACCCTTTAGTGAATCCTGCAACACTTGTTACCTTGAACTTTTATCAGATCCCCGGGATGCCGGGTGCAGATGTAAGCGCACAATTTATTGTCTCTTTGCTACTCAGTTTTTAATTTAGTTTGATATTTTAGCAACTCTGGCTTAATGTCGGGTTGCGTTTCTATGCAAGTCCCCGAGTTGCATTTTTTATCCACTCTTCCTTTTTGTCTCAGCTCTTACCTACAACTTGTTGCTTTTTTGGTAGTCGAGTCACAAGATTTCAAAGTTTGAGTTTCAAATACTTAGCCACTTAGAAAAGTGCCTGGTTACGCTGCCCAACACTTAGCCGAATAGAAAAAACAGTAAAGAACACTCTATTCGGTTGCCACACGTTTCCTTCCCTTAGCAATTTTTCATGTGTTCATTGACCCCTTGGCTTGTTCTCTGGCTTGCCATGAAGCCGGGTTGCGGACAGCAGCAGAGTCGCAGAGTTGTCCCGTGGGTTTAAACACACTACTTTGTATGCTTTTGAAATTATAAGTGGTTCAACCGAATAGACAAAGAAAAACAGAGTAAACACAAGGAACAATTTCAGCAAGGGCAGTCCCCGAGTTCGTATTCGGAGTGCTGACTAGAATTTAAGTCGGGTGAGGATACATACACATTTTGCTCATGAATGAAAACGTCGGAGTAGAGCTACATTCCAGGGGCGCTTAGATTCCTCTCCAGGTTTATCCGGCCTGTTCTTCTGGGGTGCTTGTGCGTCAACTAGGTAATAGGCATCATTGTGCAGAGCCTTGCTCACAATGAATGGCCCTTCCCACGGAGGGGAAAGCTTGTGCATCCAGGCCGTGGGCTGCACGAGCCTAAGGACCATGTCTCCTTCTCGGAAAACCCTTGGGTTTACTTTCCGGCTGTGATAACGCCTCAAGTTTTGCTGGGAAACAGTTGAACGTGATAGAGTTAGCTCTCTTGCTTCTTCTAGCAGGTCAACGTCATTTTCTCGAGCTTCTCTAGCCTGCGCCTCAGTGTAGAGGGTTACGCGGGGCGAGTCATGTTCTAGTTCAGTGGGCAACACGACCTCAACTCCATATACCAGGAAGAATGGTGTGTATCCGGTTCATCGATTAGGGGTAGTCCTTAGACTCCACAACACCGCCGGCAACTCGTCTAGCCAATACCCAGGTGTTTTCAGCAGTGGCTCAATCAGCCTTGGCTTTATGCCGGATAGCACCATGCCATTTTCTCTCTCAACTTGCCCATTGGAGGCCGGATGCACAACAGATGCAACATCTAGCCGAATCCGCTTCTCTCTGCAGAATCTTGCGAAAGCACCCTCAGCAAAGTTTGTGCCATTATCCGTGATAATGTTGTGCGGATAGTCGTATCTCAGGATCACATCCTTCGAGAAAATCAAAGTTGTGGCTCCATCGCACTTCCGAATAGGCTTCACCTCAATCCACTTGGTGAACTAGTAAACCATGACCAGGGTGTGAGTCATGTTGCCTTTAGCCGGCTTGAAAGGGCCAACCATATCCAAACACCAAACTGCAAATGGCCATGTAATGGGAACGGTCTTCAACTCGGAAGCTGGCATATGAATCTTACTTGCAAATCTCTGGCAGCCGTTGCACTTTCTCACAATGTCTTCAGCTTGCTTCAAGGCAGTGAGCCAAAAGAAGCCATGCCGAAAAGCCTTGTTGACCAGAGGCCGAGAAGAGGCGTGATGCCCGCATTCTCCCTAATGTATCTCCACCAGAATTTCCTCTCATTCTTCCGGCTCTACACAGTGTTGCAGCACGCCAGTAGGACTTCTTGTATGCAGCACATCTCTGAAGATAGTATAGCCCTTGGATCTTCTCTGAATTTTCCTAGAGGTAACCTCATCATTCGGCAAGGTGCCGTCCTTTAGAAAGGATAATATGGGCAGAGCCCAACTCGGTGTCTCCTGGATGGGAAACACTAGTTCGTCCAGTTCCATTGGATCAGCCACCAATACCTCCTCTGAGTTGAGGACGAGGTCACGAGTCCCCGAGTACTCGGAAATGACCCCCTTGATGAATGCGACAGTCCCCGAGTTAGGAGGGGCAGTCCCGGAGTAAGAAAGGACAGTCCCCGGGTTGCAGGCGCCAGTCCTCGGGATGGAGACTGCAGTCCCCGGGTTCTCTTTTGCAGCCTCCCAGTCAATCTCCATGGGAACAGCTTCCTCTCTTGGCAGCGAAGGAACGAAGATAGACTCCGAGTTGGGGGATGGCTTGAAAGATGGCTTTCTCAAATGCTCCAAGGCAATCCCAGCTGGGATGAACTGCCGAGAAGTCCCCAACTTGGATAACTCATCAGCTGCGTCATTCTCAGCTCGGTGTATATGTTGGAACTCACATCCTTCAAAGAATCCAGTCATGGTTTGCACCAGAAACCGATATGATGCCATGTTGGCATCCAGAGCATCCCAGGTGTCGGATACTTGTTGCACCACAAGATCGAGTCGCCATAACAGATAATGCGCTGCACACCAACCTCCTTGGCTACCCTCAGGCCGTGTACCACTGCTTTGTACTCGGCTACATTGTTAGATGCCTTGAAATGAATCTGCAGCACATATTTGAGTTGATCTCGCTTGGGTGACGTAAGAAATACGCCAGCACTAAGGCCTTCCTTCACTTTGGAGCCATCAAAATGCATCTTCCAGTAGTTGGTTTCCGGCAAGGGAGGCTCATACTGCACCTCGGCCCAATCCACTAGAAAATCTGCTAGGATCTGTGACTTGATGTCCTCTCTTCTCGCGTACAAAGGAGTGTACGTGGCTAGCTCAGTCGCCCACTTGGCTACCCTGCCACTTGCATCCTTGTTGCCCATGATGTCCGAGATGGGAGCAGAACTCACCACTGTGATGGGATGCTCTTGGAAATAGTGCTTCAGCTTCTTGGCACCCAGTTACACGCCGTATGTCATCTTCTGGTAGTGTGGATAATATTGCTTGGAGTTGGATAGCACTTCACTCAGATAGTACACTGGCCGCTGCACAGTCTTGCCGTACTCTTCTCGTTCCATCACAATCACCACACTGACTACTCGGTTAGTAGTCGCAATGTACAGCAACATTGGCTCTTTGGGTAGCAGACTAGCTAGGATATGAGCGCTACCAAGCATGCCCTTCAGCTCCTTGAATGCCACATCAGCTTGCGGTGTCCAGACAAACTTGTCACTCTTCTTCATGAGCTGATAAAGAGGCAAGGCCTTCTCGCCCATTCTACCCAGGAAGCGGCTCAGAGAAGCCAGGCACCCAGTAAATTTCTGCACATCCTTCAGGGATCTCGGCAAAGACATGCTCTCTATAGCTTTTATCTTTGAAGGATTGGCCTCAATGCCCCGACTGGATACCAAGAAGCCGAGTAGCTTGCCAGCCGGGACGCCAAAGGTGCACTTAGTTGGATTCAACTTCATTCTGTATTTGCGCAAGTTGGCAAAAGTTTCCTCAATGTCACTAAGCAGAGTATGTGTTTTATTCGTTTTGATGACAATGTCATCTACGTACACCTGCATGTTCTTGCCAATTTGGTCATGCAAGCATTTCTGCATGCATCTCTGATAGGTAGCCCCAGCATTCGGCAACCCAAAGCACATGACACAATAGCAATAAGCCCCGTACGGGGTAATAAAGGCAGTCTTTATTTGATCATCAGGGTTGAGAGCTATCTGATGAAAACCAGAGTAGGCATCTATGAAAGACAAAATCTCACAACCAGCAGCGGAATCGATCACCTGATCTATGCGGGGTAGCGGAAATGGATCCCTGGGGTAGGCCTTGTTCAGGTCGGTGTAGTCCACGCACATGCGCCATGCGGTGTCGGGCTTGGGGTCCTCCTTCTTCTTCTCAACCATAACCGGGTTGTCTAGGCAGTCCGGATGCAATACCTCCATGATAAAGTTGCTTATCAGCAACTTGGTGATCTGATCACCGATAGCTTTCCTCCTCTCATCACCAAAGCGGCGCATAGCCTGCTTAACCGTCTTGGCATCATGCCGCACATGTAGCGAGTGCTCAACCAACTCCCTCGGGACACCCGGTAGATCCTCATTGGACCATGCAAATACATACCGATTCTCACGGAGGAAGTGGATGAGCTTGCTTTCCTATTTCTCTCCCAACCCGGCACCAATGATGGCAACACGGTCTGGGAACTCAGGGTCAACCTGGATCTTCTTTGTCTCTTGGGACGCCTGGAACGCAGTCTCGTACTGGGAACTCGGCATACCAGGCGCACCACCTTGCGCTGTTTGCGCCATAGCCACCACCTCGTACATCTTCTTCTTCTCGGCCGCAATGACCATGGATTCCGCCAGCTGAGAACTAGCAGAGGCACACTCCAAAGACCTCTTGTAATCACCTCGAGATGGTGATGACTCCATTGGGACCAGGTATCTTCATCTTTAGGTAAGCAGCATGGGTCGAAGCCATGAACTTGGTGAGTGCAGAGCATGGTAGGGGCTCTGAAGATCAACTACCTCGAACTGGACGCACTCGGTGCAACAGTTCTCCCTGGTGCCGAATAGGACATCCATCCAGATGCGGCCGATTGGAGCGCAAGATACTCCCGGCACAATTCCATGGAATGTGGTCTTGCTGGGTAGCAGCATGTTCTCGGCAAGGCCAAGCTTCTTCAGTGTGTCTAGATACATGATGTTGATGCTGCTGCCGTTATCAATCAGCACTTTGCTGAAGCAGACGTTCTTATCAGGTCCCAAGAAAGTGGGATCCACCACCAGGGCATAGCTACCCGGATTAGGCATCACCTTGGGGTGATCAGCCTTGGACCAAGTCACTTCTTGGTCACACCAGCGCAGATAGTGAGGCACAACCGGGATCACGGCGTTTACCTCCATTGCGCGCCTGCGCTGCGACTGCTTGTCGACTGGTTCGGTGGTGAAGATCATGTAGCTCTCATGGTGTTCCTGGTACTGGTTGCGGTCTCCACCGCCATTGTTGCCGTTGTTGTTGTTGCCTTGGTTGTTGTTGTTGTTGTTGTTGTTGTTGTTGTTGTTGTTGTTGTTGTTGTTGTTGTTGTTGTTGTTGTTGTAGTTGCGGTTGACTCCTAAAGTCACCTGATTTACATTCTCCCTTATCGGAAACACTGCAGGCCTATGAGCAGCTGCCCGAATAGGCTGCACATTGGCATTCGCAGCCGGCAGAGGAGGAGGAGGGGGCAGGTCTTCATTCTTGATGTGCTCCCACCAGCTGCACTACCGAGTAGTGTGGTTGGCTGGCCTACTCAGATGCCGAGTGTGGAAGCTGCATGGCCCATCCTTCATCTTTCCTAAGATAAAGTTTGGAGCTGAATCCGAGTTGCCGCTACTCAACTGGGGAGCAGTGTAAGGTTTCTTGATGCCTTGGCCCTGATTCTGGTTTTGCCCGTATTGGGCTCCAGCTGTTTTTTGCCTTTGGCTACTCCCAGCAGCCATGGTCACTGCATTCACCTCCTCTGGATCATACCGAGTATCAATTCGGCCACCTCTGCGCTTGTTGCGGAAGTCATAGCGCCTGTTTCCATCTTGGAACTTCCTTCTTGGCTCAGGAGAATCGAGCAGAGGCTGAGTAGGGTAACCGAGTGCATACATATCTGCAATCTTGATTGTCTCGGCGAGAGTACTCGGCATCTCTCTTTGCAACTTCTGCCACAACATGCTGCCATGCCTGCAACCCTGAGCGAACCAAGTAATGGCCTGAGCCTCATTCACACCCTCACAGGTGTTCCTCAAGGTGCTCCACCGACTAAGATACTCTCGGTCAGTTTCCTCTTCTCGCTGCTTGCAAGCAGACAGCTGTTGCGGTCTATTCGGCCTCTTGTAGGTTCTGGTGAAGTTGCTGATGAAGGCTTCCAAGAAGTCTAGCCAGCATTTGATACTGTTCTTGGGTAGGTTGTTGAGGCAAGTCCTAGCTGGACCTTCTAGCATCTGCGGGACGTACCGCACAGCCCATCTCTGATTGCCGCCTGCAATATGCACAGCTGTAACATAGTCACTCAGCCAGTCTTCTGGCTTGGTACTCCCATTGTAGCACTTGGTCCCCCTGGCTAGCTGAAAATGGTTCACGGAGGGATCCTCCATGATACGGTGACCAAATCACTCTGGGCCGGGTGGCCCCTTGTTCTCGAGCTGCGCAGACCGATTGATCCGGTCCAGCTTGTACCTTGCATCGATGGGCTCCAACATGCGGTCACCCACACGATCAGTGATATCTCTTGGGTCAGCGTACCCGGCCAGCCCCATGGCTGAGTACCCATCATCATAGCGGTCTTGCTGCACCGCTGCGGGTTGCACAACCGGGTTGGCTGCCTGCACAGCCGCACGCGGCTGTGCTGCCGCTGGTTGCTGAACCCTCTGCCGAGTAGGCTGAGAAGGTTGCTGCCGAGAAAGCCCTGCAATGTTTCCTCCTTGCCCCTTACTCTGAGCTTTAGTGGCTTGATAGCCAGCTCCTGCAGCGTTGTGTTTCTGACCGGGCTGTCGCGGCACAGCGAGCTGTTTTGCGGCGACAACAGGGTCGTACACCTGCATCTGTCTGCTCTTCCCGGAGTGCACACTCTGGTCCCTCTCATTGTGAGGAAGCGGCAATGAGGCCTGATCCATAGATCTGACCGCGCGCGAGTGCACAACCTGAGAAGTGTCAGCACCCGGATTGGCTTTCCGGAACTGCTCATTCTGCCTGCTAGCCTCTAGCACTAGCTCGTTAAGCCTCTCCTGCTGCCTAGCGCGCGCGTCGCCAGTGAGATGCGGCAACTCAGCAGCCACTGCCTCTGCAGCCCTAAGAGTTTTGGCGGGGGTGCTGTACCTAGGCCTATCGATAGTGTTTAGACAAGCAGATTGGCTAGAATCCCTACCATCTCTAGCCAGCTCAGCCCCTAGGTTGCGACGCGTAACGCCTATCTTGCTAGGCAGCCTAGAAACAGGAGTAAAGCCATACACTGCGTTGTACTCATTTTGCGCAAGGTTGAGCTCAAGCCTAACCTTCTCCAGCTCCGGGGACTCAGCGAGTAGCGCTTGACGTTGCTGCTCGAGTTGCGCCCTCATGGCGGCAAGTTCCACCTCGGTGGGTTGCGGCATACCCAGCGGCATGGTGAGGCTTGCGCGAGCAGCCGGGATCACCGTAGACGTGGAAGGAGGCAGGTTCGAGTCCTTCTCGTAGGGCTTGTGGACCCTCGCACCCACAGGTTCCTCGATGACACCAACGGCAGCGTCCGCGCCCTTCCTGACATCGATAGCCGGGCCTGTCATCATCACCTCCACGCTGTCCGCAGAGCAGCCGGTTGGCTTCTCGCGGGCAGCGAGTACATCAGGAGGATCTTCCGCGTCGAGCACCACCTCGGAAACTTGCGGATGACGGTGGTGGCGACGTAAACCAGGTGCATGCCGAAGGAGAACACCGAGCCGCCTGCAGGCATGGGCCTGCCGCCGAAACCCCGGCGTTGTCGGAGACGAAGTCGAAGGAGCCGAATCTGTGGACAAGGCCACAGACCACATGCTTCGCTAAAGCGGAAACTGGTCCCGTCCGAATGTGAACTCGAGCCAGCGTCGCTGCTGGCCCCACGATGGGCGCCAACTGTCGTGGTGGTATCACGGCAGATGCCATGGGATGGCTAAAGTGTTGGGGCTGATGGACGCTAGAGGTATCCGGGGAGGGATCGCACGGCGAGTAGCACCGCACTAAGATATCTCAAGCACTGCAAACAACAGGATCTTACCCAGGTTCAGGGCCCTCGTGTGGAGGTAACACCCCTACTCCTGCCTTTATCTCTATATGTGTGTAAACCGAGTAGCCACAATACAATGTATGCCTCTTGCCGAGTAGCCACTCTGCTGCTCTCTAGCTCTAGTGTTGTCTCTAGCTCTAGTGTTGTCTCTAGCAAATAAATGTGAAGTGAAGCAACGTCCCTCGCGCAGGAGGGGGCAGGGCACCTTATATAATGGTGCTCAGCCGAATAAACAAAGACTAAAAGGTACGATGATGGGACTTGACAACTGTGACGTTGGCACGCCTCCGAGATCTCGCACGGAGAAGCGCCGCGCCGTACGGCTGACAACCCCTGTCCGCTCTGTCAGCCGCCCAGCGTAGACTTCCATCCCGTCATGTCCCCTCTGTACTTGACAGGACTGGACGGCTACCTAACCCTGCGTCACTGATGATCACAAACCTAGTAAGTTGTACCGCACGCGAGTACGGACGCGGGATACGCGGGATCTTCTGTCAGAATGGCTCCATTGACTTCTGGCCCGAGTAGGATTGCCCTCCGTCTACTCGGACCAACTTCTTTACTCGGACGAACATAACTTACTTGATATCTTCTCTTGGACTTTCGTGGTACGGCCGGATAGAAACCTACCGGGTAGCCGTCTACCCGGTCAACAATACCTTGACCTTCATTTTTGATGGGGGGATAGTAACCCGGTAGGTCAACTCCAAGGTGTAACCCGGCCCAAACGACAGTTGGACAGGGTCCGGCTAAGGATAAAGAAACTTCTGGAAGGCCCAAAGTTTGTAGGCCTCGCAACCCGGATTGTGGGTTGCGGTAAGGAAAGCTAGGGTTTGTAAGCGGAGTTCGAGTAGGACTCAAGATGTGCCTTGAAGGGCAAGTTAGGGGGGTACGGTGATTTATAAACCGGCCCTCGGGTTTAGCTTGGCAGAGATTCAAGATATAGTTGTATCACCAATTATCAAGTATCCAGTATAGTTCATATTCGAGATCCGACGAGTTGTTTTCCGGTTCTTAGATCGCTTTCCACCATGCCTTCCTTCGAGCTAAACCCTCTCCCGAATACCTGTGTCGACTTGCCCCAAGATCAGTTACCCCAGGTAACATCTGCCGTGATTATCCCACGACAGTTGGCGCCCACCGTGGGGCCTGCGTCCAAAGGTGTTTACATCATGGGAGAAGCTCGGAAGAGCATGAAGAACCTCATCGTCGGTGAGATCTACGTCGACTGCGAAGGAGAGAAGGTGGTGGACGATTCCGGCTGGGGGCCAGAGTCGGATCACCTCGAAACCGGATCCGTCGTGACAATCGGCCGCATCAACGTCTTCATCGGTATGGTATGTACTTCTGGCTCGAATCCTGACAATCTTGGATCTGATTCTGTGTCAGGGGAAGCTACCTATATTCAATCGGAAAGAGAAGAATCGGTCGGAACAACAGGTCAGATAGAGAGAGAAGATGATACCGAGTCTATCCGGGATCTATTGGAGGATCGATATGAGGAGGACAACAGCGAAGAAGAACGGCATGAATTCGCGCCAAGCATCACACGCCGGGTTGCGGTTTACACGGCTCCCGCGGCCAATATCAACCAAGAGAGTGTGACCGCGGCCGCAGTTGGGACGGCTCAGGCGTTGAATCAACAGCAGGGTACAGCTAACCCGGTTCTGATCCGGGTTGACGTAGAGTCGGCATCGGTTACCAGTCGCGCGGCGGATGAGGAGCTGCAGGCAAACATGTTCGGATTCCAAGCAAACCAGACACCTGGGGCGGGTCCTTCAAATCCGCGTCACCCGGCCATGTTCGATAACAATTTGATTCTAGATCCGACCGTCCTCGCCACAGTTATTACTCCGGAAAACGCGGCGGAGCGTGTAAGAGATCTGGATGTGGCACGTCGCGCATTGGAACAGCAAAGAAGACAAGTGGAAGCAGAAAGACAGGGGATGGCTGCACGGCAGCGCGAATTGGATGCATTAGAAACTCGGCTCCGGGAGGAAACATCTAGAGTGCATCAAAGGCACCAGACCAGGCTACCAGCAACGGGTGGGGTTATTAATCCGGCTACGCTGTTTATCACACCTCAAGATCAGCCGATCCCACCGGTGAACCAAGGGACCGCACCACAACCGGCGACAGTAGGAACACAGCCGGCAAACGCGCCAGCCGGGTTACCTTTACCACAGACTGGGGCAACAGCCGGCAATACTTTGCCACCACCACCACCGACACGGTTCCGCACACCAGCAGGTCATTACAACAATCCCATGGACAACGTGTACGCAGCAACGCTCGCATTAAACCAGATTCCTGTGGGAGAGTCGCCTCATCCAGAAAGAACCCGGCAAGCGATTGATTTGTTGCACACCGCAGTGGCGCAACAGGCCAATTATCCGGATCATAGAAGCGGAATGCATGGGACGCCGTACGCCAGCCAGCAACAAGGCAATATCTAAACAAATTCAGCACGACGAAGGGAAGAGCAACAGCAAATGCCGCCCCCACCTCGTATCCAGACAGTACCAGCAGCATCAGCGGCGCAGGCAGTTGTGGACAGCTCCAGGGCCAGGAGGGCCGGGGCCGGATCTGTAGCGCATGAATTACCGGTGGCACCACGCCCCATGGCACCCCCAGCCGGGTCACATGTTTTCCGAGCAAGACCAGCACCAACCACCCTGGCGGGACCCAAATGTCTCTCGGACGACATCAGAGCAGAACCTTACCCGGAAAAGTTCAAAGAGCCGGGGAAAGTAGTAAATTATGAGCCGACAATGGATCCGGAAACGTGGCCGAGCAGTTACGAGATGGCAATGTCAATTCGCAATGCATCCGAGAATCTTCAGGCCAAGTTCATGTACTTGATGATGTCAGAGGGAGCGGCAAAGTTATGGTTCACCAACCTGCCGGAAAAATCGATCAAGTCCTGGGAAGAATTAAAAACCGCGTTTATCAAGCACTTTCATGGAACGTGCAGAAAGCTGTTTACTATTGATGATTTAGAAAGGTGCGTTCAGAAGAAGGGAGAGTCAGCGCGCAGCTGGGTACGCCGGGTTATGGAGATACTCCACTCGTCCACAGATATTCAGCCCAAGGATGCGCTACAAGCTATGGCAAAAACATGTAAGTACGTTCCTTTAGTGCAAAAGTTAACTCGCATGAAATCCAGCAGGAATGCAGCGGAAGTTACAATGGGAGAATTAATGGATGCGTGCAACAAACACGCCGCAACGGACACCACAGAGGAGGAAGTTGATGACAAGAAAGCGAAAGCAAACACAAGTAGCAGTGGGAGAACCGGCAATGGATCGGCGCCAAGTAATAATGGAAATAGCCAGAACAAGCGCCCGTTTGAAGGGAATTCCGAGTTTGTAGCTAACACTGAGGCCGGGTCTTCAAGACCCATATCTGAAGGGAATTTTAATACTGGAAATCACAATGGGGGACATTATCAAGGACCTCCAAGACCAAGCAACAATTGGGACATATTTAGAATGGCATGCCCGAAGCACAGCAGGAACGGCAAGCCGGCTAATCATTCCTTGGAGCAATGCGCCGACTTACAAAGATGGAAGAACGAGGAAGTAAACAGAGCCATGCGAGGTGCGGGTCGAGGAGGAGGCCCGGGTCCAGGTGGAAACTTGGGCAACGGTCCGCCCCCAGCCGGTAACCCGGCAGCTGGAAATCCGGGTAACAATCAAGGGGGAGCGGGAGGTTTTCAAGCTAACCCCAAACAGTTGGGTCAATATCATGTGCACACTACGGGAGGCTCTAACAAGGATAAAAAGGTACTGAAGCAAGCGGTTAATTCAGTCTCTTCCGCTGTTCCGAGGTATTTGAGGTGGTCAGAGCAGGAGGTAACATGGAGCAGGAGGGATCACACGGACAGAGTCGATCACCCGGGAGTCTTAGCCTTAGTAGTGGCACCACAGGTCAATGGGTATGAGCTGAAAAAAGTCTTGATGGATGGAGGAAGTAGCATCAATATCCTGTACTGGGAAACTTTTCTGAGCATGGGCCTCAAGGAATCTCAGCTGCAAAAGAGTACAACAGTTTTTCACGGGATAGTGCCGGGTCATTCAGCATGTCCTGAAGGAAAAGTGGCGTTGGAGGTAGCTTTTGGGGAGTCAAAGGACAATTATCGAGTCGAGTGGCTTACTTTTGAGGTGGTTAAGTTGCGCAGTCCCTATCATGCATTGTTTGGAAGGCCGGCTTATGCTAAGTTCATGGCAAGACCGTGTTATGTGTATCTACAGCTGAAAATCCCGGGTCCTAAGAAGACCATTACCATACACGGGAATCGAGATATAGCAGCTGAATGTGATGAAGGAGATGCAGCAATGGCTGAGCAAGCCTGCAGGAAAGAAGAGCTCAAGCATTACCGATCGCAGGTGGACCTAGAAGAAAGGACAATGTCAAAAAGACCGACTTCCGAAGGGGATAAAACAAAAACTAGGGCAGAACAAGATCCTAAGATGGTGGGCTTCATCAGGAGCGATCCTTCCAAGCTGCCTGGCAGGGGAGAGGAAGCCATACCGCCATCTACAGCTAATCGCGCTACAAGGACGACATACCCGGATTGGCTAACAAACCCGGTACTCATCATGAAAGGGACTAGCGAATGGAGAATGTGCATCGGCCGTGCCAGCGTGAGGCCGATTCTCGAGAATAACTAAAGCAGTGTAACGGACGGCAGGTTTCATACGCGCTCTTTTCCTACCCAGGGTACCTAAGGGGACTGGAAGGTTTTTAATGAGGCGGCCTGCTGACTCAAACCCTTTCATATCAATAAAAGAGATGGTTTTCAAGTCTTATCATGGTCTTTGCTTCAGTTGCAAGTAAGTCATATTTGTTATTGTCAATACATCAGTATCATCAAAATACGTTGCACATACATAGGTCTTTGGGAATTGAGCTGCTTAAATAGTAGTCATAAACCCAGAGACCCGGCCTTGATGCCTATGAGTTATGAGGGCCGATTACTCGCAAGACGAGTACGGCTGCAATCTTATAACCGGACGAAGGAGCCAAATTTCTTGGTTATTCTTACTTAAGCTCGATGTGACTCGCACCAAAGTGGCATGATCTGTTCACCTACGATTACAATCAAACTATGCAGCCCAATGGGACTTGCTTGACCCTATTTTTCGTATAGATGTAACAACATGGTATCCACGCGAAAGCCGGCTTACGGTACAAGATAATCAAAAGGGTCATCTAAACCACAAGTCCATGCAGAGTACAAGGCTAAGTAGCCGGAAACTCAACAAGTATCAAGCATGACTTCAGTATTTACGTGAATGGCTATTGGTTTTCAGCTTGGTAAAGAGCAGTTTGTCATCTGAGAAAGGCCACGCCCCCTTGGCTTGTACTTTGGGTCATGGGGACTGGGGACTTCGAAACAGAAACAAGCTGTTTAGCTACTAAAGCTCGAAAACCTTGGCTTCCGAGTCTTGGGGACTTAAAGAAAAAAGTCCGCTTATCAAAACCCACGATACTCGGTTAACCGAGTCTCGAAAAGGGAATCAAAAATAAACAATCAAGTATCGAGAATAAGCTTAAGGATAAAACAAGTATCGAGAATAAGCTTAAGGATAAAACAAGGATCGAGATTATCAAAAGCCGGGAGAGGCACAAAGTTATCATGAGTTAAAAAGCACAAAGTAACAGTATCAGTACCAATGGTGCACAGGCGCACCGCCAAAATCATACCAGTTTTGAAAACACAAAATACTAGACATCATTCTACTCGGCATCCTGGGAATGGTCTTCCGGGTCTTGGTCTTGGACCTGCTCCTTGGCCTTTCCAGCAGCCTTACCCGGACTCTTCGCGTCAGGACGGACAGGTGGAGGAACAGCTGGTGTAGAGGTAGACGGCCTTAAGCCTAACTCGGCCTCTCTCTTGGCAGCTTCTTCTTTCCTCCTGGCCAGGTCAGTCGCCCATCTTTCCAGCATGTCAAAGGGAGGGGGTGCCTCTGCTAAAATAGTCTTGGCTTCAGAATCGTACGCGCTCATGATTGTGTCCAAGTCCATCTTATCAGCCAAGGCAGTAGCCGAGTGGCGTACGGAGGATTGTATAACTTTGAAATCCTTGGGTGTAAACTTGGAGCCGTCAGCCTTGAATTCTGGAAACCCGGATATTACCTTTGCCGGGTCAAGCTTAGGAAAATAAGCTTTCGCCAGCGTGAAGGCCCGGGTCATACCGATTCGGCATGATGAGCGCTTCCATATTTCAATCCATCCAGGCACAGTTGAAAAGGCTTGCATAAGGTTCTCTTCGCCTGGATATACCTCGGAAGGCCATTTCACGGCATCCAATAAAAGCTTTGTGCCGGCAAAAAATGTCCGGAGCACAGTCTTTAACGTTTTAGCCTGAGCAACGGCATTGTCCTCGGGAGCAGCAAGGTTAGCACCTGCAATTGAAACAAAAGAAAGCATGTCAATAATATTGACTATCATAGAGATAAGGTAGAGGTATGTAAGTTAATTGCGAGCAAAAACTTACTTAGCAAGATGCGATAAGTGTCCGCGACCTGGTTCGACAAGTTTTTCAGCGTAGTTTGGGCATCATTGTATTTCTTCTTGTATTTGGAGACATCTTTTTTCAAAGTCTTCATCTCCGCTTCAAGGGTTTCTCTGCGTTTTACTTCGGCAAGCAGGAGCTGCTCGGTCTTGAGTAATGTCTCGTCCGACCGAGTAATTTCCGCCTGCAAGGAACGAGAGAAACTGTAAGTCGGACATTATGACAAGCCGAGTATTATATGAAGTACCGAGCGCAACTTCAGCAAGTTATGCTCGGAACTTGGGGACTGGGTGTATAGTAAGAAATACCAAATAAAGTTACCTGATGCGCTGCGGCCATACGTTCCAACACATTTCCCTCTGAAGCCTTCATGGCGAGGAGAGCACTCATCAGCTGGTTAAAATCATCGTTATCCGAGTTAGAAGACTCGGGGGCGTGGAAATTTGGAAAAGAAGTTTTCTTCGTAACAGGAGGCGGCACCCGGGTCATCCGAATGTCGGAGTTTGGCCCCCCTCCCGAGCTCGAAGCTGCGCCCTTTTCCTTCTCGCTTGCGTGCGAGGCTATTGGATACCCGGTGTCTTGCCTAGCCAGCTCCGTTGGCGACGCTTGCTCATCGCCAGCCGTGGTGAATGCATCGTCAGTCGGTTTATTTTCAACCCGGTCCTCAACCTCCATGTCTTCCTGGTCACTAACAACGGCCGTGGCTCTATAGAAAGTGCGAAGGCGCGGTTAATCCATGATTATGAAAAAGGCGGTAAAAGTTCGGCATAGCATCAGGAAAAGGACTTTACCCAAGGTTCACCGGGAAGTCCGAAGGAAAGCCGCTGCTGGACCCGGAAGATACTGAAAAATACCAACCAAGGTGTGAGATTACTTTGTGAGGGAATGTTTGGGAAAGATTCTTGTGTATAGTGAGTACCAGTATGTCGAGCTGGAGGCGATGAAGTACCCGGGTTAAGGGTCTCATTACCCGGGTGGTTGCGGGTCACTCTACGCTTAGTTGCGGGTGGCTCCTTCAGTTGTAGTCAAAAGGGTGATGACAGGGTTAGCTCAGGAATAACGTCATGGGAACCAAAATTAAGCACAAGGAAACGAAATGAAACCTGGAAGACGATTCCTTGGGGTTTTCTTTTGGATCCGGCTTTGATTGCTGGCTCCGGTTCGTCTTCCTCGCTGGCGGACTCCACTTTGCCGTCCGATTCCTCCCCCTCGTCTTGGTCTTCTTGTTCTGCAAATTATCAAAGTTATAGTATGAAAAAAAGAAGTAGGGCGTAACGTATGCAAGGGGACTAAGTATGCACCTTCGTCCGAGTTAACGGCATCACCTTCCTCCTCCGGGTTTCCGGAGTTAGGAGGAGTATCAACTTTCCAGAAGTCACTGTCGGCCTGAGGTGAAGATACCAGAGCAAGGGTTAATATTGTATCAAGAGAAGTGGATAAAAGTGAACTTGTTAGAATCCAAGGTCAAGAGGTAAAAGACTTACTGCGGGGGCCGGGTTCTCGAGGGTAAAGGGTTCTAATCCGGCTATGTTCCGGATTACCTCGAGCTTCTCCGTCAAGAAACCCTTGATTGTTTTGTTGGTATCGCTAGGAGCGAAATTTCTGGTGGAGTATCGGATCGGGTCCGTGGTTTGACCCGAGTATTCGCACATCAGCTTTTCGCGGATGGAGTTGGGTTGGATGCGGAAATCGACCCAAGTCTTCACCAGGTTGAGCCCGATGAGGCCTTGGGCTGATAGGATGGATATCTTAGCCAACAAAGGCAAGATTGCCTCCCTGTCCGAGTCAGGGGCAAAGGCGTTAAAAGTCTCCGAGATATCAAGCTGACCCTCCGAGTAACCCGGCAACTTCTTTTCGCCGGGTGGGGAGGTGTCCTGGCAGTAAAAGTACGAGAGCTGCCAGTGCTTTACGTGGGAGTTGAGGGTGAGAGGAGGCATTAAGGAGTTCTTGCGGCGCTGGATAGAAACCCCGCCGCAAGCAAGAAGTGCGTCGTCGCCGCTTTCGCGGCACGGCTTGCACTGAAAAAGTTCGACAAAGAGAGCCAGACTTGGAGAAGTGCACAAGTAAGACTCGGAAAGAACGATAAAATGAGTGATGTTCAAAACGGAGTTGGGTCCTATGTCGAAAATGCGGAGGTTGTAGTGGCTTAAGACGTCGCGAAAGAAAGGATGACCCGGAGGCCGGAAGCCCCGGGTCACATGTTCAACAAAACAGATTACCTCGTTTTCTGCTGGAGAAGGCCGGGTTTCATTACCCGGTACTCTCCAGTGGATAGCTTCCTGAGGGGGAAGGACCCCTAGCTCAACCAGTTCCTCCAGCTTGGCCTTGGTGACGGAGGATTTCCCCCAGTTGGCGGATATGGAGTTCGTGGACTTGGCCTTAACCGACTGTTTTCCCTGTCTCTTGGGCGCCATGGGGTTAACCTGATAAAACGTCAAAGGAAAGGATGTGAGAAGCGAAAACTCGGAAGCTGACAGTTGAGCGAGTATCGATAAGTTAAACATGATCCGGGTATTATTTTGCTAGGGCAGGTATGAGTTGTCCGGGTATCGCTTATCATTACAAAAGCTGTGGAGTTTTATGCGTAGATAAGTGTTTGGGGAGGGTAAAAGGATGCCCGTACGTCTATTATCAGCAAGTGAGCTGGAGAGGTAAGATTTTCCGGGTGATAAGAACAAAGGCGGAAATTTTAGGCGACCCGAGCCCAGATCGGGAATCTTATTTCTAAATTTGTGGCCAAATTAATGACCACGAGCAGTAGGAGAGTAAGCTAAGCTACGTATCTTATCTATTGGGACAGCTAGGATAAGCGCTAGTGATTTAATTCGGCAGGACCCGAGAAATTGCGGGCGGCTCGATTCAGATCTAATCTGAAGGAAAACTAAGAAATTGCAAGGATAAGTTGGAGGATATAAGGGATTTACCGGAGGAGATTGAAGTGAGGCTTTGCGGAGACAGATGGCGCAAGATTGGTGTCCTTTCGCGATTCTTGGCGGACAAATCGGAGGTTTGGTGGCGGATCTGGGCGCCGGAGTGAATCGCGCGGTGGCGGAGCGCAAACGGCGGCGGATGGACTCCGGCGATGCGCGCAGGGCTTCCGTGGTGGTGCTCTGTGAGCTCGAGCTTGAAAGGAAGAGTAATGGGGGAAATGAGCCGTTGGGGCTGAGGTTATTCCCAAGGGCTTATTTATAACGGCCCGGGTGGAAAAACTTAACCTAACGGGCGAAACCCGGGAAATGCGGGGTAACGGCTGCCTATTTTGAAATTCGAGGGATGCACTTTAAGCGTGGAGGGATGTGTTCAGGAGAAAAAGAAGGGGAAACCTCCTTCCTGGTATCAGGGTTAATTATCGAGAAAAGTGTGAAATCATGGAGTTTTTTATTAAGAACCAGACTTGGAAATTAGGGAAAGCCTTTGAAGGAGAGCCGGGTCATTGCATGGTCACCATGGAGTTGGTCCCAGCCATTCATCAAAGTGTTGTGACTCGGCCTTCATATGCTTGTGCGTTTGATATTTCTGCAGGGAATAGCCAGCGCTTCGAAGAATAAATCTCGGAAGCCCAAGCTATTCTGGGGACTACTGATGGGGGGATAGTAACCCGGTAGGTCAACTCCAAGGTGTAACCCGGCCCAAACGACAGTTGGACAGGGTCCGGCTAAGGATAAAGAAACTTCTGGAAGGCCCAAGGTTTGTAGGCCTCGCAACCCGGATTGTGGGTTGCGGTAAGGAAAGCTAGGGTTTGTAAGCGGAGTTTGAGTAGGACTCAAGATGTGCCTTGAAGGGCAAGTTAGGGGGGTACGGTGCTTTATAAACCGGCCCTCAGGTTTAGCTTGGCAGAGATTCAAGATATAGTTGTATCACCAATTATCAAGTATCCAGTATAGTTCATATTCGAGATCCGGCGAGTTGTTTTCCGGTTCTTAGATCGCTTTCCACCATGCCTTCCTTCGAGCTAAACCCTCTCCCGAATACCTGTGTCGACTTGCCCCAAGATCAGTTACCCCAGGTAACATCTGCCGTGATTATCCCACGACAATTTTAGCACTTGCCTTACCCCTACTCGGGGGTAACCCCCCGACATCGGTGGTGGCGACATGTGGTCCCCGCGGGCGTGGAGGAAGGATCGGGGCCCTTCCCTTCCAGCGGCAGTGCTCCTAGGGCGGCGGAGGTTCGACACAGGCAGGGTGGTGATGCCACGGCGACACGTCCGTGGGGCTGTAGGGGCGGCTCAGCTCGGCGAATCTGTGGGCTTCACGGGGGCGGTGGTGAAGGCGCCCTCGGCCCAAATCTAGGCCCTTCAGGCCCCATCTGGATCGTGGCGGGCGGTACTGGCCTACGTGGATCCCAGTCTACAGTTGGTGGTGGTGGTGCTCGTGCAGGGGCGTAGCGGTGACTGGGTCAACCCCAATTGCAGCATGGCGGCGGGTTTTACTGGCCCAATCTGGGCCCAGGACCCTCTTTGGGCTGGCACGCGACATGACATAACTGTGATTGGTGTGCCCTACGGCCGCGTCCGGTCGACTGCTGCTGAAAGTCGGCAGAGGAAGTCACCCTCCCCCCGATATGTCTCAAACATATCCATAATTTATGATGTTCCATGTTGTTATCATGCCTTATGCTACATGTTTTTATATACTTTAGTCATTTTTATGGATATTCTGGGACTAACCTATTGACAAGATGCCACAAAGTCGGTTCTTGTTTTCTGCCGTTTTTTGTTTCAGAAAAATTGTTCTAGAAATATTCTCAGAATTGGACGAAAAAATCCAGAGTCTTAGAAAGTCGTCACGTACACGGAGTTCGGAGGAGACCCGGAGGGGGGCTCAGGGGCCCCACACCATGAGGCGGCGTGGCCCCCTCTAGCCGCGCCTAGGGGTGATGTGGGACCCCTGACTTCCGACCGACGTTGCCCTTTCGCCTATTTATATCTCTCCTCGGGTTAACCCTAAATACCCGAGCCTTTTCCACCAAAAAGGTCGGTACCGCCGTCATCGTCAACCCTAGTTCCGGAGGGTTCTAGAGCTCTCCCTGTTACCCTGCCGGGAGGAGGAATCATCACCGGAGCGCTCTTAATCGCCATGCCTGCCTCTGGAGTGATGCGTGAGTAGTTCATCCCTGGACTATGGGTCCATAGGAGTAGCTTGATGGTTGTTCTCTCCTTTTTATGCCTCATGTTTAGATCTTGTGAGCTGTCTAACATGATAAAGATCATCTTATTGTAATGTTACATGTTGTGTTTGCTGGGATCTGATGAATATTGAATGATATGGCCAGTGATTATCAATCTATCATGTTCTTTCATGTGTATGTTATTTATGATCTTGCATACTCTCCGTTACTAGTAGATGCTCTCGCCAAGTTGATGTTTGTAACTCCAAGAGGTAGTATTTATGCTCGATAGTGGGTTCATGCCTCCCTTCCACTCACGCTCGAGTGACAGAAACGTAACGGGTGGGGGATGTGTTGTGGTCATTAGGGATAAAACAACAATACTTTGTCTAAGGATGATTTTATTATTTATATTACACACTTTGCTTAATGCAATTAGTTGTTGCTTGCAACTTAATACCCAAAGTTTGCTCAGATGACAGTGGATTATTAGTCATAGATGATGCTGGATAATGGTATATTGAACGGAAAGTAACGGCGCCTAGAGAGGGGGCGAATAGGTGCTATGACTAATTTTAGTTTTTTTCCAAGATTAGGCTTGACACGAAGGTAATTTCTCTAGATAATGCAGCTATAGTGAATTTACCTATATGACGAGAATGACAACAAACACAATACAAGCACAAGTAAAGGGGAAGGGAGCAAGGCAACCGATATGAAGCACGCTAACGTGGTGGTGTCACGGCAAATGCCATAGGATGGCTAAAGTTGTGGGGACGATGGACGCTGGAGGCGCTCGGGGAGGGATCACGCAGCGAGCAGCCGCGTGTTGTATGAATCTATCACTGCAGACAACAAGATCTACCCAGGTTCAGGGCCCTCGTGAGGAGGTAAAACCCCTACTCCTGCCTTTCTCTCTGTATATTAGTGTCTATCCGAGTAGCCACAGTACAAGTTTGGCCTTCCGCCGAGTAGCCACTCTCTCTCTATGATGAACTAGGTCAAGAATGGGAACCGATTCCAGCATCCCTCGCGCAGGAGGGGGCAGGGCACCTTATATACTGGTGCCCAGCCGGATACAGCCAACTAGGAAAAGTACAAACAGATGTCGACATAGTGTGCACATTGCGTCATTCCGGGTTCCCGCTGACAGCTTTGGCTTCCCAGTTTGTCTTGTGTGGAAAGTCGTTGTGCAAAACCAAGAAGCCGATCTGTTATCACTGCCACGAACACAGAGTAGGTCCCCCTTATCCTGCGACGCCCTGCTGACACACTGTCGCGGTCAGGCACGCTCTCTGCAGATGAACAGTGCCAAAGTACGGACCCAGGATACGCGGGATCCTGTGTCAGAACGGCTCCTTTGACTTCTGGCCCGAGTAGGAAACCGCCATTTCTACTCGGGCCAATTCTTCGACTCGGAGGAATACAAGTTCCTTGATTCTTCCTTTTGACCATCTATGTGTAAGACCGAATAGCAGTCGACCGGGTAGCAAGTACCGGGTAGCCAGCTACTTTGCCAAACATCCCCTCTGATCTTGCCCTTAGCACTTGCCTTTACCCTACTCAGGGGTGATCCCCCGACATTAGTCCCCGAAGCTGGTAGAGTCCTGCGAACTTCGTTCACTGGGCTCTGCCAGCTTAAAAACCAATCTTGCCTTTGATCCTTATGATGCCGAGTAAAACCTCTGAGTAGCCCTTAATCTTGTATTGAGTTTCTTCTCTTCTGAATAGAACCACTTCTCTTCTCTGTCGCCGAGTAAAAAGACTTAGCGAAATTTCCAATCAGTATCTCTGCGTGGCAGAGCAGAATCCGGCTTTCCGCACTGCAACTGGGCACGTGTCACGCTGCCACGCCCCCGACGCCTCGGTGCCCGGGATCTGACAGGCCACGCGCCCAGTTTTCACAACCTGGGCCCACTGGCCCGTTATGTCCCATCAAGCGCAGTATTTACCCACGATCGTGTCGTGGGATCAATTGCGGCCGTTACGCGCGTGTTCTGCGTTGTGTGCGTTTCTAACCGGCCCACACATCCCACGCCGCACGATCTTCGCCACGATCGATCCCACTACCTCCAGTTGTAACGGAAACCCGAGGGGAGGTATAAATACCCCCTCGGTAACTCCTTCTTCCTCTTCCTGCCTTCACTCTCCCCTCGCCTCCTCGTTTCTCCGCCGCCACCGAGCACTTCGACGCCGTGCATCTCACCGCGCCGCTGCGAGTTTCACCGCGACGAAAGGCCAACCTTTCCACCCAATTCCACCAATCCTTCATCAAATTTCTTCTCCAACTCGATGGCTCGTGATGACGACGCCCGCGCCGGCTGGGCCGGATCTGAAGTTACGGCGGAGGAATGCCAGTGGTTGGTGAACACCCGGCGAGTCCCTCCCGGTGTCCGCTGCCGGCTGCCCGGCAGCGAGCTCGTCCCCACTCCGGAGGAGGGCGAGCACGTGGTGTTCCTCGCGCACTTCGCGCGAGGATTCGGGCAGCCCGTCTCCAATTTCTTCCGCTCCTTCCGCAACCACTTCGGGCTTCAGCCGCACCACCTCCCGCCAAACGCCATAGTCATGCTCGCATACCACGCCGTGGTGTGCGAGGCATTCTTGGGTGTGCGCCCCACGCTGATGACCTGGGCTCGATACTTCTTCTTCAGGAAGCAGAGCAAGCCCAAGCCGGATAGCGCGGACAGCAGCCGCGGCATGACCGAGACCGGCAGCGCCATGATGGTGCAGCGTGGCGGGACCAATCATCCGCGCATCAAAGGTCTGGACTCCGTGCGCAAATGGCAGAAGACCTTCCTCTACGTGAAGAATATTTCCGTCGAGAAGGGAGTTCCCCTGGCGGATCAGATCAATCTGCCCAGATGGACCAATACGGCTCCTACCGGGCAGAATTGGGGACACAAGCCGCCACTGGAGGGCGACCTCAAGCAGATGGACCAGCGCCTCGCCCAGCTGATCGAGAAGGGGCTCAAGAGTGACGACCCCATCGCCTGCTGGATCTCCAGGCGAGTGCTTCCGCTGCAGCCCCGCGCACATCTCATGTGCTACATGGGCGGCAATCGAGATTGCACTCGGACGACCACGTTCGAGCTCAGCAACGCGGACGTGGCCGTCTGGGCGTGCTCCATCATGAGTACCGGCCTCAACGACCACTGGCAGTACGGCTTCGTGCCGTACAGCCGCAAGAAGCCCATCAAGCGTGTTAGTATTTCACATCTTGCTTCCTGTGTAGTGATACCGAGTAGATAGCCTTCTTAGTTTAGTATGCCTAGTATTCGCACTCTTTGCCGAGTAGGACACTTAGCAGTATTCCTTAGGCTTTATATGCTTTGTGTTTGCACGCCATGCCGAGTAGAATGCCTTTATGATACTCGACTGATTTGTGATGCTTGCCTATATTCCCAGATCCTTGCTCGCCAGGTCGTAGAGAGCGAGGAGCGTTTCTCAATCCTTTTGTTCTCCTCTACTCTGCAGATGATGCTGATGCTGAGGCTGAGGGAGAGGACGAGGATGTCCTCGACGTTAAGCCGGTTGGAATGGCCGCTCCCTCCACTCGGATAAGGACGGGTAGCGGTGCTCAGGAGCCCCCTAGCATGAAGCCCAAGAAGGCCGTGAAGAAGGTCAAGCAGGGGAGACGACTACCCCCTTCCCGTGCAGGGTAAGTAATTCTCTTCTAAGTTGCACATCACTATTGCTGCTTTTTTGGAACTCCTTATTCCGCTGTTGCTTCTCGGTTTCTTCTGTCCTTCTTTCTTTTCTGAATTTTCTCTTCTCTTCAGCGCCCCCTTGGACGCTGATGCTGCTGCCGCACCCACCAAGTCCAAGAAGAGATCCGCCATCGACATTGACAAACTCATCAATCTCTCTAACGAGGATGAGATCGCATCACGGGAAAGGGCGCATGCGCCCTCTCCTGTGAAAGGAGAAGACGAGGACAACGCCCAGGACATGGATGTTGGTGCCCATGACGCCGACCAGGAGCAGCAGGCCCGCGCAGAACAAGAAGCGCAGGATGCTGCTCACGACGAGAGACCACTTTCTCCCCCAGCTACCACATCCGGGGAGAACACAGAACAAGACCCCGAGCAGCACGACCATGCCGCCCTTGAGTGGCAGGAAGAGAACCAGGAGCAGCCGGAAACAGGGGCTGCTGACCAAGACGACCCCACGGCCCAGCCGCGGGTAGAAGGACAAGAGGAAACATAGCCAGATCCCGCTGCGGAGCAGCGGGTTGAGACAGTTGAGATGGAGCAGGACTCCCAGAGCCACACGCAGCCGGACGCTGCGCCGGGTAGCGAGCCCTTGGTGCCGCCTACCCAGCAGGCTCCTCCACCTACTGCGCCAAGCTCCCCCGTAGCGAAGACCAAGGCCGCGGCGAGCCCTCCAGCCAAGCAGAACACAAAGAAACTTGCTTCTGATGCTACTGGCAAGAGGGATGCCGTCGAGAAGAAAGCCGCCGAGAAGAAGGCTGCTGAGAAGCAAGCTGCCGAGAAGCCGGCCGCTCAGGCTGACGGCACCGTCCGCAGGAATCCCCTGCGTGGTTCTGTGAAAGACTCTGCCGTGATGCCGCCGCCTAAACCAACTGCAAAACCTGCCGCGAAGGCCGTGCAGCTCTCCATCGGCGCTTCCGGCAGTGTCGCTGGCGCAGCCGCAGGATCAAACCTAGAAGACCCGCCTTGCTACCCGCCATACGTGGTGCAGATGAGCAAACAGTACAACATTGGTCTAACCAAGACCGAGAAGCAGCTCGCCATTACCAAAGGCAAACAAGCCGTAGCTGTGGATTCCAAGTTGACGGCCAAGGACAAGGCCCTTTCAATTTTCTCGCGCAAGATCCAGGAGACCGAGGTGGTGTCCAAGGGGCTCGAGAAGATGATCGATCGGGTCGGCTTCATTGATGCCGAGTGGAATAGCGAGTTCCTCGGCAACAAGACCTGGCATGGCCTGGCCTTGGGAAAGATGGACCATTGGCGTACTGATTGGAATAAAGCGGACATGGGCTACAATCCCATGACCATCTCATCCGCCACCAGTACACTTGCCGCGAAGCTCTTCGTCCATCGCAAAGCCGCAGAAGATCTTGAGCAAACCTATGCGGTAAGTTTTGCTTTCCTGCTCCGAGTTGCACTTTTCTTCTCTTTGATTCTTTTTCTTCTCCTTATCCATCATCCAGTCCCCGAGATTCGTGCCGAGTAGACGGGTACTCAACCGAGTTGCTGTCTACTCGGGTCGAATCTTTAAAATGTTATCTAACTCCTTTTCTTTCTGCTTCGCAGAATAGCCTTCTGAAGAGAACCACCCTCTACCGGCATCTGCTCTGGAATCACAGCATTGCTAAAAGGCGCCTTGAGGCCCTCGAAGCAGAACGCAAAAGTGACGCCATGACAGAGAAAGAGGCCATGGCTCGCACTCTCAAGATTTCTGAGATTGAAAGTAAGCTTTTAGCTACACGGTTCATGCGTTTTGTGTTTACGACCGCTTTTGCTTTCTGCTCTAACTGATTGTACTCGGCAGGCAAGTTTAAGGAAATGGCAGAGGAGCACAAGAACTGCCATGTTTTTGTTGAGAACGCTCGGTCTACGATTAAGAAGATGGAGGGTGAGTTGCCGTTTTCTCGGCTTGTCTTCTTTCTTCTGTTTTTGCTACTCTGCTGACCGTGCTTTGCTCTTCGCAGAAGATCACAAGAAGTTTGTCGAGGAGCATCTCGACTGCCTCAAACCCGCCGAGGTGCAGCAGCAACTAGAGAGCCAAGCAGTAGAGCTCAAGAAGAAACACGCCACCGAGCTGGAGCCGCTGCAGGTCCAGTTAAGGGCTGCCCTCTAGGACGCCATAGACATAGCTGCCGAGAAGGACAAGATAGAGGCAGCTGCCAAGGCTAAACAGAAGGCCCTTGAGATGGAGTGCGAGATGCTGAAGAAAAGCAAATCGGATCTCATGCTCCAGCTAGCCGGGCTCCGCAAGGTCGAAGAGAGGCACACTGCTGATGAGGAATCTTGGAGGCGAAAGCTGGAGTCGCTACTCTGCGAGCTGAACAGTAAGTTCCTGCATCGCTGCTTTTGTTTATCTTCTTCTTCTTCTCCTTGTCCACTTGGTTTGCTCCTTTCCTCTGCTCCTGTTTCTAATCTTTTCTGATAGCATTTGCAGAAATCTTCCCCGACCTCTGCTCGACTTGCAAGCCAGGCCTCACTAAAGCCCAAGAACTCCGAACTGAGAAGGGTTTGCCCACGGACACCAAGTCTTCGATTGAAGACAATCTCGCGAGCATGCAGACCCAACTCAAACATCTAAGGGGCCTGGGCACCGATTTGGTGTCCACTGCCTTCAAGCTCCATGCTTTGTTTTGGCCCCGAGATCCTGTGCCCAAGACTGTGCGTGCGCTCGCCGAGAAGCTGAATGGGGTGAAGGCCGAGCTGAAGAAGTGGCGAGCCTCCGGAGCTCGGGCAGGCGCGGACATGCTGCTCCTCTTCATATGCAGCTGGTATGACAACCTAAATCTGAATACCATCCTCGAGATGCGCCGGGACTCAAGGTGGGAGAAGGATCCCAAGTGCGTGACTCGCCGTCAGGCAGTCGCGTACGAGATCGCCTCCTACGCGGACACCGCGCGCTTCATCGACGGCCTCACCGAGCCTGACACTGATGTGGATGGCGAGGGCGAAGACAAGGATGAAGACGTTGACGAGGAGGCCACTGATTCAGAAGGCCTGAGCTGCTTCAACAGCGCTGATGAGGGAAGGGGAAAGGCGCGGTCGTCGCGGATAGCGAGGATGAAGCCGAAAGCGAGAAGATGACCATCGACACTACGGCCCTCGAGTTCGGCTCTTCATCGGGCGCTGCCCTCGACGATGCGGCGCTACTCCGCACCCAATCCGCTGCTTCCACTTCGGCGACGGATCTCATCTCGGTGGCCACGACCACCTCTGATCAGGCTGCCACCAAGCCAGAAACGGATGCCGTGAAGACTGACGCCGCCAACACGGAAGCTGACGCTGCCACGGCCAATACTGAAGCCGATGCTGTCAAGGCCAACACCGAAAATGCTGCTACTTCCACCTGATTACCTCCTGCGACACTTATTCTTGAAAAATTTTATCAGATCCCCGGGATGCCGGGTGCAAATGTACGGAAACAATTATGTTCTTCGTTGCTACTCAGTTTTATTCTCATTTGACGTTTTCAACTTAGTAATTTGAGCAACCTTGGCTCGATGCCGGGTTGCGTTATCATGCAAGTCCCCGAGTTGCATTTCTTATTCACTCTTCCTTTTTTATCTCAGCTCTTACCCGCAACTTGTTGCTTTTTTGATATTCGAGTCACAAGATTTCAAAGTTGGAGTTGCAAATACTTAGCCACTTAGAAACAATCATAGTAATGCTACCCACCACTTAGCCGAAAAAAGTTAATAAAAAACAATAGTAAAGGACACCCTACTCGGTTCATGCACTCTTTCTTTCCGTAGTAATTTTTCTTGTGCTCATTGACCTTTAGCTTGTTCTCTTGCTTGCCATGAAGCCGGGTTTCGGACAGCAGCAGAGTCAAAGAGTTGGCACGTAGGTTTAAACACAGTACTAAATGTACTCATGAAATTTTAAGCAGAGCAACCGAGTAGACAAAAGTGAAGCCGAGTAGAAACACATAAAGCAAATTTGGACGAGGGCAGTCCCCGAGTTCAATTTCAGATTACAGAGTAGAACTTTAACTCGGACAAGAGAGTACATACACATTTTTGCTCACGAATGAAAGCGACGAAGTAGAGCTACATTCCAGGGGCGCTTAGATTCCTCTCCAGCTTTATCCGCCCTGTTCTTCTGTGATGGCTGCGCGTCGACTAGGTAATAGGCATCATTGTGTAGAGCTTTGCTCACAATGAAAGGCCCTTCCCACGGAGGAGACAGTTTGTGCATCCCGGCTGTGCGTTGCACAAGCCTAAGGACCATGTCTCCTTCTCGAAAAACCCTTGGGCTCACTTTTCGGCTATGATAACGCCTCAAGTTTTGCTGGTAGATAGCTGAACGTGACAGAGTAAGCTCTCTTGCTTCTTCGAGCAGGTCAACGTCATCTTCCCGAGCTTCTCTCGCCTCCACCTCAGTGTAGAGGGTTACTCGGGGGGAGTCATGCTCTAGGTCTATTGGCAACACGGCTTCAGCCCCGTATACCAAGAAGAATGGCGTGTAGCCGGTTGACCGGTTAGGGGTAGTCCTTAGACTCCACAACACCGCTGGCAACTCGTCTAGCCAACACCCAGGTGTTTTCAGCAGTGGCTCAATCAGCCTTGGCTTTATGCCTGCTAGCACCATGCCATTTGCTCTTTCAACTTGCCCATTGGAGGCGGGATGCGCAACAGACGCAACATCTAGCCGGATATGCTTATCTCTGCAGAACCGCACCATTGCACCTTCAGCAAAATTTGTGCCATTATCCGTGATAATGCTGTGCGGGTAGCCGTATCTAAGGATCACATCCTTCATGAAACTCACAGCTGTGGCTCCATCGCACTTCCGAATAGGCTTCACTTCTATCCACTTGGTGAATTTATCAACCATGAGCAAGATGTGAGTCATGTTGCCTCTAGCCGGTTTGAAGGGACCAACCATATCCAAGCACCAAACAACAAATGGCCAAGTAATGGGAATGGTTTTCAACTCGGAAGCAGGCAAGTGGATCTTACTTGCAAATCTCTGGCAGCCATTGCACTTCCTCACAATATCTTCAGCTTGCTTCAAGGCAGTGAGCCAAAAGAAACCGTGCCGAAAAGCCTTCTTGACCAATGCCCGAGAAGAGGCGTGGTGCCCGCATTCTCCTTGGTGTATTTCTACCAGAATCTCTTCTCCTTCTTCTGGTTCCACACAGCGTTGCAGCACGCCGGTAGCACTTCTCTTGTGCAGCACTTCTCTGAATATTGTGTAGCCCTTGGATCTTCTCTGAATTTGCCTCACAGTAACCTCATCTTCGGGCAGGGTACCGTCTCTTAGAAAGGATAATATGGGCATAGCCCAACTCGGTGTCTCCCGCGTGGGAAACACTGGTTCGTCCACTTCCATTGGAATAGGCGCCACTGTCTGCTCTTTAGGGTTGGGAGCACTTCTTTGAAGCCCTGAACGATTTGCGAGAACTTCCTCAATGAATGCGACAGTCCCCGGGTTGAGAGGGGCAGTCCCCGAGTAAGGAAGGACAGTCCCCGAGTAGGGAGTGGCAGTCCCCGAGTAGGGAACAACAGTCCCCGGGTTCTCTGTTGCATTCTCCAAGTCAATCTCCATGGGAACAACTTCTTCATTTGGCACAGAAGGAACAAATATGGATTCTGAGTTGGGGGATGGCTTGATGGATGGCTTTCTCAAATGCTCCAAGGCAATTCCCGCCGGAATGGATTGCCGAGAAGACCCCAACTTGGACAGCTCGTCTGCTGCTTCATTCTCTGCTCTGTGGATGTGCTGGAACTCGCAGCCTTCGAAGAATCCAGTCATAGACTGTACCAGGAAGAGATATGATGCCATGTTGGCATCCAGGGCATCCCAAGTGCCAGAAACTTGCTGCACCACCAGATCTGAATCACCATAGCATATAATGCGCTACACGCCAACCTCCTTGGCTACTCGCAAGCCGTGTACCACGGCCTCGTACTCTGAAACATTGTTGGATGCCTTGAAATGGATTTGCAGCACGTACTTGAGTTGGTCTCGCTTAGGTGACGTAAGCACTACGCCAGCACCAAGGCCTTCCTTCACCTTTGAGCCATCAAAGTGCATCTTCCAGTAATTGGTTGCGGGGGAAGGAGGCTCGTACTGCACCTCAGCCCAATCCACCAGAAATTCCGCCAGAATCTGAGACTTGATGGATTCTCTTCTCGCATACGCGGGAGCATACGCGGCTAGCTCGATCGCCTACTTGGCTACTCTGCCACTCGCTTCCTTGTTGCCCATGATATCCGAGATGGGAGCGGAGCTCACAACAGTGATGGGATGCTCTTGGAAATAATGCTTCAGCTTCTTGGCGCCCAGGTACACGCCGTAAGTCATCTTCTGGTAATGCGGGTAGTTCTGCTTGGAGCTGGATAGCACCTCACTGAGGTAATATACTGGCCGCTGCACACTTTGGCCTTCCTCTTCTCGTTCCACCACAATCACCACGCCGACTACTCGGTTGGTAGCAGCAATGTACAGCAGCATTGGTTCTTTGGGTAGCGGACTAGCCAAGATGGGAGCGCTACCCAGCATTGCCTTCAGCTCATTGAATGCCACATCTGCTTGCGGCGTCCAGACGAACTTGTCGCTTTTCTTCATCAACTGATACAAAGGCAGGGCCTTCTCGCCCATCCTGCCCAAGAAACGACTCAGAGATGCCAAGCAACCAGTGAATTTTTGCACATCCTTCAGAGATCTCGGCAAAGACATGCTCTCGATAGCTTTTATCTTTGAAGGATTGGCTTCAATGCCCCGACTAGACACCAAGAAGCCGAGTAGCTTGCCAGCCGGGACGCCAAAGGTGCATTTACTCGGGTTTAGCTTTATTTTATACTTGCGCAAATTGGCAAAGGTTTCCTCAAGATCGGCAAGCAGAGTTTGTGTTTTATTCGTTTTGATGACAATGTCATCTACGTACACCTGCACATTTTTGCCGAGTTGATCGTGCAAGCATTTCTGCATGCATCTCTGATAAGTGGCGCCCGCATTCCGCAACCCGAAACACATGACACGATAGCAATAAGCCCCGTACGGGGTAATGAAGGCAGTCTTTATTTTATCAGCAGGATTGAGAGCTATCTGATGAAAACCAGAGTAGGCATCTATGAAAGACAAGAGCTCACAACCAGCGGTGGAATCGATAACCTGATCGATGCGAGGTAGCGGAAAAGGATCCTTGGGGCAGGCCTTGTTCAGGTCGGTGTAGTCGACGCACATGCGCCACGCGGTAGCGGCCTTAGGATCCTCCTTCTTATTATCGACCATGACCGGGTTGGCTAGCCAGTCCGGATGCAACACCTCCATGATGAAATTGCTTATCAGCAGCTTGGTGATCTGATCATCGATAGCCTTCCTTCTCTCATCTCCGAAGCGGCGCATAGCCTGCTTCACTGGCTTGGCGTCAGGACGCACATGTAACGAGTGCTCAACCAACTCCCTCGGGACACCTGGCAGATCTTCATTGGACCAGACGAACACGTCCCGATTCTCACGGAGGAAGTGGATGAGCTCGCTTTCCTATTTCTCCGCCAACCCGGAGCCAATGATGGCAACGCGGTCGGGGAAATCTGGGTCGACCTGGATCTTCTTCGTTTCCTGGGATGCCTGGAACGCGGTCCCGTACTGGGAGCTCGGCATCCCAGGCGCAACACCTTGCGCTGCCTGCGCCATAGCCACCACCTCCTGTATCTTCTTCTTCTCGGCAGCAATACCCATCGACTCCGCCAACTGAGAACCAGCAGAGGCACACTCCATGGACTTCTTGTAATCAACAGAGATGGTAATCACGCCATTGGGACCAGGGATCTTCATCTTCAGATATGCAGTGTGGGTAGAGGCCATGAACTTGCTCAGTGCAGGCCTGCCGAGTAGGGCATGATAGGGGCTTTGATGATCAACCACCTCGAACTGCAGCCTCTCCGTGCGGCAGTTCTCCCTGGTGCCGAATAGAACGTCTATCCACACTCGGCCCATTAGAGAACAATAAATTCCCGGCACAATGTCATGGAAGGTGGTCTTGCTAGGTAACAACATGTTCTCGGCAATCCCGAGCTTCTCGAGTGTGTCCTTGTACACGATGTTGATGCTGCTGCCGTTGTCGATAAGTACCTTGCTGAACCTCACATTCTTCTCGGGGCCCAAGAAGGTAGGATCTAGCACCAAGACGTAGCTACCCGGGTTGGGCATCACCTTAGGATGATCTGCTCGGGACCACGTGATCTCTACGTTGCACCAGTGCATGTAGTGAGGAACAGCAGGGATCACAGCATTGACCTCCATGGCACGCCTGTGCTGCGATTGCTTATCGACAGGCTCAGAAGTGAAGATCATGTAGCTCTCGTGGTGCTCCTGGTACTGGTTGCGGCCTGCATCATCATTGTTACCATTGTTGTTACCCTGGTAGTTGTTGTTGCCTCTGTTGTTGTTGCGGTTGCGGTTGTTGTTGTTGTTGCGGTAGCCCTCATTGTTGAAGTAGCGATTGGCTCCTAAAGCCACTTGGTTCACATTTTCTCTTCTCGGGAATGCCGGAGGCCGGGGTGCGGGTGCGCGAGCAGGCTGCACATTGACATTTGCAGCTGGCAGAGGAGGAGGAGGAGGCAAGCCTTCATTCCTGATCAGATCCCACCATTCGCACTGCCGAGTAGTGTGGTTGGCAGGCCTTGAGGGGTGCTGAGTATGAAAACTGCATGGGCCATCCCTCATGCCGTCGAAGACAAACTTCTTGGCTGGTTCCGAGTTGCCGCTACCCGGCTGAGGAGCACGGTATGGCTTCTTGTTGCCTTGGCCCTGGTTCTGGTTCTGCCCGTACTGGGCTCCAGCAGGTTTTTGCCTTTGGCTACTCCCAGCTCCGACACCCACTGCATTCACCTCCTCAGGGTCGTACCGAGTATCTATTCGGTCACCCCTGCGCTTGTTGCGGAACTCGTTGCGCTTGTTGTTGCTGAAGTTTCTTCTCGGCTTGGAGGATTCCAACAGGGGCTGAGTTGGATCACCGAGTGCGTACTGATCCGCAATCTTGATGGTCTCCGCCAGTGTGTTCGGCATCTCCCTCTGCAACCTTTGCCACAACATGCTGCCATGCTTGCAACCTTGCGCAAACCAAGTGATGGCCTGGGCTTCATTCACACCCTCACAGGTGTTCCGCAATGAGCTCCACCGAGTAAGATACTCGCGGTCCGTCTCGTCTTCCCGCTGCTTGCAAGCGGATAACTGCTGCGGCCTATTCGGCCTCTTGTAAGTGCTGGTGAAGTTGCTGATGAAGGCCTCCGAGAAGTCCAGCCAGCAATTGATGCTGTTCTTGGGCAAGTTGTTGAGCCAAGTGCGAGCTGGGCCCTCGAGCATCTGGGGAACGTACCGCACAGCCCATCTCCGGTTGCCGTTCGCGATATGAACCACGGTGACATAATCATTGAGCCAATCTTCCGGCTTGGTGCTGCCATTGTAACTCTTGGTGCCCCTTGCGAGCTGGAAGTTCTTCACGGATGGCTCGTTCATGATGCGCGGGCCAAAGCACTCAGGGCCGGGAGGCCCCGTGTTCTCGAGCCGTGCGGATAGACTGATCCGGTCCAACTTGTACCGAACATCATTGGGCTCCAGCACGCGCTCACCCACACGATCCATGATGTCATACCCAGCCAGCCCCATAGCCGAGTAGCCATCATCATACATGTCCACCTCCATGGCCACAGGCTGCTCCACCAGGTTGGCTACTCGGGCAGCCGCACGCGGCTGAGCAGCAGCTGGCTGTTGAGGCCTTCGCCGAGCAGGCTGAGCAACTCACTACTAGAGAAAAGCTTACCCGTGACGCACCATTTTGCTTATCCGTGACGCACCTGGGCGCGTCACGGCTATCACGCCGCGCCTATGGGTTTAGCCGTGACGCACCGAGCTGGTGCGCCGCGCCCATTTATACCCGTGACGCACGGGCTTGGTGCGCCGCGGCTACTTCTGGGCGTGTCACGCCTAACTCCGTAGGTGCGCCACGGCTATGAATACAGGTGCGTCACGGGTAAGCTAATGCCTCCACGGCTAAGTTCGCTGGTGCGCCACGGGTATCCACTTTGGCGCGTCACGGCTATCCTCCCAGGTGCGTCACGGGTTCTCTTTTTGGTGCGTCACGGCTATACTATGCTGTATTTTTTTTAAATACGCAGTACCGTATTTATACAGGTATATACAGCTCAAATACAGAGGAATATCAGTAGACAAAATGTATCAAAACAGTTCTTTGACAAACAAGTTATATATCATAGTTGATCATACTGCTTAGAATTCCTAATAGCTACATCAAACAGTTGATTATGAATACAAAGTGTTTATCAGAGTCAAATAGATACAAGTGACCTACATCACACGGTTAATCATCGGGACCGATTACATCGATTGATGATGCTTCATCATCGGGACAAGTGACATATCTAGTCGCCGATAACCTAATCATCTAGCTAGGAACCATAGCATGACGAGCGAGGCGACGACGACAAGAGCGGCTGCGATGGTCTTCATCCACTTGTTGTTGTTCTTCTTGATCTTCTTCTGTTCCTCCTCGAGATGGATGAACCACCTAGCTTCCGCCGCCACTCTTGTGTGTTGTAGGATTTGTAGGCATTCCCTTTGAACTTGTTCACCTGCTCGAAGCAGTCTTCCCAGTGATCGTAGACTCCTGGAACCCTGCCTCTAAACACCACGTAGCACCTCGGCATCTGTAATGACAAGAAAGAAAAACAAAAACAATAGTTGTAAACATGTCTGCAATAGTAGTAAGTGGAGAAATATGACATAAATAAGATGAAAGTTAAACACAAAGGAACAAGATGATCATCTTTTAATCATCGGCATATTTATTCAAAAGATCAAACGAACATCACAAAGTAAAACTGCAATAATAAAAAGTAAGATAATCAAGCCATGTACGATTTATATCCGTAACGATGTGTGCCTCATATTTAGGGTGGACACATACAAGCGGCCTTGATGGAACTGGTGCGCCAAGTGGGATGCACAAGATCCTAACTTTGTGAAAATCACAAGGCGCACCAGACCACCAAGGCCATCTTAGTGTGAACCAACTCTTGTAATCATCGGCATTTATTTATTTAAAATATCAAACGAACATCATAAGTAAAACTGCAATAATAAAAAGAAAGATAATCAAGCGATGTACGATTCATAACCGTAACGATGTGTGACTCATATTTAGGGTGGACACATACAAGCGGCCGCAAGTGGTGCAGCTGCGCCAAGTGGGATGCACAAGATCCTAACTTTGTGAAAATCACAAGGCGCAGCTGACCACCTGGGCCATCTGAGTGTGAACCAACTCTTTTAATCATCGGCATTTACTTATTCAAAAGATCGAACGACCATCACAAGTAAGACCGCAATAATGAAAAGAAAGATATTAAGCATTGACATAATAAAGCATCTGTTACACGATGGACGATTCATAACCCTAACGATTGAGTTCGACTAATTTACGAAAATGTAGCAAGCCTTACAATAGTTCTCACTCCTTCTGACTCATCCTCCCAGGGATTACAACGGGACAGCCCTCCTGAGTGATGAAGGGCCTGTCGTCACAGGCAGTTTCTAGGTAGGTATCTATGTCGCGGTTCGGCATGTTGAACCGGCAGTAAAATGTCCCACTCTTGTTCACCACTTCATGAACGATTTTCGTGGCGAAGCACTTCTGGATATCATATATCTCTTCTCTAACCTTGTCATCGCCGACCATCGACAAGCGGGAGGCCCATTGTTGGACTTGACTAGGCAGGGTAAGGAACTGTTGATCCCGTACGTACGCCCGCATATGATGGAGGACATAGTAGGTGTCTCGGTTACTGCCTGCCGGCTGCTTGACGCACGCGAAATTCGTCGTGTGGGTGAACACCCGAGCGCCCTGAACGACCTTCTCCCTAGTGATTATGCCCCCCCTTGCGTGGTAGCCGGTGAGAGCATTATCCAAGACTTTCTTCACCGTGGAGTAGTCTTTCTTCACCGCACTCCCTGAGTCGAGATACGTCGCATGCGAATGACTGATACAAATGCAGATGTGGGCATTGTGTATATCTGCGCGGAACAATCCAAACAACAAAGTGTTGGAAAGGAGCGATGAAAATCTAAAGAAAATCCCTTTCGATTCGGCTAAGAATATTGACTTACCCGGCAAAGTAAGGCATGAGGATGTAATCCTTGGTCTGGTTCGCCAGCATGAAGTCCCGGAGATATGTCGACGCGACTGCCTGGTTGCCAACGGAGCACAACACGTCGTGGCGCATGTAGAAGGGGTCCACTATCGCGATGCCCGGTGTACTATCCCTGCAAACTTGCACCGCCAGACTGAGCGAGTATAGGCGGACCATGGAGTAGTGCAGCGGATTGCTATGGAACATATCAAAGATGTCCGAAAACCGCAGTATTATCCTATCCGCGCCGGTTGATTCGACGAAGCCCAAGTCCTTTGGCACCATGGCAACGAAAACCGGGTATGATGGATCCTTGGTTTGAACAAGGCGCGTTTCAAGAAAAAGAATGCTGTCATGCAAACTCCGCATATCCCCACTTGCGGCCTTGAGCTTGCTCTGGCTAAGCATAGGCTGACCAATCACATGCATCTTCGTATGCTTAGATGTAGGTGGGCCGTCATGAACACGGAGCGGCATCTTAGCAGGCTGGCTCGCGGACCTTGCGGCCTTGGATCTAGGTCCTCTTTTCCGCGCCTTCGTCGCTTTCGGAATGACCTCCTTCTCAATCTCCTCATTAGCCGCCTTACGGATTGTGCTAGGGCTGAAAATAACTCCTCCCTTCGCACTTTTCTGAGTCTCGGTGCAGGGGCCGACATCTGGAGCCGTGTCTTCCTAAGAACCGAAGAGACGCTTGCAATTGGATTTATCCGCAGGAGGAGCCTCACCACGAGCCTCCGTGCTATGGTAGGGTTCTTCTGGAGGAGGAGCAACGTAATCTCCGCCATCAAAGTCATCAGCGATGAAATCCATGGCATCAAGATCAACGTCATTCTCCTGGTCTTGTGCCATCTCCATGTCACGGGTAGGCGACGGCGCGGCGACGGTCTTGACATGGCTCCGCTCCGGAGCTTCTAGAGGGGTTGTCTTCGAGGTGGTGCCTCGCGCCGGTAGTTCTAGAGGCGATGTCCGCGGGGTGGCGCCCCTCTTCCCCAGGCGAATCTGGCTCTTCATCCATTCCATGTTCCAAGGCATGCACCGGAGCAGCGTCAGGGTATCGGGGTCATCTTCTTCTTGGTAGGGTTGAATGGGAGGCAACAAGTCGTCATAGCCCGCCAGCACCCGAAGCACTCGAACTCTATATACGTCTTCGCGCATCGGCCTGTTGTGGAACCTGCGGGTTGACGGTTGAACGATCATACCCACAGCAACATCCTTCAACACGCCGTCCACTGTGTGTAAGAGAGTGCATGGAACGTCGTCGTTCTGCGGAAAACATGCAGGGCGTCAGAGAGGCCAGTCTAAGGCAAAGGAAGATCGACGCTCCAACGCTTAACTATTTACCTGGCTAGCGAGGGCGTCGAGCTCCTCTAGTGGCGAGGGGCCAACGACGGCGGCGGGCGTGCTACTGTTCACTGGCGAGGGAGAACCGGCGGCGGGCGTGCAACCGATGGCCAGGCGGTGGTTGTTCGTTGGTGCACGCTCTTCATTCGGCGGAGGACCGCCCACTATGGGCGTGCAACGGATGGTCAGGTGGGTAGAGACGGGCGGAGTCACTATCGGCGCCGTGGTGTAGGCGGGCGGAGTCACCAGTGGGTCCGCCATCGTGGCGTTGGCCGGTGAGACTCTGGACAACTCTCTTGAGTTGCTGCCCTGCACGCTAGGCACCGGGCACGGCCCCACTCGACCTCCGTCATTCCATCGAGTAACCACATCATAGATGGTAGGAAAAACGTTGCCCATATGTTCTGCCAAAGCTGTTTTGACAATATTAGGAATATCGGCAACTTTGGCCTTGAGGTCTGCAATCTCGCGATCGCGGGCTTCGTCACGTTGGATATCTTCGATGGTCCTCTTTCTATTCCTTTTCGCCTCCCTGGGCTCCTTGAAGTACTCTCTGAGCTTCGTCGTCGTGCCCAGGCCACAAACTCGGCCACCTGACGGCCTTTTGTGCTTTTCCTTCCCCTGCGTCACGTTCACCGCCCTGTTTAAGCTGTCGTCCCACGGGCCGTGCAGCCTTGGCATGGATGACGAGGTTCCACCACTATCGATTTCTGTGTTCTACACAATTAGCGTGAACCGTTTAGAATTCCACCAGTACACTATGATGCAATCGACTTGATCGTCGAGAGCAAACTAACTAGGATGGTGTATTTACTTACCAAGTTTTTATACAACTCCTTCACCTTCTCATCATCGGTAGTATACTCATTAGCTACCGGGTCATATGTAAACCGGGCCCTGATGAAGTTTTTTGTCCGCGGCGAGTACTTTGCGAGAGGGTCAGGGATGCCCTGTTCTGCACGTTTGGCGTCCTCCTTCTCCCAATTGGGAATCGCCGCTCTGTAACCGCCGCATCCCAGTTTGTGGGTACCAATGTTCAACTTCCGCATCCTCTGCCCCCAACCAGAGTTAGCCTTGCCGACTTCGCTCTCGCAAATTAGCTTGAAGTCCCGGAGTTCAGCTTCGGTGATTCTCGGCTCACTCGCTAAAACATCCTGCAAGCTATTTTTGGGGTCCAAGACCTTAACCTTCACCCGGTGTTTCCAGTTGGCCAAGGCGGTGTTCATCTTACCAATGGCGCATCTGAGGGGTGTGTCAGCATCGTGTCATCATTCTCCGGATCGGTTCCATCATGCTCTTCTGGCTTCTTCCTTTCCGCGTGCCATCGCATGAGCTTCGCCTGTGTGGGGTCTGCGAAATACCGCTGCAGACGGGAAGTTATCGGAAAGTACCACACCACTTTTCGAGGAGAGGCCTTCTTCCCTGTCTTGTATCGAGTTGCGTCGCACACCGGGCATATGGTTCTCTCCGCGTCCGCGCCCCGATAGATGATGCAGTCATTAATGCAAGCATGGTATTTCACGTGAGGTAAATCCAGAGGGCACACGACTTTTTTCCTCCTCGATGCTCGTTGGACACTTGTTCCCGTGGGAAGACGGTCGTGCCAGAATGCCATGTTCTCATCGTAGCTCGCATCGGTCCATCGGTGTTTTGTCTTCATCTCGAGGGTCCTTAACGTTACGTTCAGACGGGTATCCTCGCTCACGCATCCTTCATACAATGGAGTAACGGCGTCTATCTCCAGTTGCGACAACTTCAATTTCTCTCTAGCAGCAGCTCTGGTGTTGCTAGTCTCCTTGAGAAGCAGAGCTTGGACATGAGGGTCCCGCACCTAGTCCGACGACGATGGCACGACATCTTCATCATGATGTCCTTCATCTTGATTATGATCATCATGTCCGACATCTTCATCACGATGTCCTTCGTCTTGATTATGATCATGTCCTTCATCTTGATCATTATGTCCTTCATCATGTCCGGGCGACTCTTCATCTTCATCACTTGTCGGGTAAAGAGTGTAGCCATCCATAAAACCACGACAGATAAGGTGCGACTCCAAGTCACCAGAATCGTATCTGATCAAGTGTTTCAGTTTGCATCTTCGACAAGGACATCTTATCTCCGTCATGCTATTTCGAAACATTTCGTCCGTCGCATGTTTCATAAATCTAGCCACGGTGCCTGTGCTTATATGCATGGTTGCCTACATAGTAAAAAAAGATCAAATGAAAAATTAATTATAATCAAATTACGTAATATATGGATGATGCATGCATGGTCGTCGACGGAAAAATTCGTCATGACCTATGCTAAAAATAGGACATTCTCGGAGTGCGTGGTCGCCGAAATGGAAATGAATCAACATTTTGGCAACACATGTCAACTCATTTTTAAGACATCCACAAATTTCATCAAAAATACGCAACACAATTTCGCATATGTATATATGCAACCATATATATGAATCTTTTGTGACGACGCACGGCGCCGACACACATACATACAACACATATCCCTCCAACAACTCACCAACTATAGATCTTGCCGACACGAGACCGAGAGAGTATGTTTGTATGTGGCTATAGAAAGTGAAAAGATGGAAGGGAAAGTGGTAATAAAGTGAGAGATGGGGGTGGAGACAAATGTTTACTAGATTTCCCCACACATATATATCAAATAAAATAGGTTAAATAAGTTTTAAATGGTGGGAAAATGGGGGAAATGGGGTGGTGAGGAGGTGGGGGGCGACCAGATCTAAAATGGTGTGGAGATATGGGGGGATGGGAGGTGGGGGGTGGTCCCAACCACTTAAATTCGTTCCAGGTATACCCGTGACGCACATCAAATTGGCACGTCACGGCTATGTTGGGTACCCGCGGTGCACCTACCAGTGGTGCGTCACGGCTATAGATGCCACCCGTGGAAAAGATAGCCGTGACGCACCACTGGAATGTGCGCCGCGGCTACCCAACATAGCCGTGACGCACCGCTGGGTGGGTGCGTCGCGGGTATTCCTCGGAGGCTCGCCACCCCGGCCCCACACATACGCGCGACGAGCCTTTTATTTGGTGCGCCGCGGCTATGCATTTAGGCGCGACGCGCAGAAACATGGTGCGCCGGGGGTAATAGGCGTGACGCGCCAAATGTGATGTGCGTCACGGGTATCATCACTCCTATAGCCATTTTCCTAGTAGTGACTTGTTGCCGAGAAGGGCTCGGACGATCTCCACCTCGCGTTTGGCTATGAGCTTTATGGGCTTGTAAGCCTGCTCCAGCAGAGTTATGTTTCTGACCGGACTGTCGCGGCACAGCGAGCTGTTTCGCGGCGGCAGTCGGGTCGTACACCTTCATTTGCCTGTTTCTACCAGAATAGCCACTGCGGTCCCTCTCGCGACTGGGATGCGGTGATGAGGCCTGATCGTTAGATTTGGCCGCATGCGAGTGCACCACCTGAGAACCTCCAGCACCCAGATTGGCTTTCCGGAACTCCTCGTTCTGCCTAGCAGCCTCTAGCACTAGCTCATTGAGCTTCTCCTGTTGCCTAGCGCGCGCGTCGCCGTTGAGATGCGGCAACTCAGCAGCAACGGCCTCAGCAGCTCTAAGTGTTTTGGCGGGGGTGCTGTACCTAGGCCTAGTGGAGGTGTTTGCGGTGGCAGATTGGCTAGGAGCGTCTACAACCGTTGCCATCTCGGCGCCTAAGTTGCGACGCGTAGCACCTACTTTGCTAACCCTCCTAGCAACTAGCGTGAAACCGTGAGCCTTGTTGTACTCGTTCTGGTCTAGACTGAGCTCAAGCCTAACCTTCTCCAATTCCACCTGCTCGGCGAGCAACTCCTGGCGCTGCCGGTCGAGCTGCGCCTTCATGGTCAAGAGCTCGATGTCGGTGGAAGGCGGCATGCCCATCCGCGCAGCGGACGCAGGAATTGTCGGAGTAGTGGAGAGAGGGAGGTTGCAGTCCTTCTCGTAGGGCTTGTGGGTCTTCCCGCCAGCGCTCGAGCCAGCAAGATCCTCGATGACGCCCACGGCGCCAGCCGCGCCCTTTCCGGCGTCTGCAGCCAGGCCGGCCACCATCACCTCCGCGCTGTCCGCAGAACAGCCCATAGGCCTTCCGCGAGCAGCAATCACAGCAGGAGGATGCTCTGCGACCAGCACCTCCTCCGGGAACTTGCGGGCGACGGCGGTGGCGACGTAGACGAGGTGCGAGCCGAAGGAGATCACCGCGCCGCCTTCCGGCATCGCCCTGCCGCCGAAGTCGCCGGCGTTGTCGATGACGAAGTCGAAGAAGCCGAATCTGTGGACAAGGCCACAGACCACGCGCTCCCTAGAATTGGATCCCGTCCGAACGGAAACTCCAGCCAGCGCCGCAAGGTTGCCCCATGGTGGGCGCCAACTGTCGTGGTGGTGTCACGGCAGATGCCATAGGATGGCTAAAGTTGTGGGGACGATGGACGCTGGAGGCTCTCGGGGAGGGATCACGCAACGAGTAGCCGCGTGTTGTATGAATCTATCACTGCACACAACAAGATCTACCCAGGTTCAGGGCCCTCGTGAGGAGGTAAAACCCCTACTCCTGCCTTTCTCTCTGTATATTAGTGTCTATCCGAGTAGCCACAGTACAAGTTTGGCCTTCCGCCGAGTAGCCACTCTCTCTCTATGATGAACTAGGTCAAGAATGTGAACCGATTCCAGCATCCCTCGCGCAGGAGGGGGAGGGCACCTTATATACTGGTGCCCATCCGGATACAGCCAACTAGGAAAAGTACAAACATATGTCGACATAGTGTGCACACTGCATCCTTCCGGGTTCCTGCTGACAGCTTTGGCTTCCCAGTTTGTCTTGTGTGGAAAGTCGTTGTGCAAAACCAAGAAGCCGATCTATTATCACTGCCACGAACACAGAGTAGGTCCCCCCTATCCTGCGACGCCCTGATGACACACTGTCGCGGTCAGGCACGCTCTCTGAAGATGAACAGCGCCAAAGTACCGACCCAGGATACGCGGGATCCTGTGTCAGAACGGCTCCTTTGACTTCTGACCCAAGTAGGAAACCGCCATTTCTACTCGGGCCAGTTCTTCTACTCGGAGGAATGCAGCTTCCTTGATTCTTCCTTTTGACCATCTATGTGTAAGACCGAATAGCAGTCGACCGGGTAGCAAGTACCGGGTAGCCAGCTACTCGGCCAAACATCCCCTCTGATCTTGCCCTTAGCACTTGCCTTTACCCTACTCGGGGGTGACCCCCCGACGCACGCAGAGACACGATGTAATCCTGAGTTTCTCCTTGTTAAGGGAGTACTTCTCGTCGGAGGGGTGTGAGCTTCGCCACAAAGGCCTACTCAACACCACAAAGGCCTCACCCTATTCTCCGATTAACCCCGCCAAAAAGGCCTAGTCCACCTTCCACTATTGATCCCCTTTGAGACTGGAATCGAATCCTTTACAAACAAGTTGAACGTGCAACGATGTCGCCTAGAGGGGGGGTGAAAAGACGATTAAAACTTTTCCTAATTAAGACATGCTAAATGCGGAAATAAACTAGGTGTTTAAATTAACAAGCATACAATCTAAATAATCTAGGGTCAACTAGGTGCACCAACAACTTATGCTAAGAAAGACAAGTAACGAGGTGATAGCAAGATATATAACTTCAAGCATGAAGGCTATCACAATGTAAATAGCATAAGTAGAAAGCTCGGGGATAGAAATAACCGAGGCACACAGAGACAAAGATGTATTCCTGAGTTCCTCCCACAAGGGGAGTACGTCTTGTTGAAGGGGGTGTGAGATCACCACAAAGGCCTACTCAATGCCACAAAGGCACCACCCTATTCTCCGATGAACCCCGCCACAAAGGCCTAGTTCACCTTCCACTATTGGCAACCTTTGATTGAGGCACACATCCACAACTTAATTGGAGGCTCTCGTTGTCACCATAATATTGGGGAACACATCCACAACTCCTTCGAGGCTCCCAAGAACATCACAAAGTCGTCTAGGGTCCAATACGCAAGAGTAACAAGTCCACAAACTTTCACTTCCACGAAACCTCGTGGAGAGAGTAGACCGATGCAAATGGCAAGAGCACACGTGCTCAAATCCTTCACTCTCAAATTCCAACAAAGAAACAAATTCTTATGGGGGAATAAGAGAGGAAGAACAAAGGAGAAACACCAAGAACTCCAAGATCACTAGGTTTCACTCACTAAGAAGGAGAATGGATTGGTGGAAATGTAGATCTAGATCTCCTCTAACTTCTCCCTCAAAGATATGCAAGAATCATAGGAGGGATTGGGAGAGGGGAAAGCTTTCCAAGGTCAACAATGGTGTGGAGAGAGGAGAAAAACGAGTTGGGCAGCCTTGGAGTCAAGGGAGAAGAAGATCCCCTTAAATAGGGGACCCAAAATATGACCGTTATGTGAAAAACTCGCCCAGCAGCGGTACTACCGCTACGGGGCAATTTCGGTACTGGTTCGGGCAGTTTCTGGCGGTACTGGGGCGGTACTACCGCTGGACCAAATACTGCAAAACGGTCGATACAAAAACGATCATAACTTTTGCGCTCGAACTCCGTTTTCGATGATCTTGGGCTCGTTGAAATCACAACGACGAGCTCTACAAGATTATGCAGAGAAACATCATTGTCCAACAATGAAACTTAAAAACAAATGGGGAAAGGAAAGACCTCTCTAAAAATGACCAAGCGGGAAAACCTTCAACATAATAAACTCAATAAGTGTTTCAAGAGAGAACCGTTTTTTATGAACTTAGACTTGTAATGAAGATCACAACAAGCACAAAAACCCATAGAGATAAAAGCCAAATAAGAACCAAGAAAGATGATATGCAAGAGTGCAAAGGTTTGAGCTCTCCACAACGATTCGATCAAGTTACTCACTTGAGAGCCCTTCTTGATAGTGCGACCATCGATCTTATAACCTGGTCTCCCCAAAAGTATGAGACCGATGTCGGGGGGTTACCCCCGAGTAGGGGTAAGGCAAGTGCTAAAAGGCAAGGTCAAGGGGCTGTTTGACTGGGTAGACGGCTACCCGGTTACTTGCTACCCTGTAGGTTTGTATCCGGACATATCCACCGAAGGCCAAGAGAAGATATCAAAGAAGTTGTATCCGTCCGATTAAAGAAGTTGGTCCGAGTAGAGGGACTGCGTTCCTACTCGGGCAAGAAGTCAATGGAGCCGTTCTGACAACGGATCCCGCGTATCCTGCGTCCGTACCGGCGTGCGGTTCAACTTACGGAGCGCGTGATTATCCGCGCTACGGCGTGGCTACAGTGAGGTAGGCGCCTGTCAAGTCCTGTCACTGACAGAGGGGACAGGACAGGTATAGGGTCCTACCCTATCTCACTGGCATGGTGGACAAGCGCTGTCAGGCGTACGGCACGGCGCTTCTCCGCGCGGGATCTCGGAAGCGTGTTGTCGTCACAGTTGTCAAGTCACATCATCGTACCTTTTAGTATTTATTTACTCGGCTGGGCACCAGTATATAAGGTACCCTGCCCCCTCCTGCGCGAGGGACGTTGCTACACTTCATATTTATTGCTAGAGCTTACAGTAGAGCAAGAGAGAGAAGCAGAGTGGCTACTCGGCTGGAGGCATACTTTGTACTGTGGCTACTCGATTACACACATATAGAGAGGAATGGCAGGAGTAGGGGTGTTACCTCCACACGAGGGCCCTGAACCTGGGTAAGATCTTTGTTGTTTGCAGTGCTTGAGACATCTTAGCGCGGCGCTACTCGTCGTGCGATCCCTCCCCGGATACCTCCAGCGTCCATCGGCCCCAACACTTAAGCCATCCCATGGCGTCTGCCGTGATACCACCACGACAGTTGGCGCCCACCGTGGGGCCAGCAGCAGCGCTGGCTGGAGTTCACATTTGGACGGGACCGGTTTCCGCTTCAGGGGAGCGCGTGGTCTGTGGCCTTGTCCACAGATTCGGCTCCTTCGACTTCGTCTCCGACAACGCCGGAGATTTCGGCGGCAGGCCCATGCCTGCAGGTGGCTCAGTGCTCTCCTTCGGCACGCACCTGGTCTACGTCGCCACCATCGTCATCCGCGAGTTCCCAGAGGAGGTGCTCGACGCGGAAGATCCTCCTGCTGTACTCGCTGCCTGCGAGAAGCCTTCTGGCTGCTCTGCGTACAGCGTGGAGGTGATGATGACAGGCCTGGCTATCAATGCCGGGAAGGGCGCGGCCGCTGCCGACTGCGTCATCGAGGAACCTATGGGCATGAGGGTCCACAAGCCCTACGATAAGGACTCGAACCTGCCTCCCTCCACCTCTACGGCCATCCCAGCTGTTCGCGCTGGCGTCACCATGCCGTTGGGCATGCCGCAACCCACCGAGGCGGAACTTGCCGCCATGAGGGCGCAAATCGAGCAGCAGCGTCAAGCGCTACTCGCAGTGACCCAGGAGCTGGAGAAGGTTAGGCTTGAGCTCAACCTTGCGCAAACTGAGTACAATGCTGCACATGGATTTACTCCTGTTTCTAGGCTGCCTAGCAAGTTAGGCGTCACGCGTCGCAACTTAGGCGCTGAGCTGGCTAGAGATGGTAGGGCTGCTAGCCAATCTGCTAGTTTAGACACTGTGCTTAGGCCCAGATACAGCACCCCCGCCAATACTCTTAGGGCTGCAGAGGCAGTGGCTGCAGAGTTGATGCATCTAACCGGCGACGCGCGCACTAGGCAGCAGGAGAGGCTTAATGAGCTAGTGCTAGAGGCTAGCCGGCAGAATGAGCAGTCCCGGAAGGCCAATCCGGGTGCTGGCGCTTCTCAGTTTGTGCCCTCGCGTGCGGCCGGATATATGGGTCAGGCCTCATCGCCGCTTCCCGGCAACGAGAGGGACCAGAGTGTGCACTCTGGAAAGAGTAAGCAGATGCAGGTGTACGACCCTGCTATCGCCGCAAAACAGCACGCTGTGCCGCGGCAGCCCTGTAAAAAACACAACACTGCAGGAGCAGGCTATCAAGCCACTAAAGCTCAGAGTAAGAGGCAAAGAGGAAACATTGCAGGGCCTTCTCGGCAACAGCCTGCTCAGCCTACTCGGAAGAGGGTGCAGCAACCAGCGGCAACACAGCCGCGTGTAGCTGTGCAGGCAGCCATCCCGGTGGTGCTCACTCATTGAAGTAAGATTTTTTTTCTATGGAAAGGCAGTGGTAAACTCATGTAAGTCTGTCTGCCAGGCTAAAACACCCAATGCTGTCTCCACCAACGGATGGCTTGGGAAAAGAAGTACAAGAAGCGATGGAAGTTGAGTAACTGTCTTGGAAATAGGTAAGTCGGGCACATATTCTAGTTCCGATTCTAGGCTATCTATAGAAGAACCCCGCAGCGGTGCAGCAAGACCGCTACAATGATGGTTACTCGGCAATGGGGCTGGCCGGGTACGCTGACCCAAGAGATATCACCGATCGCATGGGCGACCGCATGTTGGAGCCCAACGATGCAAGATACAAGTTGGACCGGATCAATCTGTCCGCGCAACTCGAGAACAAGGGGCCACCTGGCCCAGAATGCTTTGCTCATCGTATCATGGATGAGCCTTCCGTGAACCACTTTCAGCTGGCCAGGGGGACCAAGTGCTACAATGGGAGTACCAAGCCAGAAGACTGGCTGAGTGACTACGTCACGGCCGTGCACATTGCAGGCAGCAATCGGAGATGGGCTGTGCGGTATCTGCCGCAGATGCTAGAGGGTCCAGCTAGGAATTGGCTCAACAACCTGCCCAAGAACAGTATCAACTGTTGTCTAGACTTCTCGGAAGCCTTCATCAGCAACTTCACCAGCACCTACAAGAGGCCGAATAGGCCGCAACAGTTGTCTGCTTGCAAGCAGCGAGAAGAGGAAACTGGCCGCGAGTATCTTACTCGGTGGAGCACCTTGAGGAACACCTGTGAGGGTGTGAATGAGGCTCGGGCCATCACTTGGTTTGCCCAGGGCTGCAGGCACGACAACATGTTGTGGCAGAAGCTGCAAAGAGAGATGCCGAGTACACTCGCCGAGACAATCAAGACTGCAGATATGTATGCACTCAGCGATCCTACTCAGCCTCTGCTTGACTCCCCTGAGCCGAGAAGGAAGTTTCAGTATGGAAACATGCGCAATGATTTCCGCAACAAGAGAAGAGGTGACCGAATTGATACTCGGTATGATCCCGAGGAGGTAAATGTTGTGACCACGGCTGCTGGGAGTAGCCAACGGCAAAAAACTGCTCGAGCCCAGTACGGGCAAAACCAGAATCAGGGCCAAGGCATCAAGAAGCCCTACCCTGCTCCTCAGCAGAGTAGCGGCAACTCGGATCCAGCTCCGAACTTCATCTTTGCAAACATGAAGGATGGGCCATGCAGCTTCCACACTCGGCATCCGACTAGGCCAGCCAACCACGCTACCCGGCAGTGCAGCTGGTGGGAGCACATCAAGAATGAAGACCTGCCCCTCCTCCTAATCTGCCGGCTGCGAATGCCAATGTGCAACCTATTCGGGCAGCTGCTCCCAGGCCTGCAGCATTTCCAAGAAGAGAGAATGTGAACCAGGTGGCTTTAGGAGCCGACCGCAACTACAACTACGATAACCGCAACAACCGCAACTTCTACACCCGCAACAACAGAGGAAACAACAACAAAAACAACCAAGGAAACAATAACAACGACAACAATGGTGGTGGAGACCGCAACCAGTACCAGGAACACCATGAGAGCTACATGATCTTCGTCACCGAGCCAGTCGACAAGCAGTCGCAGCGCAGGCGCGCGATGGAGGTAAACGCCGTCATCCCGGCTGTGCCTCACTATCTGCGCTGGTGCGACCAGGAGTTGACTTGGTCCAAGGCTGATCACCCCAAGGTGATGCCCAACCCGGGTAGCTATGCTCTGGTGGTGGATCCCACTTTCCTGGGACCCGAGAAGAACGTCCGCTTCAGCAAGGTGCTGATTGACAACGGCACGAGCATCAAAATCATGTATCTGGACACACTGAAGAAGCTCGGCCTTGCTGGGAAGATGTTGCTACCCAGCAAGACCACATTCCATGGAATTGTGCCGGGAGTATCCTGTGCTCCGATCGGCCGCATCTGGATGGATGTCCTATTCGGCACCAGGGAGAACTGTCGCACCGAGTGCGTCCAGTTCGAGGTGGTTGATCTTCGGAGCCCCTACCATGCCCTTCTCGGTAGGCCTGACCTCACCAAGTTTATGGCTTCAACTCATGCTGCTTATCTGAAGATGAAGATACCTGGTTCCAATGGGGTCATCACCATCTCGGGTGATTACAAGAGGTCTTTGGAGTGTGCCTCTGCTAGTTCTCAGCTGGCGGAATCCATGGTCATTGCGGCCAAGAAGAAGAAGATGTACGAGGTAGTGGCTATGGCGCAATCCGCGCAAGGTGGTGCGCCTGATCCAGGTTGACCCTGATTTCCCAGACCGTGTTGCCATCATTGGCGCCGGGTTGGGAGAGAAATAGGAAAGCGAGCTCATCCACTTCCTCTGTGAGAATCGGGACGTCTTCGCATGGTCCAATGAGGATCTGCCGGGTGTCCCGAGGGAGTTGGTTAAGCACTCGCTACATGTGCGGCATGATGCCAAGCCAGTGAAGCAGGCTATGCGCCGCTTTGGTGATGAGAGGAGGAAAGCTATCGGTGATCAGATCACCAAGTTGCTGATAAGGTGAGAAGAAGGAGGATCCCAAGGCCGACACCGCATGGCGCATGTGCGTGGACTACACCGACCTGAACAAGGCTTGCCCCAAGGATCCATTTCCGCTACCCCGCATAGATCAGGTGATCGATTCCACTGCTGGTTGTGAGCTTTTGTCTTTCATAGATGCCTACTCTGGTTTTCATCAGATAGCTCAAGATTGCCTTTATTACCCCGTACGGGGCTTATTGCTATCGTGTCATGTGTTTTGGGTTGCGGAATGCTGGGGCTACCTATCAGAGATGCATGCAGAATTGCTTGCATGATCAAATTGGAAAAAATGTGCAGGTGTACGTAGATGACATTGTCATCAAAACGAATAAAACACATACTCTGCTTAGTGATATTGAGGAAACCTTTGCCAACTTGCGCAAGTACAGGATGAAGTTGAATCCGACTAAATGCACCTTTGGCGTCCCGGCTAGCAAGCTACTCGGCTTCTTGGTATCTAGTCGGGGCATTGAGGCCAATCCTTCAAAGATAAAAGCTATAGAGAGCATGTCTTTGCCGAGATCCCTGAAGGATGTGCAGAAGTTCACCGGATGCCTGGCTTCTTTGTATCAATTGATGAAGAAGAGTGACAAGTTCGTCTGGACACCGCAAGCTGATGTGGCATTCAAGGAGCTGAAGGCCATGCTGGGTAGCGCTCCCATCCTGGCTACTCCGCTACCCAAAGAGCCAATGCTGTTGTACATTGCGGCTACTAACCGAGTAGTCAGTGTGGTGATTGTGGTGGAGCGAGAAGAGGAAGACAAGACTGTGCAACGGCCAGTGTACTATCTGAGTGAAGTGTTGTCCAACTCCAAGCAGAATTATCCACATTACCAGAAGATGACCTACGGCGTGTACCTGGGTGCCAAGAAGCTGAAGCACTATTTCCAAGAGCATCCCATCACGGTGGTAAGTTCCGCTCCCATCTCGGACATCATGGCCAACAAGGATGCGAGTGGCAGAGTAGCCAAGTGGGCGATCGAGCTAGCCGCGTACACTCCCTTGTACGCGAGAAGAGAAGCCATCAAGTCACAGATCCTAGCAGATTTTCTGGTGGATTGAGCCGAGGTGCAGTATGAGCCTCCCTTGCCGGAAACCAACTACTGGAAGATGCATTTCGATGGGTCCAAAGTGAAGGAAGGCCTTGGTGCTGGCGTAGTGTTTACGTCACCCAAGCGAGATCAACTCAAATATGTGCTGCAGATCCACTTCAAGGCATCTAACAATGTGGCCGAGTATGAGGCCGTGGTACACGGCTTGAGAGTAGCCAAGGAGGTCGGTGTGCAGCGCATTATCTGTTATGGCGACTCGGATCTGGTGGTGCAGCTAGTATCTGGTACCTGGTATGCTCTGGATGCCAACATGGCCTCATATCGGTTTCTGGTGCAAACCTTGACTGGCTTCTTTGAAGGATGTGAGTTCCAACATATACACCGAGCAGAGAACAACGCAGCTGATGAATTGTCCAAGTTGGGGTCTTCTCGGCAGTTCATCCCAGCTGGGATTGCCTTGGAGAATTTGAGAAAAAGCCATCCATCAAGCCATCCCCCAACTCGGAGTCAATTTTCGTTCCTTCGCTGCCAGGAGAGGAAGTTGTTCCCATGGAGATTGTCTGGGAGGGTGCAAAAGAGAACCCGGGGACTGCCGTCTCCATCCCGGGGACTGGCGCTTGCAACCCGGGGACTGTCCCTTCTTACTCGGGGACTACCCCTCCTAACTCCGGGACTGTCGCATTCATCGAGGGGGTCATTTCCGAGTACTCGGGGACTCATGACCTCGTCCTAAACTCAGAAGAGGTATTGGTGGCTGATCCAATGGAACTGGACGGACCAGTGTTTCCCATCCGGGAGACACCGAGTTGGGCTCTGCCCATATTATCCTTTCTAAAGGACGGCACCTTGCCGAATGATGAGGTGACCTCGAGGAAAATTCAAAGAAGATCCAAGGGCTATACTATCTTTAGAGATGTGCTGCATAGAAGAAGTCCTACTGGTGTGCTGCAACGCTGTGTAGAGCGAGAAGAAGGATAAGAAATTCTGGTGGAGATACATCAAGGGGAATGCGGGCATCACGCCTCTTCTCAGGCTCTAGTCAACAAGGCTTTTCGGCATGGCTTCTTTTGGCTCATAGCCTTGAAGCGAGCTGAAGATATTGTGAGAAAGTGCAACGGCTGCCAAAGATTCGCAAGTAAGATTCATATGCCAGCTTCCGAGTTGAAGACCATTCCTATTACTTGGCTATTTGCAGTTTGGTGTTTGGATATGGTTGGCCCCTTCAAGCCGGCTAGAGGCAACATGGCTCACATCCTGGTCATGGTGGACAATTTCACCAAGTGGATTGAGGTGAAGCCTATTTGGAAGTGCGATGGAGCCACGGCTGTGAGTTTCACAGATAATGGCACAAACTTTGCTGAGGGTGCTTTTGCAAGGTTCTGCAGAGAGAAGCGCATTGGGCTAGATGTTGCATCTGTTGCGCATCCTGCCTCCAATGGGCAAGTTGAAAGAGCAAATGGCATGGTGCTATCCAGAATAAAGCCAAGGCTGATTGAGCCACTGCTGAAAACACCTGGGTGTTGGCTAGACGAGTTGCCGACGGTGTTGTGGAGTCTAAGGACTACCCCTAACCGATCAACCGGATACACACCATTCTTCCTGGTATATGGAGCTGAGGCCGTGTTGCCCACTTACCTAGAGCATGACTCGCCCCGTGTAACCCTCTACACTGAGGCGCAGGCTAGATAAGCTCGAGAAAATGACGTTGGCCTGCTAGAAGAAGCAAGAGAGCTAACTCTGTCACGTTCAGCTGTTTACCAGCAAAACTTGAGGCGTTATCACAGCAGGAAAGTTAACTCGAGGGTTTTCCGAGAAGGAGACATGGTCCTTAGGCTCGTGCAACGCACGGCCGGGATGCACAAGCTTTCCCCTCCGTGGGAAGGGACATTCATTGTGAGCAAGGCTCTGCACAATGATGCCTATTACCTGGTCGACGTACAGGCACCCCAGAAGAACAGGACGGATAAAGCTGGAGAGGAATCTAAGCGCCTCTGGAATGTAGCTCTACTCCGACGTTTCCATTCATGAGAAAAATGTGTATGTATCCTCACCCGAGTTAAATTCTAGCCGGCACTCCGAATTCGAACTCAGGGACTGCCCTTGCTCAAACTGTTCCTTGTGTTTACACAGTTTTACCTTGTCTATTCGGTTGAACCACTTAGAATTTCAAAAGCATACAAGGTAGTGTGTTTAAAACCACAGGACACTCTGCGACTCTGCTGCTGTCCGCAACCCGGCTTCATGGCAAGCCAGAGAACAAGCCAAAGGGTCAATGAACACATGAAAAATTGCTAAGGGAAGAAGACGTGTGGCAACCGAATAGAGTGTTTTTTTACTGTTTTTTTCTTTTCGGCTAAGTGGTGGGCAGCGTTACCATGCACTTTTCTAAGTGGCTAAGTATTTGAAACTCCAACTTTGAACTCTTGTGACTCGACTACCAAAAAAGCAACAAGTTGCAGGTAAGAACTGAGATAAAAAGGGAAAGTGGATAAAAATGCAACTCGGGGACTTGCATAGAAACGCAACCCGGCATTAAGCCAGAGTTGCTAAAATATCAAACTGAATTAAAACTGGGTAGCAAAGAGACAATAAGTGTACGATTACATCTGCACCCGACATCCCGGGGATCTGATAAAAGTTTAAGGTAAAAGTTTTTCAGGCATCACTTGGAGGTAGCGGCAGTGTTGTCCATAGCGGTGTTGTCCGCATCGGCTTTCTCGGCATCAACATCAACCTTGGCAGCTAGGTCTCAAGTTGAAGTGGCGACAGAGGTAAGATATGTGGCCGAGGTGGACGCAGCTGACTGGGTCCTAAGTAGCGCATCGACGTCGGTTTCTGCAGCAGCAGTCGTGCCCAGCTTGGGAGCCGCCTGGTTGATCACCATCTCGGTGGTGATGGTGGCCCCTTGAGCGATGGACTGCGGCTGCTCGGCATCCGTGTCGGTGGCCAACTCGGTCCCCTTGGTGACCTAGCCTTTCCCCTTCTCGGAAGCTCCCTTGGCGGCGTCCTCCTCGAACATGGCCAAGTCCTCACTGGCGACCTCGTCATCATCGTCCTCTTCGTCTTCATCCTCGTCCTCGGCTTCAGTTTCTGGCTCGGGAAGGCCGTCGATGTAGGTGGCGGTGTCGGCATAAGAAGAAATCTCGTACGCCACTGCCTTCCGGCGTGTGATGTAGTCGGAGTTCTTGGTCCACTTGGATCCTGCTGAGATCAGGGTTTTCGTACCAGCTGGTGATGAAGTGCAGCAGCTGATCAGCTCCTGCCCGAGCTGCAGAGGCACGCCACTTCTTCAACTCGGCCTTCACGCCGTTCAGCTTCTCGGCGATCTCGCTAAAGCTGCATGGCGCATTTTGGTACGGCCAAAACGGATCGTGTAATTCGTATGAAGTGGACACCTGATGGCTACGTTGAGACTCCAAGTGCAGAGTGTGTAGCTAGTGGCAAGCCTTCTTCCCCACGAGGGTGACTCGAGGGTTTATATCGAACTCTTAGGGAGCCAGTATTTCAGCAGTTGTCTTCCAAGCTTCCTCCAGGATCCTGCAAACAAGTAGAGAATTTCGTGCCCTCAACCTCACCAAGTGGTTGTCAAGCTTAAAGTGTGAGACTTCTAAATTGCAATGCAAAACTGAAAGTAAATGTGCAATAATTAAATCTACTACTAAATGCAAATGACAAAATAAATATGCAATGGATTGTTTTTGTATTTTTGTGATGCAAGTGGTGATACAGATAATTTCAAGTCGAATTGGAGAAGCAAGTAAAGTAAAGTGCAAGTAAAGTAAATTGCAGCAAAGTAACTAGAGTGTTTTCTTATAATTAAAATAGGACCGGGGTTCATGGTTTCACACTTGCATTCTCTCAAATAAAGTGGTAGACGGTGGACATAAAGAATTACATGTGATATTACAATAACATGTTTAACATTGAGTACTTTCATATGGGCATCACGTCCTAGCATAGAGATCTCTACGGTCATATTGATCCCTCTTATACTCCACCAAGATGCGAAATAAATCATAACACCTCGATAATTAAGGAAAAACCAGAGTATAGGTTTAAGAAATGTGACATGAAGTTGAAGTAAGAACTTGCTAGATCTAGTCATGGAGATTGATTAGTGTCACTTCAAATCCCCGGTAACAAGGTAATCCTTTTTATCCCTAGTGAGGTAACTAAGAAAGGTTTAACAAAACCTACGTGGATCGCTGAACTTCTGTCACTTTCACAGCACTAGCCACCCCCCGTTACTCCAACTAATGCACCCATCACCCCACACGCTCTCAAGAACTAGATTGATCAAAGCTAGCAAATAAGAACGGGGTACATAAGATACATCTTCTCAAATAACTCAAGAGAAACAATTGCAATCTCAGATTCAATAACTCATAGAAAAGATCCACCAAGTAGGAATTACAACGGTGCCCATAATCATGTGAGGCAGCTCATACGGATCTAATTAGTGAAGCACATAGAGAGAGAGATACAAGTGCTACTTCCACAAACCCATAGCCCTGGGGTGGACTACTCCCTCTTCATGGAGATGTCGATGGTGATGACGTTGGACGGGTAGGAGATCACACCGGCGGGGCCCCGCCGGAGTTTTCCCCCTCCAATCTGGAACTTCTGGTCTCTGTTTCGGTGTTTCGGTGGCGCTCCTCTCCGTAAGGGTACGTGGGACCCTTTTTATAGTCGGTTTTAGGTCAAGACGGAGTCGGTAAGCCGAAGATGGAAGGAATTGGGGCCAAAGGGGCCAAAAGGGGGCCTCTCACGCGGCCAAGGAATCTGGCCTCCTGGAGGGTCCTCTTTTGGGCCTCCTTGCCCAATTCTCGTGGATCCTTCGCCCGCAAGTCTTCTCCTTCCAAGAAAATGACCCCCGCATATTTTCAGGTGATTTCGGGAAGTTTGCCCCTTGAAACGTCAAAAATATAGAAAACGGGGTTTCTGACAGGCAGGGTTAATTCCATAAAAGTTGGGGGACTTTGTAATTTAACCCCAAAATACTATAAAACATTGAATTATACCCTTATATGATGCAATATGTAATAGAAAACCATGTGAAAATATGCAAAATTCATCTATGCATTTTACATGCATCAACATCCCCAAGCTTAACCCATGCTCGTCCTCGAGTATGAAGGTGATAAAACTAAGATGGGTTTTGCATATTGAAACAATCATGGGATATCAAGGAGGATTATTCATGCTACATATAATCAAATTATTACTACTAGAAATGAGTAGCAATATACAATTCATGTTGTAAGACATATCAAATATGCAAGCAAAGATGCCTCATGAAAGTTCACAAAGTGTATAATGAAATAAAAGCACTATGGACCAAATGCATACACAAAATGAAAAATAAAATCCTATATTGGTCAAATAATAGCATAATGGAGAATAGAAAATATAGTGGACACTTTGGAGAAAATTGAGTAGAGGTAAAATATGATCAATTCTTATTTAGCCTCTAAATTATTCAACTAAAATTACTAATTGAAATGTGGTATCCATTGATCTAGGACTCTCATTGCCCCTTTATCACTAGCATCTTAAAATTGTGAGTATTGAAGTAATGAGAATGACAAGGTGGTTGAAAGCCTCATGCCCCGTGAGTGTGAAAACCTACTCCATGATTACTCAACTTAAGATTCCTAATAAGCTTTGTACAATCATAATAAGTATTAATTACATCATAGAGAACCTCAAAGAGGTAAATCTTGCCCCATGACATGTAAACAAGCCCATGTTACAATGATAAGATGAACAAACGGAGTAGACTCATCATCCTTTTTATTTTCATTCACTATTATGCATAGCTTCTTATTTTATTATAGGATGTGTTGTAGAGTCACTCAAGCTGTAAGTAAATTTCCACCATGATAAAGCATGGCTTGGGTTAGCGGCCCAATGTGTTTCTCTAGTCATATAGATACTTACTCATCAAAACTTACTATTCCTCTATTTCATTTCGGCATGGCAGGAGTCCAAAAACAAAAGTACATGATATCAACCAAATGTAATTTTTTTTGTGCAATGTTGAAAGCTTTCCGGTGATACACATTTATAGCTAGCTCCCAACCACACACTTGTCAAACGCAAAACTTGTGGCCCCCATTATTGGGTCATGTTTATTAGATGCATAAAAAGTAAAGTGTGCCTTCAAAAGTTCGTGAGAGTCCTATCCCAAGTTCAACCCATGACAATTAATAAAGTGAATATCTTAATTTAGAACATAAATAACACAATAACATGGTGAACATACTCGGAATAGCAATTAAGCTAATGGGAAGATATGGTGGACTCACTGGAAATACTTGGCTAAGGAGTGTTGGAAACAAGTTCTTACTTGTTGGAATTTTTAAATTTTTGGGCTAGCAAGAGGGAGATAGTTGACCAGCTACTATGAATGCATATGTACATAAAACTACTCATTTCATGACAAACTAAATAAATGTAACATCCCAAGTATGAAAACCATCCCCTTAGAATGTTTGTTGCATGTTTATTTAAGTATTGCATCATGTCATCATATTGTTTCCATGTTGTTTGCATTTGTTTCTAAATTGTGGCATTTGTTCCTTTTGTTTTGCATCTGTTATTCTTTGTTTTCACAATAAAACTCAAACAATTTCAAATGCTTTGTTTTCATACTTGTTCTGTTACAACTTTTGGAATAAAAATAACAAATAAAAACAACCATTTTATTCCTTGTTAATCACTCATTAAATTGTTGGTTTAATCAAACCATTAATTCAAGCAATTACTCTAAATCATTTCAAATTCAAACCAATTCTCAAAATCAGTACCTTTTGAATCCATCAAATTCACCACACATTTGTACTCTTTAAATCATTCTAAAAACCCTAGGGGTAACCCTATTCAAATGCTTGTTTTCAATAAGCTTATTTAATATCAAAATTTCCCAAATTTGGTTTCAAATACAAACACTATTTTTAAATCTCAACTTTTTGAAATCCAAACTTGGAAAATGGTTTCTAATCATCTAAAAAGTCTAACCTAATTTTTCTGGATTTTTCACTAAGCTAAAACCCACCTATTTCTTCCAAAAGCAAAACTACAAAAAAATAATAAAAGAAACAGAAATAACAAAAAACAACACGCGCGCGGCAGCACCTAACCTAGCTACCGCCCGGCCCAGCCCGCTAACCCCCTAACCCGCGCGCGCAGCAGCCCAGTAGCCAACTTACCGGTTCGATTAGACGATCGCGTCATCGTCCCCCTGTACGGCGTCACATCCGGAGCGCCACGGCGGCATCGGAGCTCTCCGACGGCGATGCGAGCTCCTAGAGCCCTATAAGTACCCCTTGGGCACAGCTAGCGCCGCCAGATCGAAAACTAACCCCTAGGCCCTGTCTCCCCCTCGGGATCGCCGCCGATTCCTTCCTCTCCGCTACCTCCCCCCCTCGCTACTGCAAACGCCGGCGTACTTCTCTGAATTCCGATGAGCCCCGCCGCCTCTCACCGCCACCCACCTTCCTAGCCACAGGAACTAACTCACCTCGTCACCCTCTCTCTGTTGAACACCGAAGCGAGCCCGTGCGCTTCGTGGATCGACGCCGCCATCCGTGGCTCTGTCCGCGGCGCCCACCTCGCCGTCGACTGCAACCGAGTACGCCGCCGCAGTTGCCGTGCTCCTTCCCTCTCGCTGGCGGCGTGGATCGAACCGCCACCGGTCCCTCTTCGTCACCCACACCTTCATCGAGCTCGAGGAGTGCCGTGTCGCCGCCGCCATCCACGCCTCCGTCGTCGGAAACCTTCTGCCGCAATCCGTCGGTGAGCGTCCATGTTCCCTCCTCCTCTCCTCTCTGTGGCATCTGAGCACGTTTCTGCACACGCACACAACCCACCGCAGCGAGCACCACCGCGTAGATCGACGCCGGCGAACGTTGTTGCTTTCTGTCAGTCGAGCTCTGCCTTCTGTCGAGGAAACGAACGTTCGTCAGTTAACTTCAGTTAACACTCGCGTTGAACCTTACCTTGACTGCATCTGTATCCCTGTCAACTGAACGAGCACAGCGCAGCGGCACTGCCTCTGTGCGCGCAGGGGATGGTCACGGGTTCGAGCCCCCCCGCAAGCGCCCAACTTTTGGCCATTTTTGCTTCAGCGCGCAGAGGCCCACGCTTCAGTGACTGTCGCTGCCACGCGTGCGTGCGCGTCGCCACGCTGGCCCCTGGCCCACGCGGCAGCGGCAGTGGGTAGAGAGCTGCCCGGTAACAAACGTTTTTGCAAATTTCTGTTTATTCCAAATCATTTAAAATAACAGATTTGAACTAAAATTTCAAACTTTAATATCTTCTATTCTGTAAATCCAATAACTAAAAAGTTTATATGTTTTCTGTTCCAAATTTCCTAACCTTTTCAAATATTCAATTTGTGTACTGTTTTGGAAATTACAAATGCAATTAAAATTCAAACTTAACTAATTCAAATGTTAATTTGTAAATTCAATAACTAATTATTTATTAATCCAATAAATTCAAATAAAATTTGTTTTCCATACCATTTTAAATAACCTATTCAAATATAATTTTTGTTTTCTGTTTTGAATAATTAAAATTGCCTAAACCATTTAAATCTTGTTTAATGCAATTAAAAATTGCTCAATATTGTTTAATTCATAATTAAATAATCCTAAGTCCAATTTCAAAATGTGAAACATGTAATCCAACTAAAATTTGATGTTCTTTTCAAATATAAACTTTGCTAATTGTTTTGAACACTTTAACTTGATGAAAACAACAATTACTTGTGTGGCAAGTTTAAGTAACCAAAATTTCCAAACTTAAATAATTAATCCCTAAACTTGTTAATTCCCTTTTCCATTTTGCATCTATCTTGTTTACTTATTGCTATCATCATGCATGCATCATGTTTAACTACTTACACTTGTTAATCAAATGTAGGTCATTGCTTCAACCTAAACAATTTGTATCCATATGCAATTCACATTGCATATGGGTCCAATTAAATTGTGTTATTTTGTTAAGTAGTTTACTTTGATGCATCTATTAACATGACATGCATCATCCCATGTTTGTGCACCTATGCCATGTATTGATTGTTCGTCTCTTTCGATTGTGTGTTTGCTTCTTCTCGCTTTAGACGGCGACGTTGAGACCGACGAGACGTACGGTACCCCTTCTAAGGATTTTTGCTCAGTACCGGGCTACTGGGTTTGCAGGCAAGTTATCACTCACATGAATCATCGAGTTCTCTTCCACACTTGTTGTCGATACTATCCTTTTGTCTACTATTGCTAGCCCTATGTATCGTTGCTTGTTCTCCGAACCCATCACATGATACCCTGAGCCCAATGATATTGCCTCACCTCCATACCTACAGCATTTGCTTCTGGCTCAGTCTTATCTAGCATGCTTAGGGTTGCTTTTGCTCGAGCTCGTTGTCGGTTACTCCTTTTACTCTTATTATTGTACCGGGGGCTCGAATGTTAATCAATCAATCCTGTTAATACTACTGTTAATAATAATTTGATGATAAGGCACCGGCAGGAGGCCCTAAGTGGTTTTGAGGCCTGCTAGTGTCGACCCTAATAGGAAAAGGGTCTTGTCTACTGATCCATGATGAGCGCACTACCCGCATGTGGGAAGCGAGTATGGGCGCCCCCCTCAACTTGACCCGATTCGCATCTCGTCCAAATCGCCTCATTTAGTTCGGGTTTTCCATTTGCTGCATGCATGATCTTGCGAGCCCTTGGCGCCCGGGTGGAACTTTCGTAGTCGGCATATAGGGGGACACGGTCTTAGAGTGCTATGAGGGTCCATTTTCTTCTGGGCTCGAGTAGCCGTGCGCCCAAGGTGCTTTGGGCTTGATGCGAAGAAGGGGGGGTTGTGTTGAGTGCCCCGCTTGGTGGGGTGATCTCCCATCTGGCGGGATATTCATGCGTGTACGGTTACTATGGTGCAACCCTGCAGGGATAATCTTCTCGAGAAGCCGTGTTTTCCGCGGTTATGGATTACTTGGTGAAGTACTGGCTAACAAGTACTCAGGACAACTTAAACATAATGATTAACCATGCTACACCCAATGCTTAATAACTTGACTAGTAATAGGTTAGTCACACAATAACTTGATTCACCTTTAATACAACGGTGTGAGTTATCCTCGGATTGCTTCTTCGGATAAGGGGCGAGATCCAGGATGGGTTTGGTTGAAGTTATCTTCCAGTTGGTTACAAAACCTCGATCTTATCTTCTTCTGTTAGCCGGAACTTGTAGTATCTTCTGTAGTTGGTTAGAGCAGCCCGCTGCAGCTTTTATAACAACTATCTCTTCCGTTGATCCCAAGCATCAATGCTTGTGTTGACGGGTAACTCTTTGATGAAGTGTGAGTCTTGCTTGCCAGTACTTGGATGTACTGACCCCGTTGGGGCTGTGGTTTACGCAGACTACGACTACGGCTACGGTGATCACCAGGATGGCTACTTCGTGGAGTTTGACGAGACTGCAGACGAGTAGATAGCGGACCCGGGCAGGATCCGAGACCGTGGATGGGCTTCGTCTTCTTTATTTTCCCCGGCTTCTTAAGCCATTTGGATTTGTCTGTACTCAGACACCGTTGTTTGCTTCCGCTGATGTAATGAATGATATGTTGGGACATGTGTCCTCTGTATGAGTGTTTTGCTATTCTCTGCCTTAGTGAAGGCTATTTGCCATATTATTTCAATCTTTTGTGTCTTAGAGACATTCTGTGCTATCATTTCGTTTAAAGCTGTTGACGTACCGTGCGTGCTTGATATGAAGTACGTCGACAGTAGTGCCTTAGGTTCCTAGCGGATAGTTTACATCGACGATGGAATAGCAGGGCTTGTGTTGTCGCGCATAAGCGCAGGCCTACCAGGAAGCTGGGACGTGGGAGCAGGTATGCCCCATAATCCAAGCACCTGCTATCCAGTTCGGCCCGATGAGTATCCTCTAGAAACCAGGGTGCGACAAATGGTATCAGAGCCTGTCTGACCGTAGGATCCCTTTTACTGGTCGCAGTTGAGTCTAGAAACTATTTTGTAGCTATATAGGAACAAAACGAAACGTGAGAGTAGGAATTCTGTTCTTTTTTCTTCTTTTCCCCACCCTCCCTCCCTTTTCTGGTAAGGAAGTGCAACGTTGAATTTCCCTTCTCATCTAAACTTTCAAGTTAGGATTTCACGTGTTTTGGGTTCTCCGTAGTACCTCAGGTTTTTGGTCTCGTTTTCCCGGTGTTGCTTCAATATCCTGTTCTTTTAAAGAACCCTTCGTCCGTTGAAATCTTGTTGTTGTTTCCACTTCAATTCTTCTACCGGCGTCTAATCAAAACTTCCTCGTAAACTCTTGTCCAGCTAAGATGCTATTTGATACCGGAGCATCACATTCCTTTGTGTCAACAATCTTTTCCACAACATACAACCTAATTCTGGTTCCACTAAGCAATCAAATCATCGTTCACTCTCCGGAATCTCAAATGTTAATTTCCAACATAAGTAAGAACAATCCAATTCTAATGGGAGGCCACATATTCCTCGTTACTCTCATGTTGCTGATTCTGACATTGATGTCATTCTTGGTGTTCAATTGATGTCAATAACCCTGCTCAACCATTCTAGCCAGATAATCTATTCCCCAAATGAATCAAGTTCCATTCAGCTATACAGCCTCCATACAAAACCTATACCCCTACTAATATTGTTCCGGTGGTTTCCAAGTTCCCTGATATCTTTCCAGAAGAGTTGCCAGGAATTCCTATTGTTTTGAACTTCCAGATAAACTATCCAATGTGCACGATGTGTTTCACGTGTCACAGCTCAAGTGGATCTTTCCAAGAAGTATCCGGACCTTTTCTTTTCTCAGTAGGAATCTCGGGGCGCGATTCCTTCAAGGGGGGCGTTTGTAACATCCCAAGTATGAAAACCATCCCCTTAGAATGTTTGTTGCATGTTTATTTAAGTATTGCATCATGTCATCATATTGTTTCCATGTTGTTTGCATTTGTTTCTAAATTGTGGCATTTGTTCCTTTTGTTTTGCATCTGTTATTCTTTGTTTTCACAATAAAACTCAAACAATTTCAAATGCTTTGTTTTCATACTTGTTCTGTTACAACTTTTGGAATAAAAATAACAAATAAAAACAACCATTTTATTCCTTGTTAATCACTCATTAAATTGTTGGTTTAATCAAACCATTAATTCAAGCAATTACTCTAAATCATTTCAAATTCAAACCAATTCTCAAAATCAGTACCTTTTGAATCCATCAAATTCACCACACATTTGTACTCTTTAAATCATTCTAAAAACCCTAGGGGTAACCCTATTCAAATGCTTGTTTTCAATAAGCTTATTTAATATCAAAATTTCCCAAATTTGGTTTCAAATACAAACACTATTTTTAAATCTCAACTTTCTGAAATCCAAACTTGGAAAATGGTTTCTAATCATCTAAAAAGTCTAACCAAATTTTTCTGGATTTTTCACTAAGCTAAAACCCACCTATTTCTTCCAAAAGCAAAACTACAAAAAAATAATAAAAGAAACAGAAATAACAAAAAACAACACGCGCGCGGCAGCACCTAACCTAGCTACCGCCCGGCCCAGCCCGCTAACCCCCTAACCCGCGCGCGCAGCAGCCCAGTAGCCAACTTACCGGTTCGATTAGACGATCGCGTCATCGTCCCCCTGTACGGCGTCACATCCGGAGCGCCACGGCGGCATCGGAGCTCTCCGACGGCGATGCGAGCTCCTAGAGCCCTATAAGTACCCCTAGGGCACAGCTAGCGCCGCCAGATCGAACCCTAACCCCTAGGCCCTGTCTCCCCCTCGGGATCGCCGCCGATTCCTTCCTCTCCGCTACCTCCCCCCCTCGCTACTGCAAACGCCGGCGTACTTCTCTGAATTCCGGTGAGCCCCGCCGCCTCTCACCGCCACCCACCTTCCTAGCCACAGGAACTAACTCACCTCGTCACCCTCTCTCTGTTGAACACCGAAGCGAGCCCGTGCGCTTCGTGGATCGACGCCGCCATCCGTGCCTCTGTCCGCGGCGCCCACCTCGCCGTCGACTGCAACCGAGTACGCCGCCGCAGTTGCCGTGCTCCTTCCCTCTCGCTGGCGGCGTGGATCGAACCGCCACCGGTCCCTCTTCGTCACCCACACCTTCATCGAGCTCGAGGAGTGCCGTGACGCCGCCGCCATCCACGCCTCCGTCGTCGGAAACCTTCTGCCGCAATCCGTCGGTGAGCGTCCGTGTTCCCTCCTCCTCTCCTCTCTGTGGCATCTGAGCACGTTTCCGCACACGCACACAACCCACCGCAGCGAGCACCACCGTGTAGATCGACGCCGGCGAACGCCGTTGCTTTCTGTCAGTCGAGCTCTGCCTTCTGTCGAGGAAACGAACGTTCGTCAGTTAACTTCAGTTAACACTCGCGTTGAACCTTACCTTGACTGCATCTGTATCCCTGTCAACTGAACGAGCACAGCGCAGCGGCACTGCCTCTGTGCGCGCAGGGGATGGTCACGGGTTCGAGCCCCCCCGCAAGCGCTCAACTTTTGGCCATTTTTGCTTCAGCGCGCAGAGGCCCACGCTTCAGTGACTGTCGCTGCCACGCGTGCGTGCGCGTCGCCACGCTGGCCCCTGGCCCACGCGGCAGCGGCAGTGGGTAGAGAGCTGCCCGGTAACAAACGTTTTTGCAAATTTCTGTTTATTCCAAATCATTTAAAATAACAGATTTGAACTAAAATTTCAAACTTTAATATCTTCTATTCTGTAAATCCAATAACTAAAAAGTTTATATGTTTTCTGTTCCAAATTTCCTAACCTTTTCAAATATTCAATTTGTGTACTGTTTTGGAAATTACAAATGCAATTAAAATTCAAACTTAACTAATTCAAATGTTAATTTGTAAATTCAATAACTAATTATTTATTAGTCCAATAAATGCAAATAAAATATGTTTTCCATACCATTTTAAATAACCTATTCAAATATAATTTTTGTTTTCTGTTTTGAATAATTAAAATTGCCTAAACCATTTAAATCTTGTTTAATGCAATTAAAAATTGCTCAATATTGTTTAATTCATAATTAAATAATCCTAAGTCCAATTTCAAAATGTGAAACATGTAATCCAACTAAAATTTGATGTTCTTTTCAAATATAAACTTTGCTAATTGTTTTGAACACTTTAACTTGATGAAAACAACAATTACTTGTGTGGCAAGTTTAAGTAACCAAAATTTCCAAACTTAAATAATTAATCCCTAAACTTGTTAATTCCCTTTTCCATTTTGCATCTATCTTGTTTACTTATTGCTATCATCATGCATGCATCATGTTTAACTACTTACACTTGTTAATCAAATGTAGATCATTGCTTCAACCTAAACAATTTGCATCCATATGCAATTCACATTGCATATGGGTCCAATTAAATTGTGTTATGTTGTTAAGTAGTTTACTTTGATGCATCTATTAACATGACATGCATCATCCCATGTTTGTGCACCTATGCCATGTATTGATTGTTCGTCTCTTTCGATTGTGTGTTTGCTTCTTCTCGCTTTAGACGGCGACGTTGAGACCGACGAGACGTACGGTACCCCTTCTAAGGATTTTTGCTCAGTACCGGGCTACTGGGTTTGCAGGCAAGTTATCACTCACATGAATCATCGAGTTCTCTTCCACACTTGTTGTCGATACTATCCTTTTGTCTACTATTGCTAGCCCTATGTATCGTTGCTTGTTCTCCAAACCCATCACATGATACCCTGAGCCCAATGATATTGCCTCACCTCCATACCTACAGCCTTTGCTTGTGCCTCAGTCTTATCTAGCATGCTTAGGGTTGCTTTTGCTCGAGCTCGTTGTCGGTTACTCCTTTTACTCTTATTATTGTACCGGGGGCTCGAATGTTAATCAATCAATCCTGTTAATACTACTGTTAATAATAATTTGATGATAAGGCACCGGCAGGAGGCCCTAAGTGGTTTTGAGGCCTGCTAGTGTCGACCCTAATAGGAAAAGGGTCTTGTCTACTGATCCATGATGAGCGCACTACCCGCATGTGGGAAGCGAGTATGGGCGCCCCCTCAATTTGACCCGATTCGCATCTCGTCCAAATCGCCTCATTTAGTTCGGGTTTTCCATTTGCTGCATGCATGATCTTGCGAGCCCTTGGCGCCCGGGTGGAACTTTCGTAGTCGGCATATAGGGGGACACGGTCTTAGAGTGCTATGAGGGTCCATTTTCTTCTGGGCTCGAGTAGCCATGCGCCCAAGGTGCTTTGGGCTTGATGCGAAGAAGGGTTGGGTTGTGTTGAGTGCCCCGCTTGGTGGGGTGATCTCCCATCTGGCGGGATATTCATGCGTGTACGGTTACTATGGTGCAACCCTGCAGGGATAATCTTCTCGAGAAGCCGTGTTTTCCGCGGTTATGGATTACTTGGTGAAAGTACTGGCTAACAAGTACTCAGGACAACTTAAACATAATGATTAACCATGCTACACCCAATGCTTAATAACTTGACTAGTAATAGGTTAGTCACACAATAACTTGATTCACCTTTAATACAACGGTGTGAGTTATCCTCGGATTGCTTCTTCGGATAAGGGGCGAGATCCGGGATGGGTTTGGTTGAAGTTATCTTCCAGTTGGTTACAAATCCTCGATCTTATCTTCTTCTGTTAGCCGGAACTTGTAGTATCTTCTGTAGTTGGTTAGAGCAGCCCGCTGCAGCTTTTATAACACCTATCTCTTCCGTTGATCCCAAGCATCAATGCTTGTGTTGACGGGTAACTCTTTGATGAAGTGTGAGTCTTGCTTGCCAGTACTTGGATGTACTGACCCCGTTGGGGCTGTGGTTTACGCAGACTACGACTACGGCTACGGTGATCACCAGGATGGCTACTTCGTGGAGTTTGACGAGACTGCAGACGAGTAGATAGCGGACCCGGGCAGGATCCGAGACCGTGGATGGGCTTCGTCTTCTTTATTTTCCCCGGCTTCTTAAGCCATTTGGATTTGTCTGTACTCAGACACCGTTGTTTGCTTCCGCTGATGTAATGAATGATATGTTGGGACATGTGTCCTCCGTATGAGTGGTTTGCTATTCTCTGCCTTAGTGAAGGCTATTTGCCATATTATTTCAATCTTTTGTGTCTTAGAGACATTCTGTGCTATCATTTCGTTTAAAGCTGTTGACGTACCGTGCGTGCTTGATATGAAGTACGTCGACAGTAGTGCCTTAGGTTCCTAGCGGATAGTTTACATCGACGATGGAATAGGAGGGCTTGTGTTGTCGCGCATAAGCGCAGGCCTACCAGGAAGCTGGGACGTGGGAGCAGGTATGCCCCATAATCCAAGCACCTGCTATCCAGTTCGGCCCGATGAGTATCCTCTAGAAACCAGGGTGCGACAATAAACCAGCAATTAACATCAAGGACATGAATAAGAGATAGCTCAAGACAACATTATTGCAAATTTCTACACATAAAAAGCCTATAAATCATGCAAACATATGTAGCTCTTCAAATCAACCATGGCATACATATTCCAAGTCATAATACTAGCACCCAATACATTCCAACCCCAAACTCCAGTAGCTCAATCTCATATAAAATGATGGTGGTGGTCTTATCAAAAAAAAAACTAGACGCTTCAAGTCTCTACGATAAATGCTTTGCTTGGAAAAACAGAAAGTAGACATATGCTAACCAAAAGAGTGTAGCTACAGTGGGGTGTTCATAACATCCCCAAGCTTATGGCTTTCACCATTCTTGGATGTCTTGAGGCGCAGCTCCTCTATTCCCTGTGAAAAAACTTCACAAAACATGTTTCTCCCATTCTTTTTCTGTGGGGTGAGATTAGCAAGGACAAACAAATCACCTGCTTTCTGTGCAAAATTCCAAATAAAATGCTCCAGTAGATAGAAAATAAGGTTCATTATGTTGTATGTTCATTCTCTTGATTTAAAGAATCATAGAAATTCGATTCCCAAGCCCAAAGAGTGCATAAAACAAAAGAAGGCAGAATCTGTCCAGAAAAGCAGCAGCAGAAAAACGAACGTTTTTCCCTAAGCTAGACTCGTCAAAAAATTAATCCAATTTTTATGCTTACAGAGGACGAAAAGTTGCAGAACATACTAAAAATTTATCTCAATCCGACATACCAATAAAAAACGTAAAATCATACGGTGAGCAGACTCGTGCTGAAACAGAAATTTCATGCACTAGGATAGCAACTTATAAGTCCAAATGGGTTTGACTTGACTCTTTATTGAAAACTCCAGAATTAAAACAAAAAAAAACTAATCTCTTGAGACAGGAAGAGGACACTAGGAAAATCCAAACAAAAACAACCGGGTTGCCTCCCGTAAAGCGCTTTCTTTATAGCCATATAGCTAGGCTTTACTTACTTGATAATCAAGAGGGATAAAGCTCATTAGGGAGCTTGTTCTTCAGGGTGCCCCTCTTCCTTGGGAAGTGCTCCATACTTTTCTTGTGAGGGAACTGAAACTGGACATTCCCTTCCTTGGAGTCTATGATTGTACCTGTAGTACTAAGAAAAGGTCTACCCAAAATAATAGGACTAGGGGATTTATCCCCCATATCCATAATAATGAAATCAACGGGTACGAAAGTCATGTGCAATTCAATCATAACATCTTTTACTTGTCCTACATCATGTTTAGTAGAGTTATCAGCAAGGACAAATTCACTTGATCACTTTTCTAAATTTTCTAGTTCTAGCAATTCATATAATTCTTTAGAGAGTACCGATACACTAGAACCTAGATCTAACATAGCATGGTGAATTTCTTTTCCAATTGAAACTAGCACCTTGGGGATCCATGCATCCCAAAGCTTAGGAGGTATCATGGCCTCATTCTTGTACCTAGCAATTTTTTCATGCAAGACATGATTAGCAATATAAGATCCAAAGCCAGGTTGATTAACATTTATAGTGGGATCGCTAGCAAATTTTTGTAGAGTAGTAATAAGTTCTTGCAAGCTAATTTTTTCTAAATCAAGCAATGGATCCTTAATTTAAGTAGGCATCATAATTTCCTCTACTTTACTCTCTAATTTATCTAGCATGCTTGATTCATGAGGACTAATTTCATCTTTGCTAGCAAGATAAGACATATATGGAAGTAAATATTCAGGGTACTTCACTATTTCATTCAAAGTTTCTTCTAAGCTAGTAGGGACATGCTCACTTGTATTCTCAGCAATATGATCAATATTTTCAATAATAGGAGCAGAAATAGTAATAGAATTCATTCCTACACTAGGTTGTGCTTGTGGCTTTCCTGTTGACATTATTAATAGAGTTGCTTGATTATCAACTAATTTTGACAATGCTTTATCTAAATTCAAAGATTGAAGTTGCAATCCTTTAATATCACTACTAATGGATGCAATAGACTTATTTAACTCATGTATCATAGCATTGTTACTAGCAACTTGTTCTATAAGCAATTTATTAAATTCAGAAATTTCACTAGAAGGCTTCCACTTATTTTCATTAGCATTAGGATATGGAACAAAAGGTTTATTTGGCACATAAGGAGGTTTACTATATGAATTGTAAGCATTATCAAAGCCATTGCTACCATAATTCGTAACAAAATTAACATCCACACTTTCAGAATTACTACCAACTAGCTCCTGCAAAGGCACATTCTCCATATTTTGTTTATTAATAAAGGCAAGAATAGTGTCCATTTTAGAAGACAAATCATTGGTTTCTTCAATTGAGTTTATTTTCTTAGTGGGATTGGGTGCTCTTTCAGTATTCCATTGACTATAATTTTGCAATATGCTTTCTAATATGCTCTTAGCCTCTCCTACAGTTTTACTCATAAAGGCACCTCCAGCAGCAGAATCAAGTATATTTCTAGACATGTAGTTTAGACCATTATAGAAAGAGTGTAGTATGGTCCATTCATTTACTCCATGTGATGGGCATGTTCTAATCATTAATTTAATTGTATCCCATGCCATGGCTACATGTTCATTATCATTTTGCCTAAATGAGAGGATATTATTCCTATTTTGCAAAATTTTAACGGGAGGATAATATTTCTTAATGAAAGCTTCTTTTTAATCATCCCAAGACTTTATACTAGCTGTAGGTAGTGAAAGTAACCATTCTTTAGCCTTTCCTCTAAGTGAAAAAGGAAATAATTCCAGTTTTAAAACACTACTTTCCACATTTTTAAATTTTTGCATATCACATATTTCCATGAAATCATGAAGATGCATAGAGGCATCCTCCATAGCACTACCACCAAATTGCTCTCTAGTAATTAAATTCAATAAACTAGGACTTACTTCATAACTTTCAGCTTGTATTTCAGGTGTAGTAATTGGCCTAGCAATGAATTGGTCATTGGGTGTATTTGTGTAGTCACTTAATTTAGTTCTATCACCCATTTTAACAGTTTTTATGTAATTTTAATTTTTTATGCAAAACAAAAGTAAAGTAACTAAGCAAATTCGAAATACTAAAATAATCTAGATAACTAAATGCAAAGCTAAAATGCAAACTAAAATAAAATATGCAAGACAAAACAAAAACAAGAACAAAAACAAAACAAAAACAAGACAAGAAACAAAACAATCTACTTGAAAGAAGGTGGAGATAGAAAGGACGGTACTCACGTAGGTGCAACCTCCCCAAGCTTAGGTGTTTGCACACCTTGTTGGTGATGAAGACTTCTTGTGAGCTCCCTTGGACAACTCCTTCACCTATGGCTCCCCGGCAACGGCGCCAGAAAAACGCTTGATGGGTAGGTTGAGAATCCAAGTGCAGAGTGTGTAGCTAGTGGCAAGCCTTCTTCCCCACGAGGGTGACTAGAGGGTTTATATCGAACTCTTGGGGAGCCAGTATTTCAGCAATTGTCTTCCAAGCTTCCTCCAGGATCCTGCAAACAAGTAGAGAATTTTGTGCCCTCAACCTCACCAAGTGGTTGCCAAGCACAAGGTGTGAGACTTCTAAATTGCAATGCAAAACTGAAAGTAAATGTGCAATAATTAAATCTACTAATAAATGCAAATGAGAAGATAAATATGCAATGGATTGTTTTTGTATTTTTGTGATGCAAGTGGTGATGGAGATAATGTAAATTCGAATTGGAGATGCAAGTAAAGTAAAGTGCAAGTAAAGTAAATTGCAGCAAAGTAACTAGAGTGTTTTCTTATAATTAAAATAGGACCGGGGTTCATGGTTTCACACTTGCATTCTGTCAAATAAAGTGGTAGACGGTGGACATAAAGAATTACATGTGAGATTACAATAACATGTTTAACATTGAGTACTTTCATATGGGCATCACGTCCTAGCATAGAGATCTCTAGGGTCATATTGATCCCTCTTATACTCCACCAAGATGCGAAATAAATCATAACACCTCGATAATTAAGGAAAAACCAGAGTATAGGTTTAAGCAATGTGACATGAAGTTGAAGTAAGAACTTGCTAGATCTAGTCATGGAGATTGATTAGTGTCACTTCAAATCCCCGGTAACAAGGTACTTGTCGCACCCTGACTTGTAGGGGATACTCACCAGGCCGAACTGGATAGCAGATGCTTGGATTACGGGGCCTAACTGCTCCCGCATCCTCTTACGAGTAGGAAAGCACTTATGTGCGACAACCAAACTCTGCTTATCCATCGTCGATGTAAACTATCCCATAGAGATCAAGATACTACCATTGACGTACTTCATACCATTCACACATGGTACGTCAACGGCGTTAAACGGAATGATACCACAACATCTCTCTAAGACACAAAAGATGGAAATAAGTTGCAACTGGCCCTCACTATGGCAGAGAATAGCAAATACAATTATCCAGAGGACACATGTCCCAACATATCATCATTACATCACAGCGGAAGCACTCAAATGTGTCTGAGTACAGACAAATCCAAATAGGCCTAAGAGGCCGGGAAAGAAAAGAAGACGAAGCCCATTCACGTAGTCTCGGATCCTGCCCGGGTCCGCTATCTACTCGTCTGCAGTCTTGTCGTACTCCACGAAGTAGCCTCCATGGGGATCCTCGGAATCGTAGTCTGCGTAAACCACAGCCCCAAAGGGGTCAGTACATCCAAGTACTGGCAAGAAAGACTCACACTTCACCAAAGAGTTACCCGTCAACACAAGCACGGATGCTTTGGGTTCAACGGAAGAAAGGGTGATATAAAAGAGGCTGGAGCGGGCTGCGCTAACCAACTACAGAAACACGCTACAACTTCCGGCTAACAGAAAGAAGATAAGATCGTGTATTGTAACCAACTGAAAATAACTTCAAACAAACCCATCCAATGTCACCCCCTACTAAGGAAGCAACCCAAGGATAACTCACACTGTTGATTAGGGTGACATCATTCTTATGGTGGAAGTAATCTATATTACTAGTCAAATTATTATAGTTAGGTGTAAGTTGTCTGAGTACTTGTTAGCCAGTACTTTCACCAAGCCGTCACATAACCGCGGACAACACGGCTTCTCGAGAAGATTCATCCCTGCAGGGTGTGCTCCAGTACCCGTACACACTCAAGCCACCAACTAAAACTCAGGTTGGCTTGACACGACTCTAACCATCTCTACAGCCTGTCCTAGGAGCCACAGAGCTATAAGGTCCCAGCCACGCAGCCGAATACTCAGCGCAGGTGTGCAAAACTCCCGCAGGACGCAACACCCCGGCACTACAGGCCTCGTCCTATATGTGTGCGTCATCATTATCAACAGTAACCATGGGAGCGACCCATTCATGCGTATGAGCCAAATGGAACACCCGAACTAAGTGTGGCTCTTCGGACAAACTGCGGATCAGATCAAAATCGAGGGGGGTTCCATACCACCACCCGTATGCGGTGAGCACGCTCATCATGGATCAGTAGATAAGACCCTTTTCCTAATTAGGGTCGACATTAGTAGGCCTCAAAACCACGCCGGGCCTCCTGCCGGTGCCTTATCATCAAATTATTATTACCCATAGCATTAACAGGTTGATTGACTAAACACCGAGCCCATAGAACATAAATAAGTAAGGTAAAAGTAGTAACAGACAACAGACTCGAGCACAAGCAACCCTAAGCATGCTAGTAGGACTAAGGCCACAAGCAAGGGTTATAGGTGTGGAGGTGAGGCAATATCAGGGTTCAGGATATCATGTGATAGGTTCGGAGAACAAGCAACGATACATAGGGATAGCAAAAGTAGACAATGGATAGTATCGGTAACCAATGTGGAAAGGAACACAATGGTTCATGTGAGTGATAACTTGCCTGCAAGCTCAGCAGCCTGGTACTGAGCTAAGTCCTCGGAAGTGGTGTCGTAAACCTCGTCTGTCTCAACATCGTCGTCTAATCGAGAAGAAGCAAAACAAACAACGAAGGAAGACGGACAATCAATAACATGGCATAGTGCGCAAACATGGGATGATGCATGTCAATTTAATCGATGCATCAAAATAAACTAGTTGACATGGTAACATGTTTAAATGGACCCATGTGCATTTTGGATTGCATATGGAAGCCCATGAGTTAAGGTTGGAACAAATGATCTACAATTAATTTACATGTGAAAGTTGATTAGCATGATGCATGCATGATGAAAACAAAAGGAAACAACAAGGGAATCAATTTGATATGTTTTTTACCAAGTTTGGAATTTTATTTATTAAGTTGAGAAAATTGGCTTCTTAAAGTAGTTACACAAGCACTTGTTGTTTTCATCAAGTTTAATTGTTCAAAACAGATAACAAAGTTAATATTTGAAAAGATTATGTTTTTGTGGTTTGAAAACATATTTTATATGTTCAAAAATAATTTAATTTGAGCAAGTTATGAATTTAGCAATTTTAAATGAATTAAACAAGGTTTAAAATATTTAAGCAATTTTAATTATTCAAATCATGAAACAAATTTTATATTTGAAAAGGTGGTTTAATTTTACATGGAAAACATATTTTATTTGTGTTATTTGAATTAAGTTTGAATTAGTTATGTAATTAAGCAAATGTGAAAAGAATTGTTTGAATTTGAAATTTGAAAACATTTGCAGTGCTCAAAACAGAAAACAATTGATTTAATTAGATAGAGAATTAAATTTGGTCCAGTAGGCATATTTTATTTATATTATTTGGAGTTGGGATTTAAAAGTTATTTGAGTTTTGTTTCTAGGGACTAATATGTAATAAAATCTGGACTGATATTAAAAGAAAAGAAAATGGGCAGAAAAGAAAACTGCACCGCGCAGTGACCTACAGAGGCCACTGCCAGCGGGCCAGGCCACTGTGGCGCCTAGGTGGCAGGGCTGGGGTCTATGTGGCCTCTAGGGCCAATGACGCGCGGGGCCCAGCGCGGGTGCGGTGAGGGGAAAAAGGGGAGGCAAATTTGCCTCCCGAGGGGATCGAACCCGCGATGGGGCTGGATTCGTGACAGTACAGGGGGACGTGTGTGGATATGGTGCAGTTTTCGCGGGTGTTAACTGAATCTGCGATTTCGGTTGTTCTGAACTCCATCGGGGCGGAAGGAAGGGCGCCGGCGGACGCTGCTGCTCGCGGTGGCGCCGTCCGTGGCTCGCCGCTGCGCCAGTGGGCGTCCGTGCTTGCGGGTGCTCGGTGTGCGTGGGGCCACGAGGGGCAGAGAGGAGAGGGAACGAGGGAGGTGGCGATGCTCACCTCGGTGACGTACAGAGGAGCAGGCTCGGTGGCGACGGAGGCGAACTCGAGGATGGCGGCGGCGACTCCTTAGCTCCCGGGGGAACCCGAGGATACGGCGAGGTAGAGGGAGGCTGGGCGGCTCCGTTCCCAGCACCAGCCTGGCCGATGGCGCAACGGTGGCGCGGCGATCGCCGGAACTCCGTGCGGTGGCGATGGTGTTTCGGTGAGGATACAGAGAGGAGAGGGCGGAGTGTAGAGAGAGAGGAAGAGAGGAAGAAGAGCGGCGCTCGAGGGAGAGAGAGGAGGGAAGAAAATTAGGGCACGGGGGAGCTGCTCGAGGCTAGGTTATAGGGGAGGAGGGCAGCTCGGGACCGTTCACTGCCTGTACCTGTCGACGTGGGCAGTGGCATCTGCCTGCCGTACGAAGGTAGAAGATAGGTGGGGGTACGGGCCAGGGGCTAGGTGGGCTGGCCCAAAGGGGTTGGATGCCCTTTCCCCCCTCTCTTTCTTTTATTCTTTTTCTGTTTATTATATTTTTTTTTTGCAGACTTGAAAAAGAAGAGAAAAAGGGAGGTTTTGGCTAGAGAAAAATTTAGGGAAATTTTGTAGAGTTTTGTTTCCAAATATTTTAATTGATGTTGTTGTTTGGAAATTAAATGATTTTAAGTGAATTTTGATATTAATGAATAATTGAAACTTAATTAATGTAAAGTGTTTAATTTCAAGTTTTAGTGGAACAATTTATTTGTTTGTTTTGTAGTTCTTATTTGAAACATGTAACATAACAAGTATGAACAATAATTTGAATTTTTGTTTGGAAATCATATAGAAAACAAATGGAAACAAATGAAATCAAATGCAAAACAATTGCAAACAAAAGGCAATGACTATGATGACATGATGCAAAATAATAATAAAACAAGAAACAAACATTCTAAAGGGAGATTTTCATACTTGGGATGTTACAGTACTCATTTTTATCCCTAGTGAGGTAACTAAGAAAGGTTTAACAAAACCTAAGTGGATCGCTGAACTTCTGTCACTTTCACAGCACTAGCCACCCCCCGTTACTCCAACTAATGCACCCATCACCCCACACACGCTCTCAAGAACTAGATTGATCAAGGCAGCAAATAAGAACGGGGTACATAAGATACATCTACTCAAATAATTCAAGAGAAACAATTGCAATCTCAGATTCAATAACTCATAGAAAAGATCCACCACATAGGAATTACAACGGTGCCCGTAATCATGTGAGGCAGCTCATACCTAATTAGTGAAGCACATAGAGAGAGAGAGAGATACAAGTGCTACTTCCACAAACCCATAGCCCTATGGTGGACAGTTTTCCCCCTCCAATCTGGAACTTCTGGTCTCTATTTCGGTGTTTCGGTGTTTCGGCGGCGCTCCTCTCCGTAAGGGTACGGGGGACCCTTTTTATAGTCGGTTTTAGGTCAAGGCGGAGTCAGTAAGCCGAAGATGGAAGGAATTGGGGCCACAGGGGCCAAAAGAGGGCCTCTCACGCGGCCAAGGAATCTGGCCGCTTGGAGGGTCCTCTTTTGGGCCTCCTTGATCAATTCTCGTGGATCCTTCGCCCGCAAGTCTTCTCCTTCCAAGAAAATGACCCTCGCAGATTTTCAGGTGATTTCGCGGAAGTTTGCCCCCTGAAACGTCAAAAATATAGAAAACGGGGTTCCTGACAGGCAGGGTTAATTCCATAAAAGTTGGGGGACTTTGTAATTTAACCCCAAAATACTACAAAACATTGAATTATACCCTTATATGATGCAATATGTAATAGAAAACCATGTGAAAATATGCAAAATTCATCTATGCATTTTACATGCATCAACACCATAGTGGTGCCCAGGCCCTTGAGGGAGCGGATTCTAGTCTTGATGCTGAGGAGATGATCTTCAATGGTAGAGCTATCATCAATGTGAAGACCGGCATCAGCTCGGAGTTGTCTCGCCTTCGTCAGGGCAGGCACGCTGGCAGAACGGAGCTCAGGGAAGACGTCTAAAAAAGGAACCAACACGGACGAGTTGCATATTGTGCTGCTTCATGAACAAGAGTTCCATCTCGAGGGTGTTCTCCCTGGCCTTGGCAATCTTCAGGATTTTCTGTTTCGCCCCGCCTTGCTTGACAACTTCCTTGAGTGCAGATTTCAGCTGGATTTGCATCTTCTCGAATGCAGCTCTCTCAGCAGCGCGCTCCTTCTGGATCTCAGCCTCTCGGGTTTCCAGCTGTTGCCGCACCTCGGCAGGCATGAGGTAGTTTAGGTGCTGCTCCCGGAATGTCTTATTCTCTTCTGCAAGAAGAACAACATTGTCAGCAGAGTAACCAGATAGGTAAAGAGACACAAGTGCAGAGTAGCTAGCAACTCACCTTCCAATCTCTTGACTGTGCTCTCAGCAGAGGCAGCAAAGACGTGGCAGTGTTGATGCTGCTCTATCAGTTCGTTGAGCTTGCCTGCAGAGTAAACAAGGTTATAGCAAAAAGCAAACACTGGCGTAAACACAAAATGCACAAACGGAATAGCTAAAAGCTTACCTTCAACTTCAGAAATCTGGAGAGTGCGGTCCAGTGCCGCCTGCTCCATCGATGCACCATCTTTCTTCTCGGCTTCAAGAGCCGCGATGCGGTCCTTGGCGATACGATGGTTCCAGAGCAGCCGGCGGAACAGCTTTGTCCTCTTCAGGAGGCTATTCTGTAGAAGAGAATAGAAAGAGTTTGAGAATTTTGGAAGATTTGGCCAGAGTAGACGACAACTCGGTCAAGTTTTTGACTACTCGGCCCGAATCTCGGGGACTGGGGAATGGCTAAGAGGAAAAGAAGAGATGAAAAGAAGAAAAGAGAAACAACAACTCGGAAAAAGCAAGAAAGGAGAAAACACTTACAGCATAAGTTTGCTCGACGTCCTTGGCGGCTTTGCGCAGGCAGAACAGCTTTCCGGCCAGAGTGCAGGTGGGGCTGGCGATGGTCATTGGAACAGAGCCGACATCGGCCTTGTTCCAGTCAGTCCAGCTTAAGGCCATTCCACTTTGGGTTGCCATGAGCATCGCTGTCCCAAGCTGGGTCCACAAACGCTACTCGGTCCAGGATCACGGTGAGTCCCTCTGATTCAATCTCATCCTCTTCTGCCTCGCCCGACAAGAGCGAAGGAAATGGTGCTGGCCCCCTTGCCCTTGGAATTGGCGTCGATCGCCTTGGCCTGACCTCCCTTCAGGGCAGAAAGTTTCTTCTCGCCTTTGGACATTGAGATATCATGGCGCTTGGATACTTCCAGCAGGTATTGCGGCCAGCTTGCTTGTGCGCGGCCAGCAGCTCCAGCACTCGGCCCTTCGGCAGTACCAGCAGATCCAGCAGCAGCCGAGTTGCTGCTAGAGGTGGGCGCGACGATGGTCAGTTGTTTTCTCTTTGCCACGTGCTTCGCGGCTGGCACAGTTGGTGGCTTGGGTGGAGGCATCTGGTATCCAGCCTGCGCAACGTTGTGCGGTGGGTTCTTCTGTGTAGGCGCGGCTCCAGATTTGGCAGTCTTCTTGGGGCTAGGAGCAGTGTCCGCCCGAGAAGCGGACGGAGGCACTTGGCGTGGAGCAGAAGGAGGCACTTGCTGAGAAGTGGTCGTTGATGCAGTCTGTGTTGGTGGAGGGATTGGCGCGTTTGGTGGAGTCGCCTGCTGGGTAGGCGGCACAGGGGGCCAGTTACCCCGGCGCAGCATCTGGCTGCGCTTGGCTCTCGCGGACGGGCTCCACCATGGTCTCTTCTACCCGCTGCTCGGTAGCGGGATCAGGTCTTGTGTCAGTAACTTCTTCTAACCACGGCCTGGCCGCGGGATCATCTTGAGCTGCAGCGTGAGTATCCTGCTGCTCGGTGGTGTCATCTTGCCGCTCAAGGGCGGCAATGTCTTGTTGCTGGAGGTTTTCTTCAGTATTTTCCCCAGCTGATGCAGCTGGGGGAGATGGCAGCGTCTCGTCATGAGCAGCATCTTGCTGCTGTTGGAGGTTGGGATCGGTATCATCACCAGCGCCAGTGTTCTCGGTGCCGGTATCTTCTTCCACTTTAATAGGAGAGGACGCACGCGTCCTATCCTGCTGGGCTTGCTCTTCCTCGTCGTCTGAGAGATCGACGAGTTTATCAAGGTCCACGACGGCTTTCCTCTTGGGGCTAGTGGGGGCTGCAGCGGCATCAGCGTCCAGAGGGGCGCTGGACGAAGGAAACTGTTCAGAAAGGCAGAAGAAGAAAAGCACGACGAGAAGCAGCAACGAGTTGGTATTCGGATGGAATAACTTACCCTTTGTTGGTGGGGGGTTGTCTTCTGGCGGTGGTCTTCTTTCCACCTGTCTTCTTGGCTTTCTTTGGAGGGGGTTCCTGGTCGCCACTGCCAACCCTCTTCCGAGTGTTGGGAGCTGCCACAGATAGAGGATTAACCTCCAAGGCCTCATCATCATCGTCCAGCTCGGGCTCCTCTGCAGAGTAGAAGAAGAAATTGATTCAGAAACAGCGAAGGGAATCAACGGGCGTTGCTAGTAAGAAGAGAGGTGAACTTGGTCACCTTCGTCATCCTCGGACCAGTCCCGGATAGACGCGTCAACTCGAGACTTACCAGGCTGATTGGCATGAGGGATGCAGAGGTTGTCTTGGGTGTCGTAGGCGGTCGTATCGTCTTGTTCTCGGTCCGGGGACCAGTTGGCCTCGAAGACCTCGATATCTTCCTCTAGCTGGCGATCGATGTGCTGTTGAGGCAAACATGAAACACTGTGAGTTGTTTTCTCGGCTAAGGATTTCTACTCGGGACAGCATGCAAACACAAAGCATATTCGGCTGAGTAATCCTACCCGACACGGCATGCAAACACAAAGCATATAAAGCCGAAAGCATATTGGTGATGTCCTACTCGGTGCAGCATGCAAAGATTAAGCATACAAAGCTGAGAAACCACCTACTCGGAATCAGAGTGCAAAAATAAAGCACAGAATGCTAACCTGTTCAATGGGCTTGAGGCGGCTATACTGCTCGAAGCCATACATCCAAGTGTCAGTAAGCGAGGTCTGCATGATGGACCTGGCCCAGAGGGCCACCTCAGCTTTGCTGAGCTCGAATGTTGTTGTCCTTGTGCAGTCTCGGGGTCCTCCCATGTGGCACATCTTGTGCGATCGATGCTGGAGTGGGAGCACTCGGCGTGATATCCAGCATGCGATGGGATCGTCCCGACGGAACCCTTCCGAGATCAACCCGGTCAGGCGTCGCTCCACCTGAAGGACATCCTGGATGGTCTTCTTGGGGTCGTAGCCCCAAATCTGCTAGGTGGGCCGTGCATTCTTGAACTTTGGAAGCCTTATTCGGTCCTCGATAGGCTTCCCCTTCTCGGCAGCAACATTCTTCACATACAGGAAACTGTGCTGCCACTTGCGCACAGTTTCCAATCCCTTAACCCTCGGGTGGTGCCCGGTCTTGCGCTGTATCATCATGGCGCATCCGGTCTGGGTCATCGCGCGAGCTCTCTCGGTGTTCCCAGGATTGAGAACACTCTGCTTTCTGAAGAAAAAGTACCTGGCCCAGGTGTGGACGGTCAGATAGACGCCTAAGAAGGCCTCGCACACGACGGCATGGATAGATAGCATTACAAGAGCAATGGGTGGAAGATGGTGTGGCTGGAGGCCGAAGTGTTTGAGGAATTCAGAGAGGAAATCGGAGATGGTGAGGCCGAAGCCGCGCTTGAAGTGAGAGAGAAAGATGACGTACTCGTCCTTCTCAAGCTTTGGGATGATTATAGTACCTGGGTGCCTGCACACGACGCCGGGAGGAACGCGGCGCGTGTTGATGAGCCACTGACAGTCTTCTGCTGTCACCTCTGATCCTTCCCAACCAGCGCGGGCAGCGGCATCGTCGTATCCGTGAGAAGCCATGGAGGCAGAAGAACTCGTGGGAGTTTGGTGGCGGAGGTGAGTGGAGGCGCTTCTCTCTGTCTCTCTCGCGGTGCGTGGAGCAGCGGCGCAGCAAGTATTTGCGGTGGCGATGCGCTTGACGGCAGCGGAGAGGCGAGGGGGTGCGAGATTGGGAAGAACGGGAAAGAGGAGAAGGGAGCGTCGCGGGGGTATTTATCTCTCCCCCACGAGTTGCCGTTACCGGTGGATTGATCGTGGCATTGATCGTGGGCCATGATCATGCGCCTTGGGTTAAGCAACCGTTAGAAACGCACATAGCGCATAACGCGCGCGTAACGGGCGCAGTTAATCCCACGTCCAGATCGGGGGCTCTCGAGTACAACTGACGTGACCTAACGGGCTGGTGGGCCCAGGTTGTAGAGATTGGCGCGTGGCCTGCTGTGTCCCTGGCATCGATGCGTCGGGGGCACGGGGTGTGACACGTGCCCCGTAGCGACACGGAGAGGTGGATTCGGTCCGTTTTAGTGGGATTGTGTTCAAAATTTCACTAAGTTATTTTACTCGGCATCACAGAAGAAATGTAGCGCTACTCGGAGAAGAAGAGGTTCAAGCGAGAGTTAAAGGGCCATATGGAGGTGCTACTCGGCTTATTTCTGTTACAAAGACAAGGTTTGTTTTAAGCTGGCAGGGCCCAGTGAACAAGTTCACTAGACTCTACCAGCTTCGGGGACTAATGTCGGGGGGTTACCCCCCGAGTAGGGGTAAGGAAAGTGCTAAAAGGAAAGGTCAAGGGTCTGTTTGACTGGGTAGACGGCTACCCGGGTACTTTCTACCCGGTAGGTTTCTATCCGGACATATCCACCGAAGGCAAAGAGAAGATATCAAAGAAGTTGTATCCGTCCGAGTAAACAAGTTGGTCCGAGTAGAGGGACTGCGTTCCTACTCGGGCCAGAAGTCAATGGAGCCGTTCTGACAAGGGATCCCGTGTATCCTGCGTCCGTACCGGCGTGCGGTTCAACTTCCGGAGCGCGTGATTATCCGCGCTACGGCGTGGCTATAGTGAGGTAGTCGCCTGTCAAGTCCTGTCACTGACAGAGGGGACAGGACAGGTCTAGGGGCCTACCCTATCTCACTGGCATGGTGGACAAGGGCTGTCACGCGTACGGCGCGGAGCTTCTCCGCGTGGGATCTCGGAGGCGTGCTGTCGTCACAGTTGTCAAGTCACATCACCGTACCTTTTAGTCTTTATTTACTCGGCTGGGCACCAGTATATAAGGTGCCCTGCCCCCTCCTGCGCGAGGGACGTTGCTACACTTCGCATTTATTGCTAGAGCTTACAGTAGAGCAAGAGAGAGAAGCAGAGTGGCTACTCGGCTGGAGGCATACTTTGTAGTGTGGCTACTCGGTTACACACATATAGAGAGGAAAGGCAGGAGTAGGGGTGTTACCTCCACACGAGGGCCCTGAACCTGGGTAAGATCTTTGTTGTTTGCAGTGCTTGAGACATCTTAGCGCGGTGCTACTCGCCGTGCGATCCCTCCCCGGATACCTCCAGCGTCCATCGGCCCCAACACTTAAGCCATCCCATGGCGTCTGCCGTGATACCACTGAAGGGTTCGTTGCATAGAAAACAAAAAAATTCCTACTCGAGAGACACCCTAAAGGCCAAGATCTAATCTAGGAGACGAAGTGCAACGGGCAACAAGAGGGTTAAGGAGAACACATACCCTCGAAGACTCAAAGTGGTACGAGATCAAATCTCGTTGTTGGCGTAGTCGTACTCACACCGATTCCGATAGCGAGAAGATGGGCACCGCAATCCGGCGGTGCATCCGTGATCGGTCACACGTACGGTTGATGACCACCTCCGTTCCCTCGTTCCAGCGGGTCGCGGAAGTAAAGGATCCCTCGGAACTCCAGCAGCACGACGACGTGGTGGTTGTGAAGAATCCCACGGTCAGGGCGTCGCCAAGCCGGAGACCATGAAATGGAGCAGCGTGTGGAGGGAAAGGGAAGTGGCCAAGTGTGTGAATGAGGAGGAGCCCTCACCCTCCTTTTATATGGAGAGGGAGGCAGCCCAAAGGTGGGGTGCGGCCAGCCATGGTGGTGCCCCCACCTCTTCCCTCTTCATGTGAGTGGAAGCTCCACTCAAACCCACTCATGCTCCCATAATTTCCCACTTGGAAAATCCAAAGGTTTTCTTTTAATAAATAAATAAAACCTTTTTATTTCTTTATTTCAGCATTTGTTAATTCTATTAACAAACTTTTGCATATAGCACCTCGAATCATTTGTTAATTCTATTAACAACCATTCGACGAAAAACCCCTTGAACTATTTCAATTTTCCCCGAAACAATTTCGGTGCTGTCCGAAATATTCTTCGATATTCCGTATCCTCTCAAACGCGTCATCGAACCTTAAGTGTGTCACCCTATGGTTCGCGAATAAGATAGACATGATCGAGACTCCTCTCCGATCAATAATCAACAGCGGGATCTGGAGATCCGTGATGACTCCTATATATTCAACGATGACTCTCGTGATCGTGTGAACCAACAACTTCGTGAACTATTCCCTTTGTCTCGCGATATTTTACTTGTCCGAGATTCGATCATTGGTATCAACCATACCTTGTTCAATCTCGTTACTGACAAGTACTCTTTTCTCGTTCCCGTGATATAACATCCTTGTGATCATATCACGTGCTTGCAAGCGGTTTCGATGTGATATCACCGAGACGGCCCAGAGTATATCTCTCCGTCATTTGGATGGACAAATCCCACTCTTGATCCATGATCCTCAACTAATACTTTCCGAATACTCAACGACACCTTTATAGTCACCCTGTTACGGTGTGACTTTTGATGCCATCAAAGCACTCTTCCGGTATCAGTGATTGACATGATCTCATGGTCTAAGGAATAAGTTACTTCGTGTGTTTGATATCAATGTAAACTAAATGACTTGATCGCATTGCTATATTCTCTTTGGGTATATGTTCATCACATCATTATTCTAATGACATGACCCCGTTATTAATAACATTCAATGTTCATGAACAGGAAACCTTGATCATTTATTAATCAACGAGCTAGTTAAAAGAGAGGCTTTACTAGGAACCATTGTTTGTTTATTAAGCACACATGTATCAACGTTTCCGGTTAATACAATTCTAGCATGAGAAATAAACATTCATCATAAAACAAGGAATAAGATAATAACCATTTTATTATTGCCTCTCGGGCATATTCCCTTCAGTCTCCCACTTGCACTAGACTCAATAATCTAGTCTGTAAGCACTTTAACACATATGGCGTACCAGTGTTATTACCATGCTTCGCACGCGGTAAACATCATCAAAAAGATCTGAACTGTTCAGGTCCTATTGTATTTGCATTTTCTTTGTGTCTACACGCATCACTCATTCTCTAATGAGATGGCTTTGTATATATATGGTCAATTGGTGAAAACTTAATTCCTCAGCTTAAACGGATGTCACTAACATTGTGAAAATGTAGCTTCATAGTGTTAGCAATCTTGGAAACTCACCAAGTTCCGGTGATACCTTAATTCCTCAGCTTAAACTGATGTTACTAACATTGTGAAAATGTAGCTTCATAGTTTCAGCATTCTTGGAAATTCACTGAGTTCAATAAAGAACTCCTTGACACAAATAACGCTTATAATCAGTTGTTAACACAACGATATACTTTAGCCTTTGTTGTAGTATCTGTCACAATATTTTAATTTTGAAACTCTTTCAAATCCAGCATGGAACTTTCTTCCATCCTATTGTGCTACCCTTCATCACATATTTTAATTGAGATAAAATTACTTGAATAAATGACAAGACTATTAGTGTAACATATTACAACTAATATTTTGTCATTACTATATAGGAAAACATATCCTTAGCATTTCTAAAATGACACAAGGATCTCTCCCACTGTTGTCTAATCATCATATGAATTATCCTATTATAACATTTTATAGCATAGGACTCATCTGGTCGTGTACATAGCATGGAAACATGACTTAGAAATCTCAATTTCAATGATGCTCATCATGTGTCGAAACACACGAATCTTGCTCAATTATTTTCCATGTGTCATTTCGATATTGACTTACTTCAATATTTCATCTATGTAATTTGGCTTCAATCATATCAGGCGCTTCAATCCATCTTTTATAGATATCGAAGCCCAATATCTTCTAAGCCTTTCATAATTATGAAATCGAAAATCTTAACCGTGTTAATTCAAAATACATATTTTCCAATCAACCATATGTCATTTACATAAAGTATTGGAAATATGTCATAGCGCTCCCACTTAGTTTCTTGTAACTTTACAAGCATATTTATCGTTCATGATGGAATCAAACTCTTTTGATAACTTCATTAAGGTAAATATTTCAACTTCGTTATGCTCACTTCAACCATTGAAGTGCGCATGCCTTTCTAGCAACCTTTTGAATTTTACAAAACTCTCAGACTGTGTCAAGTACACATCCTTGAACAAACTTCCTCGAGAGGAGAATTGGTTTTGTTATTCAACATCCATATCATAATATGTAACTTTGCTATAACTATCTGCAAAGACTAAGCATCACTACGGAAGATCAAAATCTTGTAGTAGTGAACTCTTTGAACTTCGTCGAAAACAACTTTTCGATAAGTACAACTTTCAAAGGATGTAAAATCCATGTCTTTGTCGCTATATAGACCCTTTTGCTATCGTTAGGCATCATGCCTATCGAAAGGACTACCAAGTCACATACTTGATATTCATACAAGGATACTATGGCGGATATAATGACTCATAGTCAATTTTACGAAGCCAAGGCCCATCATTTGCTTCCTTTATAAGGTCCAGGTCCTTTTGTTGTCAAAACAACACTTTACACTTAAACCACAAGTTGTTCTAAGTACAAAGTTTTTGGACTTTTCTGGTACAGTTCGCAAACTCATTTGAAGTATCTACAACGTTTGTAGTGTCTTCTACTTAGTCGAAATAGTAAACCCCGGAACAACTTCCAGTGCTGCGCTACTCTTGACATGATAACGAAGATTCTCTAATCTCGTTGAGTTTATACTGTGCTCCCACTCACTTGTTTCGCAAGAACTACTTTCTCGAGAAATCAACTCTTTCTGACAAATAATATTTGTCTTTTGGTTCGGTGATGGGAGAAATACCCAATGTTTTATTTGGGATAACCTTATAAACATACATTTATCCTATTTTGGTTGTAAACATTTTACACATGCTATGCATACCAAAACATAAGAAAGTGACAATTCGGGTCACTACCCAAACCATATCTTATATGTTGTCAATTTCAACGGATCATGATGGTGCTCTATTCAGTGGAAAAACGGTTGTCACTAATATATAAACTACAAAATTATAATGCCATTTTTATTAATCTTACCATGTCAAACAAGGTTTGATTTTGTCTCTTGAATACTCCAATCTAATGTGGGGTATTCGAGAAGTATAAGTTGTAGAACAATTCTGCAACTTCTCAGATGTTTTGCTAAATTTGTAACTCAAACTTTATACTTTATGATCCAATCATAAATGCTTGATTATCTTGTTACATTGATTTTAACTTCATATTAACAACCTTTTGAACCAATTCAAAATGTCAAACTCCGTACCCTTTAAATAGATATACTCACATATCTACTCAAGTCGTCGACATAATTTTATGAAGGAAAAATTAATCCACCATACATGACTACACATAATGGACTATATACATCAATATGTATAATCTCCACTAAATTAGTCGTCCATTCTACTTTGGCCTATGAACGGAATTCTAGTCATCTTTTGGAAGAGGTCTCACAAGCGTCAATTTATTCAAAACAAAATGACTCCGGAAGTCCATCAATATGGAGTTACTTCATGTTTTCCTTTCCGATATGAACTAAAATGGTGGTGTCTCAATTTAAGTGAAAATCTTTTACGTCTTGCAACGTTTAGCATTCAGTCTTATAGATGTTTACTTTACCAACATGATTTATATTAACATATCCATCAATTATGGAATATGGTCATCGTTTGAACAATCTCATTTGTTCTCACAAAAGACTAGAACAAAATAACAACTTATTAAGTTCTTAAAATAAATCTTGAATGTTTGGTTCGATACTACAATGAACACAATAACACTTTATTTATGTTCTTGTCATAATCGATTCCACATATATTACTAGTTCCTTTTAGGCCCTTGTATTTCTTGCATTGCGTTGCTTTGTATGACAACTCATACCAACCAATGTGGTATCAAAATACCCAAAAATACTTTGTTAACTAGCAATACATCTATAACTTGTATATCAAGCATATACTCCTGAGCTGGACTTTTCCAGTTATCTTCTTTTCTGCCATATATCTATTTGCAATTCTATTTTCAATATCCCCTTTCCTTTATAGAAGAATCATTCAACATGAAACAATGCTAGTCGTACTAGCTCATTTTCTTTGGCGTGTTAGTCATATACTATCACCCATTGAGTCATACTTTCAGTTTGATTGCTCTACTAATATCACCATATTAATAGTATTCTTCTAGATTCCACTCTTAGCAATCTCCAAGTAAGGTAAACTACTTTTACCCATACTTCTAATCCATCCCATCATAACAATTTTATGATTAAGCTACTATAGCTCGAAGGAAGGGATTTAGAGGATAATTTTCAGCGCCCAAACTTCTTGGAATATTCAAACGCCTAGCGTCTTCAATCATTGCATATATTCAGATAATATAAGCAAACATTGTCACGCTAAATTTGCATATATTCAGATAATATAAGCAAACATTGTCACGCTAAATTATACTCAGTCATGTTGCAACAAATAAGTTTCTAGATATCAATATATCTTTTTACTTGATTGTTTCTGAAAACAACTCTTTTCAGTTCCAAAATCACTTTGATCAACAAAACATTCTTTTGAAGATAAAGTAATACGAAAGCAAACATGACTCTGTATTCTAAGTAGGAATTATTTGCTCTCTAGATTAATCAATCATTAACCATATGGAGCTAGGTAGGAAATACGAAAAATCTACAATAGAACTCATTTTTAAATTTCACTAATACGGTACCAATCTTAAATGGTTTTACCAGATCATAACAATTATATCTCAATTAACAATCTAAGTGTAAGTTAGTTATGTGGATGCCAATGAATACTACAATTTGTGCAAATTCACTTTGATTTGTTGTTCATGATAAATAAGTTCAAGTTAATTCAAAATTAAACCATGAACTCCCACTCAAAAACAACATCCCTCTTAGTCGTCTTTAGTGATTACACGAACCAAATTCACTACACCAAAACCGATCATCACGTGAGATGATGTAGCTTCAAAGGCGAACATCGACATGTTCATCATATCATCCATATAACTCATGCTTTACCTTTCGGTTACGTGTTCCGAGGCCATGTCTGTACATGCTAGGATCGCCAAGTAGAACCGTAGTATTGCGTGTGTTTCAAGGCCATGTATGTACATGCTAGGCTTGAAAACACCCGTTCTATGCGAACGTTGAGTCTATCACACCCGATCATCACGTGGTGTCTCGAAACGACGAACTTTCTTAACGGTGCATACTTAAGGAAGAACACATTATTATCTCGATATTAAGTGAGAGGGATCATCTTATAATGCTACTGTCGCTATCTAAGCAAAACAAGAGGCATAAAAGGATTAACATCACAAACATCACATGTAAGGATAACGTGATATGATATGGTCCTCCTTGCACTTGATCTCCATCATGTGCATCATGGTATGATCTCCATCATTCCACCGGCGTGGTACCAAGTACCATGGCACCCAATCTTGATTGTCCATCAAGAAGAAGACAATCATATGGATACCTTCCGGTATATCAATAATTTACAAAATAGATCATCTCATAATCAAATTTGTAATATTGACCATATCACATCACATGCCCAGCAAAAACTAGTTAGACGCCTCTAATATATTTTTGCATATTTTACGTGGCTTAGGGCTTTCGATGATAGAACCGTTCATACCTACGAACATCAACCACAACGTTGATAAACATATTTTTAACAACCCTTCATAGATTAGATCTTAACTATAGTAGGAGAAACAGACACCCGCAAGCCACTTATGCAATACAAGTTGCATGTCAGTTGTGGAACAAGTCTCATGTACGTGGACATGTAAGGTTAGTCCGGGCCGCTTCATCCCACTATGCCACTAAGATCATAAAATAATCAAGGAGGTAATAACATGATCATCAACGCCCACATACACCTATGTGTTGTACCCGTACAAAACATCTACGCATAGATCCGGCTGTGATACCACTGAAGGGTTCGTTGCATAGAAAACAAAAAATTTCCTACACGAGAGACACCCGAAAGGCCAAGATCTAATCTAGGAGACGAAGTGCAACGGGCAACAAGAGGGTTAAGGAGAACACATACCCTCGAAGACTCAAAGTGGTACGAGATCAAATCTCTTTGTTGGCGTAGTCGTACTCACACCGATCCCGATAGCGAGAAGATGGGCACCGCAATCCGGCGGTGCATCCGTGATCGGTCACACGTACGGTTGATGACGACCTCCGTTCCCTCGTTCCAGCGGGGCGCGGAAGTAGAGGATCCCTCGGAACTCCAGCAGCACGACGACGTGGTGGTGGTGAAGAATCCCACGGTCAGGGCTCCGCCAAGCCGGAGACCATGAAATGGAGCAGCGGGTGGAGGGAAAGGGAAGTGGCCAAGTGTGTGAATGAGGAGGAGCCCTCACCCTTCTTTTATAGGGAGAGGGAGGCAGCCCAAAGGTGGGGTGCGGCCAGCCATGGTGGTGCCCCCACCTCTTCCCTCTTCATGTGAGTGGAAGCTCCACTCACACCCACTCATGCTCCCATAATTTCCCACTTGGAAAATCCAAAGGTTTTCTTTTAATAAATAAATAAAACCTTTTTATTTCTTTATTTCAGCATTTATTAATTCTATTAACAAACTTTTGCATATAGCACCTCGAATCATTTGTTAATTCTATTAACAACCATTCGACGAAAAACCCCTTGAACTATTTCAATTTTCCCCGAAACAATTTCGGTGCTATCCAAAATATTCTTCGATATTCCGTATCCTCTCAAACGCGTCATCGAACCTTAAGTGTGTCACCCTACGGTTCGCGAATAAGATAGACATGATCGAGACTCCTCTCCGATCAATAATCAACAGCGGGATGTGGAGATCCGTGATGACTCCTATATATTCAACGATGACTCTCGTGATCGTGTGAACCAACAACTTCGTGAACTATTCCCTTTGTCTCGCGATATTTTACTTGTCCGAGATTCGATCATTGGTATCAACCATACCTTGTTCAATCTCGTTACTGACAAGTACTCTTTTCTCGTTCCCGTGATATAACATCCTTGTGATCATATCACGTGCTTGCAAGCGGTTTCGATGTGATATCACCGAGAGGGCCCAGAGTATATCTCTCCGTCATTTGGATGGACAAATCCCACTCTTGATCCATGATCCTCAACTAATACTTTCCGAATACTCAACGATACCCTTATAGTCACCCTGTTACGGTGTGACGTTTGATGCCATCAAAGCACTCTTCCGGTATCAGGGATTGACATGATCTCATGGTCTAAGGAATAAGTTACTTCGTGTGTTTGATATAACAATGTAAACTAAATGACTTGATCGCATTGCTATATTCTCTTTGGGTATATGTTCATCACATCATTCTTCTAATGACATGACCCCGTTATTAATAACATCCAATGTTCATGACCAGGAAACCTTGATCATCTATTAATCAACGAGCTAGTTAAAAGAGAGGCTTTACTAGGAACCATTGTTTGTTTATTAAGCACACATGTATTAACGTTTCCGGTTAATACAATTCTAGCATGAGAAATAAACATTCATCATAAAACAAGGAATAAGATAATAACCATTTTATTATTGCCTCTCGGGCATATTCCCTTCAACCACCACGACAACCGATAAAATAGAAAACCTATCAAGATTATACCTTTGCCTTGAGTATTCTACTTGAGCTAGATGATGATGATCTTGACTCTCTCAAGTTGGATCTTCTTTCTTGATCGTGCTAGCTAGCACTTGCTCCGCTTGATAAAGACTTGCAAGTTTCTCCCCAATACACCATTATGGGAGAGACCCTTCGGCACATCTTAAAAAGAACACAATCTCCAAATGGGTGTAAAGCATCAAGCATATGATTTCTTCGATACGCTTCACTTGAGCTTCGATGTCAAGCTCGGTGACAAACACCGCTTGACGACATAAACCATGGGCTATATGAAATATTTCTTGTGAAGCATGCCCATGTAAAGATACCTAACCAGACATAGAGATACCACACACACATATCATGGGTTAGTTCACAAAGCTATATGGACAATTGTTTACCATTACCATGAGATACATAATCCCACTAGGTACATCTTGTAGCTTTGTGTGTTGATCACACGCTTGATCAACCTTGTATCTTTTCTTCTTTCTTCATCCATAATATTGATGTCTTGAAGGTAGACATGAATGACCACTCCATCTCATTCTTCAAGACATCAAGCAAATACGCTTAACATGACATCTCAGGGTACCCAGTGTACCGCACACTGGTGCTCAGTGGTACCACAGAGAAGTACCACAACGCTCCAGTAGCAGTACTACCTTAACCGACAGCGCTACTACCGTTGGCTCCAAAATCGATATAAAATCGAAATGGCTGGCGGTAGTACTAGGCCATTACCTCCCTAGTACCGTAATCATTAACGTGAGCAAAACTTCCCTGGCGGTATTTTGACCGGTACTGCCAGCGGTACTACCACGTCCTGGAAGGAGCGGCACTACCGCTAACGGTAGAGGTACTACCGCCGCGGGGAGTGTTGCTCTGAAAGTGACTAAGTACTAGCGGTAGTACTATGCCGGTACCGCTTGGGTACCGTGGATATCAGTGGCCTTTTCTTTGCTAGCGGTACCTCCAGCGGTAGTACCGCTCCTAGGAGGAGACGGTACAAACCGTAGTACTACCGCTGTTTGGAGTGTACCAGGTGTGTCACAGCAGTACAACTCCACGAGGAGCGGTACTACCGCTGCATAACCCGACACTACCGCTGGACGGAGAAAAGGCTTCTCAGCCATTCTTGGACATCAAAAGATCATCTTTGATTCACACAAGGACTCCAAACTATTCTTATGGACAAGTCCTGAAAGAATATCTCAATGCAAACATTAGTCCTTAAGGATTGTCATTAATTACCAAAACCACATATGGGGGCACCATGCACTTTCAATCTCCCCCATTTTGGTAACTGATGACAATGCCTTTTTACGAGGGTTTATATAATGAATAAAGCAACCATGCAACACAAAGAGCATGGAAGGAAAATGCTTAAGAACGAACCTAAAGCATACAACCAAATTCCCTTAAACCCTCTACACTTCTCCCCCATTGGTATCCATTTCCGAAATGGGAGGAAAAACTTAGAAGGTCAATATAATAAGATCTCCCCCATAATGTATGCATTCCTCGTGATATGAGTGAAATCAAGTGCATATATCCAACAATGAATAGATGGAGGGAGATCAAACTATGTCGAGGATCCTAAGATTACAAATGAAAAATATTCCTCTAAACATCTCCCCACAAGGAGACAATTAACCGAAGAGATCCAACAAAAGAGTTATAAAAAAAATAGAGAAGCTCCCCAATGTCTATGCACTATTGATGAGTGCACAAATATGGAATCATCACTCCCCATAATAATCTACAACCCGCAAGAAGTGCAAAAGAATAGATGGTAAATCAAGCAACAAAACTTGCAACAAACGAATAGGTCCACAAGCTTATTAAGATATAATAAAAGTACCAAATGAAAAGCCAAGCTTGTGCCTTCTAGGAACCACCAAAGAATAAAAATCAATAAAACATGGTCACTAAAGAAATAGAATACCAAATAAGGATGTAACTATTCTCATGTGTACAAGTTTTTAAGTGGAAACCAATCACAATATAGGTCCACAAAGAAATATGCACACACAAAATAGGTACAAAGTTGAAGAACATGATATCCAAAAGAGAGTCATAAAAAACCAATAATATTTTTGCTTGAAAGCAACACAAAGATCAATTTTATCTTAAAGGGATATAGTTGAACAATCAACAAACTCATCAAAGCATCACAAATATCACAAGATAAAAGTGATAGTTGGGATACTTTGAGAAAGGTAACACGTATCACCAAAAAAGAAAATGGTTTTTGAGAATTCATCAATATTGCATATGAGAGACTTCGAGTAGAAGTTGCTAGATTAATATACTTGGGATTGGTGAATCATAAAAATGATTATAAATATCCCCTAGATATGTAATCATCCCGTCTTACTGATATTTGCAATAAAGATGTTTTGATAATACACTTGCAAGAACCAAATGAAATGAAACAAAAGGAATTCATGCCAAGATACAACCTAGACAAGGTTGAGAGATAGAAATGTATGCATGCGATAGATACTTATTACCGAGAATACATTGGTGATGAAGAGGATGCGAGTTTGATAATCATCATAGCTTGACTCCTAGAATCCAGTGGTGAAAACACCTTCCTTATGAATGAGGCAAGCACCCAATGCATCTACATTGTACCTAAATACAAAATTCAAGTACAACATGGTACCCAAAATCATTGGGTCCAAAGTAGTTAGAGCAACTACAATACATAGGACAAACTCCACATAAATATGTGCATCTTAATATGAATTTGAATTTCATGCACATCTTAGCCATTTAGGATTCGATGGAGTTTATCCTATGTATTGGATAAAAGAAAGTAAGCATGTCAAAACATATACACATAGTAAATATACATGCACAAAACTTTCAAGAACCAAACAAGATACAAATTGGACAAAACACCAATTAAACAAAGAAGACACTCATAAGAGTGAAAAGCAATAGAATTGTCCAAATTATATCAAAAACCAAATCAACACAAGATTTGAGGATACCAAATAGAGAAGATACCAAAAAAAGAAGATGAAACAATAAACAAACCCTATACACTTTTCATGATGGAACACAAAGTACCAAGACAAAAAATGTTCGTCTTCCAAGGAGACAAGTCATTGGGATAAAATACCAATTTAATGACAACAAGTGTTCAAACGCATAGAGGATGGATCTCACAAGAATATTGCATTAATTATGATCTTGCACTTGAATAAAAAATGCACACAATGGAATTATTACTCTCCATATATATTGTTCAAACACTAGTCAACCTAAACAAAAGAAATAAGGTACAATACCAATTTAAAGAATGGTGTTATACTCAAAATATAATAGCTTCCCCAAGAAAAGTGCAATATACAGAAGTATGACTTTGAATGTAAGTGCGCAAGAATGGGATCATTGCTTTCCTAACTCAAGAAAGGCATAAAACAAATTTTGAGTAGAGCAAGGAAGACACAAGGGAGTATGAACCAAAACAAATCCTTGGCAAGAAACAATGCAATTTTAGAGCTAAGGCCAAAGTAAATATGATCAATAAAATTACCACAAATTATTATCACTTGTAAAAGACAAGAGATGTATGGAGATATTTCTTGGTGGTAGATTTGTTCACAATCATATTCACGAAACATAAGCATGTGACAAAAGAGAGGAATAGAAAAACATGCCTAGATAGAGATTCTTGAAGGCTTCAACCAAAAATTGAATACGAAAAGCACCAAGAAACTCTCGCAAACAAGATACCGAAAGAATAGGGACAAAACAAATTGAAGCAAATGTGGAACTTGTTTGAGCAACATGACACATAGGGACAAGATAACTAATAATATCAATTCTAGGTGGCAATACCTCACATGTTCACATTTTATAGACTTGTAGTATGCTCATAGCTTATTACTCCCCCGTAATGTGATAGTCCAATTTATTTTAACAAGGGGCAAGGGAAAATAAATCCAACTTAGAGAAAGTTAATGGACATTAGAAATTGAATTTCTCATGAGAATGACATACCACATAGAGTCTAGATAATATTGATATATCAACACTAAGTGGTATTCCTCATGTACACACATTTTAGCATAGTAAAGTGCCAAGAGCATATTACTCCCCCAAAATGGGATAGTCCATTAATGTCCCAAAGAGCCAACTAAAATAAGCAAGAATGGCAATGAAGTCTCAACACAATGCACACAAGTACATGGAGTGCAAACCAACAAACTCATACTAGATTAACCAAGATTGGTAAGTAGTAAGAACAACATATACAAACACATGCTAGAAATAAAATTAACATATGCAGGGGAGCATGCAACTTTCAATGAATATATTATTTAACTACAAGTTACCACAAGGAGGCACATTGGATATGAGATATGTAAAATCCAAATGACTTGGCTTGAGAAAATATAATTGATGAAGACCCCTTAATTCTTCATGAGACAGACAAGTCTCCAATGCCCTCCAACAACACCTATTTATCAAGTTTGAGCTTGTTGGTCCCCAACCAAGTTGGGTCCTAAGAGGTTAGTCACAATAGGTTTGGAAACCCAAATGGTTTTTTTCTTGATACCACTTCGAGCACCGACAAACTTGGCAAACACATCTCCCACATTATCCTTCCAAATGGAATACACATCATCAACAAGGATAGGGTTAGATAATGTACCATTAGTCCATGAAGAAGCAAGGTGTCCCTTCTCACGACAAAGGTAGCAACATCGTTTCTTCTCTTTCTTCTTAATAGGCTCCTCAACTTGAGGAGCATTGGATTGAGTCTTCTTAGGAGGTGGTCGTTGTTCAACTCGTGGTTGAGCATGAGATTGAACAAGAGGCCGCTTCCCTAGTTGCTTCTCACTAATAGTCTTCTTCTTCAAATGGAAAGATCTAACATGGTGCCCTTGAATCTTGAACTTGAAGCAAACAATATTGACCGGACCTTTTACTTGTTCTTGGCCCTTCTTATTGTCAACCTTGGACTTGTTCTTGATATTTAAGTTGAATCCAACTCCAATCTTGTCATTAGGAAGTCTTCGCACCATCAACATCTTGTCAAGGGTGGAAATCCCTTCATGACACTTTTCCAATTATTTCATAAAAGAAGTGACTTGGTCCTTGAGCTCTTTGATTTCCTCTACATGGTTATCAACAACACAAGATCTAGAGGAAGTAGATGATTCATTTCTAGAGCAACAAGGCAAGGAAAGGAATTCATCACAAGATGTAGAATCATTATGAGAGGATTAATTACTAATACTATCACAAGGCAATATAGCAATATTGTGCTAGTAACCACATGATGCTCACAAGATGTTACCTTTGTAGTGATAGCCTCAAGAGATAATTTTATCTTAGTATGGGATGCTAGAAGATCCTCATGAGAGATATATAGTTTTTCATGGCTTTCTTCCAACTTCCCACACTTGCTAGTCATCAACTCAAGTAGAGCCCTTAACTCAACATTCTCCTTCAAAATATGCTTCACAAGATGTGGAGTTAGTATCACAAGCATCATTGGAAATAGAGGAAGACAACTTGGCAAGCTCATTATTCAACCTAGAGTTTTCCTCAATTAGATTAGCATTCCCAACTACAAATTCAACCTTTTCCTTTTTAAGCACTTTATATTTAGCAATAGTATGGTCACGTGCTTTAGTGAGAAAGGCTGTTCACTATAGAGCTCCTCAATAGATTCAAGTTTCTCCTCAAGAGTAACTCGGAGCTCATACTCTTCCTCAATAGACATAGTGAGGGACTCCTTATCATCGACATCACTTCTTTCAATCTCACCTTTCTTCTCAATGATTTTAGTGCTATTAATAGCACAAGCCAAAATTTCACCCAAAGGAGTGATATCTTTACTACCTTTAGGGATATCAAGAAGAACCAACTCACTATTTTCCATTAAAGAGACCTCATCCTCATACTCTCCACAAAATAAATCCTCATCCTCGTCATCACAAGATGTAGAGGGTTCCAAAGTTGGAGATACCTTTGAATCCTTAGCCATAAGGCACACATTAGAAATGGATAACGATGATGAAGATTTACTTGAAGCACCAATAAGGTACATGTATTGTTCCACCAAAATATGGGATTCATCTACATTGTTAGCCACACAAGTACTAGAGGAAATGGAAGCATTGGTTTTTATGAAAACAAGACATAGGAAGCATATCATCATGAGATTTAGTTAAACAACTATTACATGATATGCAAGTACTATCAACACTAGCATGTATGGATCTTTGAGTGCTAAAATATATTAAGTCCAAAGATAGATCATTGCAATGGGATAGAGATTAAGTATAGTCAATAGAAAATTCACTATCCACAATGCAATTTCTATCACCACTCACCATATCATTACCTTGTGACAAATCACATGTTGGTGTAGTGGATAAAGATGTGAACTCATCACGGCCGTAAGTGGATGGAGAACAATAATCATCAATAATGTTGGACACATCATATATCTTGAAGTTTTGTCCATATCTCATGAGCGTTCCGAAAAGGCTTGATTGATTTAATGACTTTTTTTTTTGCACATGTTGATTTAATGAATACATCGCTCAAAATGCACAAGAGACCATTAGATACTAGAGTATCGAGATAAGAGTTTTCCTCATCCTCTAAAGATAAGTCTTGAGAATCCTTTAGAGGAGGAAAATCCATATCTACAATTCTCCTTACACACTTCAGACCCATGTCCGTTAGAAAATTAAGAATGAGAATTTTCCAAACATCATAATCTCTACCATAGAATATAAAAGCGGGATCGTGCTCTATTTCCCTAAACGATATCGTACTCTCTAGGATGTTAGGACTAATAAGAGCGCCAGACTCTTGTACCAATTGAACGTGCAACGATGTCGCCTAGGGGGGGTGAATAGGCGATTAAAACTTTTCCTAGTTAAGGATTTCTAAATACGGAAATAAACTAGATGTTTAAATTAACAAGCATACAACGTAAATATTCTAGGGTAAACTAGGTGCACCAACAACTTATTCTAAGCAAGAGAAGTAACAAGGTGATAGCAAGATATATAACTTCAAGCACGAAGGCCATCACAATATAAATAGCATAAGTAGAAAACTCGGGTATAGAAATAACTGAGGCACACAGAGACGATGATGTATTCCCGAGTTCCTCCCACAAGGGGAGTACGTCGCGTTGGAGGGGTCTGAGCTCGCCACAAAGGCCGATCAATGCCACAAAGGCCTCACCATATTCTCCGATGAACCCCGCCACAAAGGCCTAGTTCACCTTCCACTATTGGCAACCTTCGATCGAGGCACACATCCACAACTTAATTGGAGGCTCTCGATGTCATAACAATCTTGGGGCACACATCCACAACTTGATTGGAGGCTGCCAAGAACAACACAAAGTCGTCTAGGGTCCAAGACCCAAGAGTAACAAGTCCACAAACTTTCACTTCCATGAATCCTCGTGGAAAGAGAAAATCGATGCAAATGGCAAGAGAACAAGTGCTCAAATCCTTCACTCTCAAATTATAACGAAGCAACAAATGCTTATGGGGGAATAAGAGAGGAAGAACAAAGGAGAAACACCAAGAACTCCAAGATCTAGATCTACTAAGTTTCCCTCACTAAGAATGAGGATGGATTGGTGGAAATGTAGATCTATATGTCCTCTAACTTATCCCTCAAATAAATGCAAGAATCATAGGAGGGATGGAGCGAGTGGAAAGCTTTCCAAGGTCAACAATGGTGTGGAGAGAGGAGAAAAACGAGTTCGGCAGCCTTGGGGTCAAGGGAGAAGAAGACCCCCTTAAATGGGAGACCCAAAATATGACCGTTATGTGAAAAACTCGCCCAGCAGCGGTACTACCACTAGGCCTAGCGGTACCACCGCTATGGGGCGATTTCTATACTGGTTCTGGCAGTTTCTGGCGGTACTACCGCTGGACCAAAACCTGCAAAACGGTCGATACGAAAACGATCATAACTTTTGCGTCTAGACTCCGTTTGTCGGATATATACCGAATAGGGGTATATCAGATGGTAGTCTAAAGTGCCGGATTACCAGGGTGGCCTAAATGGTAGTGGGCTACGGTCCATTGGGTGGTCCAGTAAGCTGACGCACATAAGCCGGATTCTAGAAGAACCTGGATCACGGCTCACGTGATCTGGCTTGGAGTAGAAGGCAGATTCCTTACTTTCCAAGTTAATAGTTACTGTAGTCTTCTAGGTTTCCTTCTTTGTATGCCCTAATCTGGCTATTATATAAAGCCGTACGGGAGACAAGATAGATAGACAAGAAGCTAAAGGCTAACTCGCCGAGAGTTGGATCCTTGACGAGCAGCTAAAAGAACCTCACATTGTACTCTGTATTTCCAGGCTTTAGTCCTGAATAGTGAGATTGTAGGAGTAGGAACATCGCATTACTGCGTCGTACCGAACCTGGGTAAAAACCCTGTGTCATTGTCCATCGTACAATCACGTCCCCCACATCTCTATCAGTAGTCTTATGGCACCCCCGTCTATGAATTCTACTACGATGTCTCGACAGTTGGCGCCCACCATGGGGCCGGCGACGTCAGGCATTAAGTTTCGATTGGGGATACTCGGCAGAATCGCCAGTACCATAACTGTCGGAAGCTTGGAATTCGACAACGACGTAGGACGCTTCCTCGACAACGGATCATACATTCCGACACGGAATCTTCTAGTAAGTGCCTGCGTATTACCGATTGGATCTGCAAACATCTTTATCGGATTAACTGCAGAGGCAATGGGATTCTGCGGCGGAAGTAAATTTATCCCACCAGCCCTATACCCAGTCGAAGATGACTATGATGCCAGGTTTTTCTCAGTTCGCCGACATACAAGTGAATCACACTTTATCGGCATGGTGCAATCCGAGATCGCCGAAAATATGGATGAATGCAATCCTGTGCAAGAGGCAGAAAACAACAATCCCACAACAGAGGTGGAAGATCCGACATTCGTCAACACGACGACAAACTCGGAAGTTGATTCTGTGTTAGCCGCCATTGAGGCGAGATTGGAATCAGAAACCGGATCAGACAACTTTGATTCCGAAGACGAAGACGAGGACGCTTTCGAGAGAAAGGTTAAATCTCTTCAAGAGGGGTTCCATGAAGTACTGATGGCAAAACCGGCTGAAAACACGGATGCCGACAGTCAGGAAAGCCCTAGAACTCCTCCGCCAGAGGAAGAGAGAGAAGAAGGAGAAACCTCTCCAAGATACCCTGATGTCAAAGAATTGACAGAGGAAGAACCAAACAAAAAACCTCCCTCTTCCAAAAAGAAGCACAAAGCCGCTAAGAAACTCCGGTATAAACTCCAGAAGAAGAAATTGGCCGATCCAGCCAATGAAAGCCCGGAAGTAGGAGATGCCAGCGGAGTAAAGCCTGCGGAGAAGAAAACAAAAGAAATCCTTGTTCCGCCAATGACAGAACAAGACGAACAGGAGTTACTCCAAACACCAGTGGGACTTCACGAACCCCTGAAGTGCTAGAAGCCAGGAGACGGGCTCTCCAGAGGCAGCAGCAACATCTGTTTCGAACTCGGGAACACCTCCAAAAAACCCAGGATGACATTAAGCTCATGAAGGAAGAAATGGAGGAATACGAGAGAAAGAATAGATCTGGCATTCAACCTACAAGGTTACCCGGAATCGTAAGACCGGAAGTACTGCCGCCAAAAGAAAGGTTTCACAACCCATCTTGGCAAAAGCAGGTAAATGGCAAAGATGCCAGAGGCGAACCAATGTACAAGACCGCAGCAGAAAACGCGGAAGCAACGTTCGCCATCCTCAACAATGATATGTACTCCAATGGTGAAAAACTTCAAGGGGTGTATGCTTTCCTAGGAAAAGCATTGCAACAGCAACAGCGGGGGCAGCAGCGATCAGGGAAGTTGCACGATGACTCCGCCCTATGCAAAACAGCTACATGCGCCGCTGGAGCACCTGGGCCGGAAGAACCTGGAGATTCAAACAATTCAAAAGAGAAGAAATCAGATCCGAGAAAAGACAAGAAAAATCCCGACAATAAGGATGAAGCGTCTAAAACCGGATCCCATCTCCCGAAAGATGGAGTTAATCCTCGTGATCGAGAAGAAAAGAACTGGAACGATGGAAAAGCAATGCCGCCTCCGAGACGCCCCGCTGAAAAAGCTGGAAGACAGGATATACCTCACAGGCGTGAGAGATCCCGGACGCCCCCAAGGAATAAGGAAAGACACAGGAGCAGAACTCCACCTTATCCCAAAGGGCATGATCTCGGAAGAAATAGATAAGATCCCGGAAAAGCGCGTTTGCACCGCAATGGAAAAGAACGGAGCAGATCCCCTTCTGTCCATTCAGCCGGCAGATACTCCGCACACATGGATAGAGCGGAAAGAGATGATTTATACTTTGGACCTAAATGCTTCACAGATAGGATCCGAAGGATAACTCTGCATTCTGGCTTCGCCAAAGTTGGTCCAAGGTACCAAAAATATACCGGCAGCACAAATCCGGATACCTGGCTTTCAGACTATTACACAACCGTCCAAATTAACAATGGGACAGACTTGGAAGCTGTAAAGTTACTCCCCCTAATGTTACTGTATGGAGCCAGAGACTGGATCAATGGACTGCCCTCAAGAACTATCGATAGCTGGGATGACATGGCTCGAGTATTTACTCAGCATTTCCGGGGAACCTATAAGCGCCCGAATAGCATCAACCAGCTAAACCGTTGCACCCAATTTGAAGACGAACCATACGTGGATTTCATCTCAAGATGGACGACAATGAAGAATAGTTGCTCTGGAGTAACTGATGTTCAAGCAATGCATGCTTTCGTCAATGGCCTAAAACCCGGACTTGTACCGTTCATGATCGGTTCCAAAAAGCACAAAGATCTCGGATCTATGCTTACAACCACTAATGAGCATGCAGCAGCCAAAGACAACATCAGAGCAAGATGAGGCAATATTGATACCCTGATACATGCCAAAAAGACCCCTCGCCCTGAGAAAAAAGGAACTCCAGATGCAACACAAAAACCCAAAGAAGTCAACATAGCCTTTGGAAGAGAAAATGGGAACACGTGGAAAGGACGCAGTACGGAACCGATTAATTACACCAAGGAAGAGTGGGAAAAGATAAAGTCGGAAAACTGCGTCCACCACTCGCAATTCGGGAAACCCACCCACACTAACGCACAATGCCGGCTGAACAAACATATGAAAGGCAGTGCAGGATCCGGAAACAAAGGAAAGAATACCAAGAGGAAATTTTCCAAGGAAAAGCCAGAAGCTGAAAAAGAAGACAGTGGATCGGACACTGACGAAAAAATCCAGGAACAACAGCGAAAAGGCGAGCCCAAGATTCCGAGAGTTGATGGAGAATGTAACCTAACTTTACTGGCAACTCCCTCAGCAAAAGTGGCAAAGAGAACGCTTCGAGAAATAAACGCGGTTGTTCCTGCAACCCCGAAATTCTTGAAGTACTCAAATACACCAATTCCCTGGGATTAGTCTGATCATCCCGGAAACATCCCTGAACCCGGCACGCAAGCTCTTGTCGTAATACCTATTCTCCAGACAGTAGGATAAAAAGAGTGCTGATGGATGGAGGATCCAGCATTAACATAATGTACCTGGATACACTGAAGCATCTGAAAATTTCCGAGACCCAGCTCAATCACAGCAACATACGTTTTCATGGCATCGTCCCTGGCAGACAAGCACGATCCCTAGGAGAAATTTCCCTAGATGTCACTTTCTGAGAAAAAGATCACTTCTGTCAGGATAAAGTATCCTTCGAAGTGGTGCCGTTCGAAAGCGTGTATCATGCGATACTCGGACGTCCAGCTTTCGCCAAATTCATGGCAAGATCATGTTATATTTATAACAAGCTGAAGATGCCAGGGACAAAGGAGGAGTAATCACCATAACAAGAGACTTCAAGCTGGCAAACGAGCTGGAAAAAAGAAAACGCCCTTTGCGCTGAGAAAGTGATAGCAAAGGAGGAATTGAAAGAGCTGGCAAAAGAAGTATCGCCGACAGAAATGCCGGCAGAAAAAGAAAGCCGGAAGCCTGCAGACAGCTTCAAAGCTTCCGAGAACACAAGACAGGTAATCCTAGATCCTAAAGATCTGATAAATTTTGTCGTATTAGGAACTGGGATGACCGACAAATAGGAAAGCGAGCTCATCAAGTTCCTCCGTGAGAACTGGGACATTTTCGCATGGTGTCCTGTGGACATGCCAGGCGTACCCAGGGAACTTGCTGAGCATCAACTTAAGGTGATTCCAGGATCTAAACCCGTCAAACAAGGTCTCCGTCGATTTGACGGAAGAAGACGGAAGGCTATTGACAAGGAGATTATCCGGCTTTTGGCAGCAGATTTTATCCGGGAAGTTATACACACTGAATGGTCAGCAAACCCAGTATTAGTCCCGAAGAAAGACAGTACTGCCCTTAGGATGTGTATAGATTATTCTGGTTTGAATAAGGTGTATCCAAAAGATAGATTTGCGTTACCGCGAATCGATCAAATAATAGATGCCACTGCTGGCTCTGTGCTTTTATGCTTTTTGGATGCATATTCCGGGTATCATCAAATACGCATGAAGGAAGAAGATCAAATCAAAACTTCCTTCATAACCCCATATGGGACGTACTATTACATAACCATGCCATTCGGCCTGAAGAACGCAGGTGCAACCTACGAGCGTTGCATGAAACGATGTTTGCATAGTCAGATTGGCAAAAATGTCCTTGTTTACGTGGACGACATTGCTGTCGTTTCCAAGGAAAAAGACACGCTACTTGAAGATTTGCGAGAAACCTTCGAAAATTTGCGCACTTATAAAATGAAGTGAAATCCATTAAAATGCGTATTCGGGGTTCCCTCAGGAAAACTTCTGGGTTTCATTGTTTCTCACAGAGGAATAGAAGCAAACCCAGAAAAGATCAAAGCAATCTTAAATATCTCCAAGCCTACGTGCGTAAAATATGTACAAAGATTGACGGGTTCTGCAGCAGCCGTTAGCAGGTTTATTAGCCGGCTAGGGTACAAATCTCTGCCACTATACAAGTTGTTGAAGAAATCCGACAAATTCGAATGGGCAGAAGAAGCAGATGCAGCATTAACCCAGTTGAAAGAAACTTTGATGAAAGCTCCGATTTTGGCATCCCCAAAAGACGAAGAACCTATGTTACTGTACCTTACGGCTACAAACCGGGTTATTAGTGCGGTGATAGTTGTGGAAAGGAAGAAAGACGAACAAAGCATACCAGATCAGCATCTAGTATACTATGTAAGCGAAGTTTTCTCCGAGTCCAAACAAAGGTACCCAGACTACCAAAAACTGGCATATGGCGTATTTTTCGCATCTCGGAAACTTCGCCATTACTTCCTAGGACATTCCATAACAGTGGTATGTAAAGCACCGCTAGGGGATATAATAAACAATGCAGAAGCAACTGGCCGAGTAGCCAAATGGGGCATCGAGCTAGCAGCATTCGACATTAAGTACCAACCCAGGACGGCAATAAAATCCCAAGTTCTGGCAGATTTTGTCGCCGACTGGACAGAAGCAATGGAAAAAACACCAAAGCCGGAGTCTGAGTACTGGAGCATGCACTTTGACGGATCCAAGATGAAGGAGGGCGCTAGAGGTGGTGTAGTCCTAAAATCCCCTAAAGGAGATACAATGGAGTATGTATTACAAATACACTTCAACGCCAGTAATAACGTGGCAGAATACGAAGCTCTGCTTCACGGCTTGCATATTGCAAAGGAAATAGGTGTCAAACGCATCCTATGCTATGGCGACTCAGATTTGGTACAGCACCAGCTCAACCAAACTTGGGATGCCAAAAGCCCCATCATGGCCGAATATCGGAGAACGGTGGACGAGTTTGCAATCTGTTTCTTTGGATTTGAAGTGCTCCATGTCAAAAGGGAGGAAAATTGGAACGCAGACGCATTAGCCCGCATGGGATCAGAAAGGGTAAAAATCCTACCACCAGGTGTGTTCGTTCAACATTTGTATGAACCATCGATAAAAGGTGGAGATGTTGATTATCCTCTGGCTTCCGAGTCAAGTGAAGTCATGCTCGTTAACCCGGATTGGACAATTCCATATTTAAACTTCTTAGTTGATCAGAAGTACCCGGATGGAGCATACAAAATCTTGCAGAGACAGATTCAGCGTCGATGCAAAGGATACACGGTAATTAATAATTGCCTGTATAAACGCAGTACTACCGGAATTTTTCTGCGATGTATTTCACCAGAAGAAGGACGAGAAATCCTGCAAGAAATCCATGCCGGAGATTGCAGACATCATACTCAATCAAAAAGCATAATCAAAAAAGCATTCCGTGCAGGGTTTTTCTGGCTAACAGCCAAGACAGATGCTGAGCACATAGTAAATACATGTGTAGGGTGTCAGTATTACGCCAAGCAGACAAATATGCCAGCCCAAGCACTCAAAACTATCCCCATTACATGGCCGTTTGCGGTCTGGGGGCTAGATATCATGGGATCATTCAAAACTGCAAGAGGTGGACTTACACATCTACTCGTAGCAGTGGATAAATATACCAAGTGGGTGGAGGCTAAACCCATCAAAAAGCTTGACGGTGTAACTGCCAGAAATTTCATCATTGACGTAGTCATGAGATACGGCATTCCACACAGCATAATAACCGACAACGGGACAAATTTCTCTTTGGAGAGTTGCCAAAATATTGCCGACAAACGGGAATTCGCCTAGATCTCGCATCTGTGGCACACCCGCAATCCAACGGACAGGTTGAAAGAATAAATAGCTCAATCTTGCAAGGAATACGCCCAAGACTCGAACCTCCTCTTCATAGAGCAGCTGGAGCATGGGTAGAAGAGTTACCCTCCGTGCTTTGGAGTATTCGAACAACACCAAATAGGTCAACCGGGCAAACCCCGTTTTTCCTAGTTTATGGTGCCGAAGCAATTCTTCCAACGGACATGATCCATGACAGCCCAAGAGTGCAGGATTTCGATGACTCAGATGCCGAAAACGCACGACGGGATGCCGTCGATCTCTTAGAAGAGGAACGAGAGCTTGTGCTTCAAAGATCCGCCATTTATCAGCAAGGTTTACGACGTTACCATAGTCAGAAAATCAGGTATCGTTCTTTTAAAGAAGGTGACCTAGTGCTAAGATTGGTACAGCAAAGAAAGCACAAATTGGCCCCAGTATGGGAAGGACCATTCGTCATCAGCAAAGCTATGAAAAATGGATCATACTATCTTGTAGACATTCGAGACACGGAAGACCATCCCAAAAAGCCGAATCGCAAAAGAAAGAGAAAGATAGATGATGAACTAGGAGAGACAAAGAGGCCCTGGAGTATCCAGCAGTTACGTCCCTTCTATACTTAGTTCAATTTCTATGTAAACATCTTTGAGATCACGAAATAAAGTTGTCGGAATTCTTACATCCATGTTTTTACAAGTTTATTATAGTGCAAAGCATGATTCCGTCTTATCTATTTCCCAATGATCTTACAAAATACTCAATGTTAACCCGAATTGTGCCTACGTGCTCGGCGTTTAAAAACTGAATGATTTTAAGCCTACTAAGGGCTAAAGGAAACTCGGATTGCCTGCGTGCCCGAGTTTCATCCAAAAAATTCCTTACTATTCTCTAAGTATTATCTGATTGTTTGTGTGCTGGGTCACTGGAGATAGTAAGTAAAACTGCCTTTAGTATGATCCGTGTTTCCGAGTTTGAACTGATCGGTTTTACCCAGTCACTTGGCATGAAGATTAAAATACTACTGAGCCATTTCAAACACTAAGGACAGTTAAAGCACACAAACCAGAGAACTTAGAAGATAAAAGAATATAAAACCCGGAAAACTTGCAAAGGATTTAATAACATTAACTGCAAAAGGCGGAGTACTTGTTCATACAAATGAATAGAAGCATTACAATAAAGTTTTACACTTTAAAAGTTCAGTAATGCTCCTATTTCCTATTTCTCCTATCCAGGGCAAGGAAAATTCTTCAAGCATCCGATTCTTGTTCGCTGCTGGACTCCTCGGGGGCTTCTGGAATTTCTTCTTCCGGATAGGTGATGGAGACATTCACCATAGAAACAATCTTGGTAGCGCGACCTTTGATCTCATCAAAGATGGTGGTCCGCTGGGTCTCCGTATATCATTGTGGGATGCCGGGCGCCACACGCCAAGATTTGGTAGTGGGATTATGCATACTGATAAGCCCTAGAGCCATGCGTGCACCACCCCGTGCCGCGGAGCGCAAGGTGGACTCCTTGGCCTCCGCAATTTCTATGACAGCTCCCGGAAGTTTTTCAACTTCCGAGAGATCCCAAGACTTTGCGGGAAGATATTTGTTGATGAGTAACATCCCCGCAGCTTTGATCGCGGTGAATACCTTCCCAAAAGCTCGGATTTTCTCAATCCGAGAAAGTGATGGGTTATCTCTTGTTTTTTTCCAGAAAAACAACCAAAGGGTGAGTGAAAAAGCAGAGAAAGAAATCAAAACATGGAAAATCCGGTAAAAGTAAATGACTTACCGAGGATCTTATCCATCTCAGATCCTTCCTCCAGGCGCAGGGTCAAGGCATTCTCCAAATCTCGGATGGTTGCCTTGTCCTTGTCAGCTTGCTGGGAGGCATTGGACTGAGCAATGCCAACAGCCAATTGGCTGGCCTCCAGCTCCTTTTGAACCTTCATAAGTTCCTTATGAAGGTCCAGGTTCTCCCGGCAGAGATTCTCAGCGTTGCCGGCATCTTCAGCAACTTGCTGGGCTCTCGCCAAAGTAGCTGAAAAGCGAGAAAAAATTCCAGGTTAGAAAACTCGGAAATATACTTAGGAAAAAGATATGGACAAGAAACCTCAGAGAACAAAAATACCTGTTGTTTCCTCCAGTTGTTGCTGAGATGAGGCCAGCTCTGCCTCCTTAACATCAATGATGGAAAGAAGGGTTTTAACCTACTTATTCTTGATGCTAAGCTTGCCAAAAACTTCCAGGTTTATTATATCAGCGGTTTGCTGAAACACGGAAATGAAAAAAAACGCTTAAGTTAGAAACAAGCATGATAAAGTTGAAAG